>BLBF01000006.1:73640233-73714557 GCA_015471245.1 Laticauda colubrina
CCCTGAATGGACTGACTACATGGTGAATGAATATTGGACTGTTATTTGACTATACCATAAACTTATACTGGAATAAACTATATTCTTGATAGCACAAGCGTATCTGTTATTTTTGCTGTATGTTAATAAATATACAAACTTAGCTCACTCATTTATCTGTGTGCCTATCTGACTAACGCTGCACATTCTGTTTAGCTTGTCTACCTAACCCTGGTTGGGGAACCCAGGCTTAACATTGATCATATCTTCAAAATGCATACACATCTGATACTGATCTTGATTAAAATAATCTAATTTATGATAACTCTTGGTATAGCTATGGTTACTACAGGATGATGGCATATCAAAAGTCTTATTACATTTTTCCCAATCTCCTAAATGGAGCCCTCGAGTTTCATTTCTCCTAAAACACACATACGCCGTTTCCCTTAAATGAACAAAAATCATTCCTGTTATATTTCGTTCTACACCATATTTTTCTGTCCTGTGCCCCTGTGGTCTTAGTCTGTTCTGATCAAGTGGAATTGTGTTTAGGGTTAATCCTTCACCTGTTCTTCCTGGCAGGTGCATGCATAACCAGCACTTGGTGATGTTCAAGGAATATGAGAACTTCTTGAGATCCTTTATGAACACATTGTCATCCCACAAGTCTGTTCCCAAGTCACCTGCAGGTCCAACATATTGTGAACTTCTTTGATGTATTAATGTAAATATAGTTGCAACAAATAGTCCTCTTCAGAGTTCAGCCGACATCTCCATGGTGGTTTCTGCTGGCTATTTCTTCAAGGTTACCTTTAACGGCTGACCGTCCACTGGGATTGCCTTCCAAGGTTTTTCTGGTTCCGGTGCTTTCTTGACTCTGCTGTAATGCATCCAGCCTCCTTCCCGAGTACGGACTGCAGATTCAGTCATCAGCGGCACCTAGTACGGACCTTCCCAGCTAGGTTGCAGTTTTTCACTTCTCCAAGTCTTTATCAGGACCCAGTCTCCAGCCTCGTGTGGGTGTTGGCTACCAGTCAAAGGTGGTCGTTGCACCAACAGTCCTTGTTTGTGAAGAGAAAGCAAAGACTGAGACAGTGCCAGCAAATATTTCCAGAGGAACAAGTCCCTGAACTCTGGTATGGGATTGCCTAGTTTGGCCAAATAGGGTCTCCCCATCAGCATTTCAAAAGGAGAAACCCCTGTGTCTTTCCTTGGACAAGTTCTGATCCTGAGCAGAGCTAAGGGAAGATTCTTTGTCCATGGTAAGCCATTTTCAAATTGTAGTTTGGTCAAGTGTTTCTTCAGTTCCGCGTTTGCTTTTTCAATTTTTCCACTGGATTCAGGATGCCATGGCGTGTGTAATTCCCATTTCACCCCCACCACCTCCATTACCCTTTGCAGAACCTTTTGGGTGAAATGAGTTCCTCTGTCTGAATCTATTGCTTCCATCATTCCATATCGTGGGATAATCTGTTCTAGTAAGATCTTGGTTACTGTGGGAGCTGTGGCTCTTCTAGTGGGATAAGCCTCTACCCACCCCGTTAGTTGATCTTTGATCACAAGCAGGTATTTCCAACCCCCCTTTTCTGGCAACTCAGTGAAATCAATTTGTGCTCTCTGAAAAGGCCAACCCACTAAGGGTCGCCCTCCCACCTCTTTCTTGCGTGCTGCTTTCTTATTTACTTTCAAACAAATCAAACATTTCCAGCAGATGCTCCGAGCTACTGTCCACATCCTCAGACTCCAATAGTGAGGTTTAACGGACATGACCAAGGCCTCCGTTCCCCAATGTCCTCCTTCATGAACTTTCTCCAATATTCCCCTCATAACAATGGGTGACACCACCTTGATTCCCTCCGATGTCTTCCATTCCTCTGGGGTTTTGACACATCCCTCTTTCTCCAACTCCAACTTTTCCTTTTTCTCTGGCTCCCATTCCTCCCTCTCGTCCTCCTTTTCCAGTATTGGTATAGATACCATTACCAATTCTATCTCCCCTGCAGCTTCCTTCGCCCATACATCTGATGATATCTTCTCCTAATCTTCCATTGTTAGCATACACATGCGAACTTCCTTCCTTCTATCCCACAATTCTATCCCAAAAACATCCAACAAGTCTCTTCCTAGCAAGTTCACCCCTGAATCCGGAATATATAATATTTCGGTTTTAGTAACCACATCATTCAATTCCAATCTCACCTCTTCCAAAATCTGGACCTCTTGGGATTTCCCACTCACCCCAACCACCTTTAAAGTCTGCTTTGACTTGCATGCTCCCTCTACCGGATCGCATACAGATGTCCGGCTTGCGCCGGTGTCGATCCCAGTGGTAAGAAAACTCAGGGTCTACTAGGGGATACTTCGGCCACCTATTTTGGCATAGGTAGATCATTTTCTTTTTCTCTAGACTCCGAGTGTAAGTCCTCAGATGGGGCAACGACCATTGTTGTAGTAGTTGACCCAATGGGGAGTCAGTCGGAATCAGCCTTCTCGGGGTCTTTTCTATCTCAATACCCGTTCCCTCTTGGAACGTTTCACACTTGCTTTGTCCCTTTCCCATTCTCCATGCTGCCCGCCAACAATCTCCCAGAGATTCCCAACTCAGGGATTTACACTGTCCTCCAGCAGTCGCTGGATTCCCAGAGTTTAAGGACAGTATATCCCTTCTTCTATCCCAAAAGGCAACAAACTCACCTGATACACCCCTGGTCTCCCGGAGGCGAAAGGAGTGTGGGCGTCCCCACTTCAGGTGATCAACGATACTCCCAGAGCATCAGGCCGGCTTCTCTCTCTCTTGTTTCCAAGGATCGTCTGCTGAGTGCAGTTACCCCGGGATCCAACTGAGACAAGGGAGGGGCCCCTCTACAATGGGAGGCGGTGGCGCCACACTTACCCAGTCCCTTTTCTCCAGTCGAAATTCCATTGGGGCCCCACGTTGAGCGCCAAATTGTGAGGTGGAAGCTGATAAAAAAACCACCAAAAGATTCGTTGATCCAAGGAAAACAAGGTTTTATTCACGTGTCTGCAGAGACGGGTTCCCTCAGGCATAGAAGGAACACAGAGCAAAATTCAGGCAGCATTTTTATCCCCTCTGACGAGACCTTGGCTCACATTCTTTCTGTTTTGAAATTGATACATGTATTTCGAAGGTCCATATTAGCTCCTTATCTAGCAAAAGTAGTTCTACGGTTTCTGACATCGCAGCACTTTATTACAGTTCCCCATTGTTCTAGCCTTATCTTGTCTTTTTCTCTTGTGCACAAACTGGAACACTTTCTTATTTAGCAGAATTACTGAGTTTTGAGACACACTTCCTTATTCAATTCAATGGGCCATCCAACATGGCTTCGGTTCTGCTCACAATACCATCATTCCAGACATTCTTCTAACTAAATTAAACCAACTAGCGGTACCTGAACACACTTGTAATTGGATCATAAGCTTCCTAACAGACAGGAAGCAGCAGGTGAAGCTAGGCAGAATCATATCAGATACCTGTAAAATTAAGCACAGCCTCCCCCAAGGCAGTGTGCTTTCTCTACTTCTCTTCTCCCTATATACCAATGATTGCATCTCAAATGATCCATCTGTTAAAATACTGAAGTTTGCAGGTGACACAACAGTGATTGGTCTCATTCGAGACAATGATGAATCCACATACAGACAGGAGGTTGTACAACCTGCCTTGTGGTGTAACCGGAACAATCTGGAACTGAACACACTCAAAAACGTAGAAATGGTAGTAGACTTTACAAGAAACACTCCCATACTACCACCTTGTACAATACTAGACAACACAGTATCAACAGTAGAGACCTTCAAATGTTTAGGTTCTATCATATCACATGAGTTAAAATAGATACCTAACATCAAAAACGTCATCAAAAAAGCACAACAAAGAATGTTCTTTCTGTGCCAACTCAGAAAGCTCAAACTGGCCAAGGAACTGCTGATACAGTTCTACAGAGGAATTACTGAGTCTATCATCTGCACCTCTATAACTGTCTGGTTTGGTTCTGCAAGCCAACAGGACAGACTTCAGAGGATAATTAGGACTGCAGAAAAAAACAATTACTACCAACCTGCCTTCAATCAAGGACCTGTATACTGCATGAGTCAAAAAGAGGGCTGTGAAATATTTACAGACCCCTCACATCCCAGACATAAACTGTTTCAACTCCTACCCTCAAGTGATTCTATAGAGCACTGCATACTGGAACAACTAGACATAAGAAGAGTTTTGTCCCGAAGGCCATCACTCTGCTAAACAAATAATTCCCACAGCACTGTTCAACTATTACAAAGTCTGCATTACTATTACTGTTAATCTTCTCATCACTCCTTATCACCCAGACCCTCCCATTTGTGATTATATGACTGTAAGTTTGTCGCTTGTATCCTTACGATTTATACTGTCTGTTTTCTAGTATGATTTGATTGCTTATTGTACTCTATATGACTATTATTAAGTGTTGTACCTGATGATTCTTGACTCTTGATGAATATATCTTTTCTTTCATGTACACTGAGAGCATATGCACCAAGACAAATTCCTTGTGTATCCAATCTCACTTGGCCAATAAAGAATTCTACCTAATGGCTATCTATCTATGTGTGTGGATTTTGGAAATAGGCATGAATTTAGGATGGAGGAGGCAATGGCGTTCGTTTGGTAAAAGCAAGATTTTACAGAAAATATTACAAACGAAAGAAGCAGGAATGAGGGGACATAATTATACAAAGGGAGATAATTTATTTTATTTATTTATTTGATTTGTCAATCGCTTACAAGATAACAGGTATAAGTATAAACATAGTTATACATGAATACGTGAGATGGATACATATAAGAAAAATAAAAAGAAACAATAGGACAAGGATAGTAGGCATGATTGGTGCGCTTATGCATGCCCCCTACAGACCTCTTAGGAAAGGGGTGAGGTCAATAGTAGACAGTCTAAAGTTTTTGGGGTTTGGGGAAGAAAACACAGAGTCAGGTAAAGTATTCCAAACATTGACCACTCTGTTGCTGAAGTTGTATTTTCTGCAATCAAGTTTGGTGAGGTTAACCTTGAGTTTGTATCTATTGTGTGCTTTTGTATTGTTATGGCTGAAGCTGAAACTTCAACCATAAGGTAGGACATTGCAATGTATAATTTTATATACTATTTTAGATCAGACTGAAGGCAGCATAGTTCTAGATTTTCTAGGTCTAGAGTTTCAAGTCTGGTGGCATAAGGTATTCTGCAATGAGTAGAGGAACGGAGAACTCTTGTGAAATATTTCTGGACTTTCTCAACTGTGTTAATATCATGATATGGTATATCATGCTATCATGGTTAATACCCATGATATGGGTTCCAGACTGATGAGCTGTATTCAAGTATAGGTCTAGCAAATGTTTTGTATGTTCTAGTTAGTAGTGTGATATTATTGAAAGGTTTCAAAATGCCTTTCCTTCGAGGATTCGATTTTCCCGCTGGGAGACCTCTGGCGCAAGGATATGGACAACTGCTTGAAAGCTGGATCTTTTTATTTTTCAGGAAGGCAGGGGACAGCAAGAAGTCTGCGTTCCTCGGCTAGCTAGCTTCTTATGGTAAGTCCTTGGTTTTTTATACCCTTTTCTCCCTTTGTGAGTTGATTTCGTGTGAATGTTTGTATTTGTGCTTAATGTTTCAAATCCTGTTTGTCTTTATTCCTGCTGGAGGGCAAACTCCACAGGGTGCGGAAGGCAAACTCCGCGGGCTGGTTAGATTGTATTATCGGTTTTTTTTCCTAATCTCTTTTAGCTTTATAATGGTTTTTTCCCATATTTGTCTTGTGGCAATCTCCTGTCTGTCTCTTTTTGTAATTTATAGTTTTTTGTCTGTTTGTTTTGCTTATTTGGTATGTCCTGTCTTTGTAAAGGTTTCCTTTTCTTATTTGTCTCATTTTCTTAATTACTTAGGCTTTTGTCTATAAGGATTCTTTAATACCTTTTATTTGATTCCTTTTCCTATGTAAGTTTGTTTTTTGGCTGGCCTGATGTTTCTCTTGGGCTTTTCCTGTTTGAGTGACACTACTGTCTGCGTGAAGTTCCCTTTCCACAATATTACCAGAGAAAAAGCTACGTAGGGTTAGCTTAACAACTCTTAATGTCTTTTTGGCTATGTAGTTACAATGGGCTTATTTTTATAATTAGCTCATTAGAGATAGGTACTCCAAGGTCCTTGACAGAGTTTGGATCCTCAACAAGGTCTTGATTATTCAGCTTGTATTTTATTTTCCTGGTTTTTTTTGCCAATGTGTAAGACAGCATTTATTTGTTGAGATTTGAAGTTGCCATTTGATTGACCATTCTGATACATTGTTGAGGTCTTTTTGGAGGGTAATAGTATTGTCTGTAGTGTTGAATAACTTTAGATCATGGGTGAAGAGAACACAGTTGTTCTTAATATGATCACAAAGATCATTTATGCAAAGTATGAAGAGAGTTGGTCCTAGAACACTGCCTTGGGGACACCACTGTTGACAGGTACAGAATTTGATAGGACACTCCCAATTTTGACCATTTGTTGTCTGTTCGACAGGAATGCTTCTATCCAGTTATGTAGGTGTCCTGAGATATCATAAGATTTTAGTTTTAGTAGTAGTTTGTTGTGTAATCGTACAATGGTTTCGTGCCAGCCTGAAGTAAATCTGTGTAACTCGATCTAATATGCTCACTTCTACTCGTTCAGAATCTAGGCTTTCCTAACTGCACACTAGTCATAATTATCTACATTCTACAGGCATGTATTTGAACGTGCACAACGGCGCCTCCCCTCTCTCGAGTCATGTTGACATTTAAACTGGGCCTCGAGCCTTAGCTATTCCTACGTGGTGGACAAGGAGGCCAAGAGGAGGATGGTGCTTTATGGTGCCCACCACTTACGCTCTATGCAGCCTGACGAGTACTCTATGGTAGAGCTGGGTTTCGTTGCTAATGGCAGGAGATTTGTTTACTTCCGGGCCCGGGGCGGCTTGTTGGGTCCATCTACCAGCCTAGCACCGGCTCCTCCCACCTCCTGTCCGTCATGGGGGAGTCCGAGGAGCAGGTACCCGGTGAGTACTCACCTCGGGAAGTTAGCTGATTGGTGCCGACAGCCCCCTTTCGCTTCTGGCGCCGTCTCAGGGCTTTGCCGAGCGAAACGGTGCGGGTGCCCCGTTGCTTCTAATCTCTTTTCCGTTCTCGTTGTTCCTCTGCTTGCTGCTTGAGGCTCAGCCCTATTGTAATGGGACCTCGTTTCCTCGGAAGGCGTCCTTGAAGGTTTTAGTCCGTGAGCCCGCCGCTGCAAAGGATGGAGGCGGGATGTATTTCAGTCATGGCTTTTGCCTTCTTACAATATGGGGGCGTTCTCGGTCCTCTGAGTATCTCCTTTTTCAGCTTGCGGAATAAAAGCATAAAGTTTAGTCTGCATTCTGCCTCAAATAACCTTAATTTTTATAGGTTGCCGACTTTGCGGCATATATAACTGAACTAATGAAGAAGGCTTGAGGTTTCAGGTTTTTAGTTAGGATTCTTGTACGGCAATTTGATTTGCTTTCTAAAAACCTGGGGAGAGCTAAAGTTCTAGCATAAGGCCTTTCATGACTGTTAAAATCTTTAACTCTGCTGACATTGAACTACAGAATACACACAGTATGTGCTTTGTAATGTGTTGAAAATAATGTAGAAAAACGTTGTGAATATAATAGGATGTTCTGTTGCCTTTTTCTTCTTTTTTGAATAATTATTTTGGTGTGCTCGGGAAATTTTGGGGAGTTGCTGTACTTCATAGTGTGAGCACAGCATCCTCTGATTATGTTTCCTATTGCACCCTTATTAATTAATGAACCAGTAGATTTTTGTGCTGCCAATAGAAGAGGTATGGTAGAGAGATGGTAGAGAGAATGCATCTCTGTAAAGACTAAAGAAAAGCAATCCACGAGGTTCAGTGCTGTTTGGCTTATTGCAACTTTAATGATCAGTTATATTGTATTTTCATCCTACTTGTATTCTGAATGTAAAGGAGAAACATATATCAACCAGCCAGTATTTTATGTGATACTATTTGATAGTTATTGGGATGTAAGTAGTAGTTAATTATGGAATAAATGTCTGTATCTATATGGGCAAAATTAAGACTTTGAAAAAGAAAGGTATACAGTGCCACTGTTTTGACATTAAGTGGCAAAATTAGTTGTCAATAGAATTATATAAAATTAATTTCAGACTAATATTTATGTGTTTTCTTTTTAGAATCAGGTGCTATATTCACATTTGGGAAAAGCAAATTTGCAGAAAATGTGCCAAGCAAGTTTTGGTTTAAAAATGATAAGCCTTTATACATATCATGTGGAGATGAACATACATCGGTTGTTACAGGTTAGTATAACAAGATTTTAGAACCTTGTGTTTCAGTGTTCTGATTTTTTAAGTTAAGATTGTATTGATAGTTATATTATATGAAGGCATTTATTAACATTTTCAGAAATTACACTTTTATTGTAAAATGAACTAGATAAAATAGCCTTTCCTAATCATCAAGCCCAGTTCTAAAGTTAACCTTGACTAGCCAAATTGTATTAGCCAAAAAAGCTAAAGCCCCTGTCACACTGAACCAACGAATGCAAAGAGGATGTAAAACGGACAAAAAAGCTTGCCATCCGTTGGAAAACTGATGCATCCATTGTGTACTCACTGCATACGTGTTTCATACGCTCGATCTGTCAAACATCCGTCTACTGCTATTTCATCCTCTCAAAAAGTTTTGAGCTGCACAAAACTTTTTGAGTGGATGAACTTTCCGCCGCGTATGAATTACATCCGCGACACATACAGTCAACAAACGTTCTACGTTCGTTGTCATCCATTACACGTCCGATGTATCCTCTCGGCATCCTCTGGACATCCGCGCAACTCACATCTGCTCCAGCGGAAAGTGGAAAGAGGGAGGAAGCGAAAGATACGTGGAACGTCCACACAGCGCTAGTAGCATGGACATAGAAAGGATGAAAGTGGATGCATCTCGTATAGAAAGCATTAAAACGGACAAAACGTTCGTATATGAGACATATCTTGGATATTTAGGATGTCTGGAGTATGTCTAGAGTATGTGGAAGGACACCGAGCAGAAAACCGACATTTCCTATAAAAAGGGGGAGGAAATCACCTGGATCTCACTTTCAGTCCAGCAGCCCTGGTGTGCAGACCTCTTCAGCCTTGCTCTTGCTCTTCCACATCATCCATTGATGTCCACCATGGATCATCGCACACTCCTTTTGGTAGCCGCCATCATTCAACACCAGAACCAAGCCCTCTTCAGACTGTTTCACCTTTTCTACGCAAAGAGAAGAAGAAGACGTCCAAGAACTGTCTGGGTCCGACGATGGATCGGGAGAAGAGTGGAGTTTGGACTGTATGACAAGCTGATGGTGGAGCTGAGGAATGAAGACACTCGTGCATTCCAGCACTTCATGAGGATGCCACCAGCCATGTTTGACGAAATTGTAGAGCGTCTGAGACCCAGGTTGACCAAGGCAAACACCGACTTCCGTCCCAGCCTGGACCCTGGGCTGAAGGTGGGCCTGACTCTGCGCCACCTGGCCTCTGGGACCACGTACAGAAACATGCAGAATGCCTGGAGGGTGCCACACAACACCATCAGCATTGTGGTCAGAGAAGTGGTGCAGGCCATCATCAAAGAACACGTGGAGGAGCTCCTCCAGTGTCCCACCACTGAAGAAAGCTGGAGGAAAGTTGCAGAGCAGTGGTATCAGAGGTGGAACTTTCCCCAAACCGTTGGAGCCATAGATGGGAAGCACGTGGCCTGCAAAGCTCCACCCAACTCAGGGCCCAATTATTTCAACGACAAGGGCTTCTTCAGCATCATCCTCTTTGCCATGGTTGATGCTGACCACAAGTTCATGTACATCAACGCTTCAGGCAATGGGTCAGCTTCAGATGCCCAGATATACAACATCAGTGACCTCAAGGATGGGCTGAAATGAAACCTCATCATGGGTTTCCCAGATCCAGACCCCCTACCCAATGACACAAAAGATGTGCCCTACTTCATCGTGGGTGATGACGCCTTCTCCCTCACAACCTACCTCATGAAGCCCTACACCTCCAGACTCCTCACCCGTGAAGAGAGGATCTTCAACTACAGGCTGTCCAGGGCAAGACGGTTGGTGGAGAACGCCTTTTGCATCCTGGCCAACGGGTTCTAGGTACTTCTCACCACCATGCAGCATCGCCCACAGACCGTGAGGAGCATTGTGGAAGCTTGCTGCATCCTGCACAATCTCATGCGCACCCGCTACCCAGTGGTGCAGAACAGGCTTGTGGACCACCAACAAGACAATGGGGACATGGAGCCTGGTGAATGGAGGCAAGGACTAAACCTGATAGACACTGTGGATGTGCAAGGCCTCAACAGAGCTTCATGTGAAGGGAAGAAGCAGCGCAACCTCCTGAAACACTGGTACAACTCCCCAGCTGGAGCAGTGGAGTGGCAAGACAGGATGGTAGATGCTTAATGGATGCTTCCTTCAGCCTGTCTCATCACACTGATGAGATTGTGCCATTTATGTTGAGTGGCCTTACAATGAATAGAGCATTTATAATGAGTTTTGTTTATGTTGAAATGTGTTGATCAATGATTAAATGGTTATTGATAATAAAGGCCCATAGGTGTGGCACCTGGGAGGGTCGACCATACAGTCCCACTATGCTTGCACTGGAGGTTTATCTATCCCACAACTATCCTTACCCATCCCACAAGCATGCAAAGGCTTAACCCTTTTTTCAAAGTTTTCCCCAACACTTTATTAGGTAAAAAAAAGGAACCAAGTGTGTGAAGCAAAGATACCCTTTATTAATAACAAACTGTATGACTTTATTAAAAAGCAAAATGACCCAAGTAAAGTGTCTTTAAGCAAAGATAAGGTGAGCAGGTAACAACTCAGTCTCTGGCACTCTTTTCAGTCACTCTGAGGCGTGCCCATGGTCTCAGATGTCCAGGGGCCAGGGACTGTGGAGGTGGCTGTTGCTGGAGTGCTGGTCTGCGGCGCCATTGGGGTGCCTGGCCCCGAGAATACAACAGGAGATGGTGTGTGCAGGAAGCTCTCAGAGAGCTGACTCAGTCCCGTGAGGTTGAGAGGCCCTTCCTCAAGGACCTGGGATGTGAGGCCCAACACTGATGACAGATGTTCTGAGGAAGGGCTTGGCTGTGGGGTGGAGGAAGGAGGAGTGTAGTGGGGCTGTCTGGTCTGTAGCTGGGTCAGCTGAGGCGTCTGTGGCGTCCGAGGAACCTGGGTCTGTACTGGGAAAGGCTGCCTCTGCTGTGGGAAGTCCTGGTAGTGGTAGGCTTGGTAAGCGAGGGGCTGCTGAAATACTTGGAAGGGCTGTGACATCGCCTGGGGTGGAGAAGCAGACCTGGAGTGGGTAGCAGCAGGTTCAACTGGGCCTGGAGGGTGGTGCAGAAGAGCTATGATCCTCTCCTTCATCGCCTGGTACTGGGCCTCGGGCATGTCCATGAGGGTCTGGCCCATGTACGTGATGAAGGGCTTGCGGTTGGAGGATGGTATGTCGAAGTGGACCAGCTGGGAGAGGAGATCTGTGCTTGCTTTGATCGTGTCCCTGATCTCCAAGAGGACAGTGTGGCTCTGTCCCTCCGGTCTGCCTCTCTGCCTGCTTTCTGTGGAGGTGGAGGTGGGTGTGGGTTGGTCTCTGGTGGCTGCCTCTTCTTGCTCCATCTGAGACAGGGGATCCTCCATGTCTTCTGGCAAGGGGAGTGCAGCTGTGGGGAGGTCTCTGTCGTGGGGCCCTCCAAAGACACCTACCTGGACACTGTAGCTGTCTCCTGGCTGGAAGAGGAGTGGGTCTCTGTGGGCTGTCTGAGGGAGAGGGTTGACAAAAGGGCTGCTCCTCGGTGACGGATCTCACCCTCCAGGAAGCTGCACCTGGCCATGACATAGGTCTCCCGGTCAGTTAGCTTGACAGCGGCCTGCCCGGATCTCTTCAGGTGCAGCTTGCCATACCAGGTGTGCATATGCTTCCACCACCCCAGGAGGACATCTGAACTGTAGCCCAGGCTCTCCGCCTTCTGTGTCCACACTGCCTGCTTCCGCTTGGTGTCGTGATAGAGCTTGTGGCTCTTCCTCCACAGGTACTTGTTCTCCCTCAGCCATTCCAGCACCTCCTCCTTATGGTCCTCGGAAATGGAGTACTGTTTCCTCTGCCCCTTCTCCTTGCCTTGCCTCTTCCTCCCTTTGGCAGGGGCTTCAGGGCCTTCAGCAGCAGGGCTTTGAGGGCCTTGGGACTGGTCCACCACAGCAGCAGCAGCAGGAGAAGCAACAGCAGCAGCACCAGCAGCAGGAGAAGCACCAGCAGCAGCAGGAGAAGCACCAGCAGCAGCAGAGCAGGAGAAGCAACAGCAGCAGCACCAGCAACACCAGCAGCAGCAGGAGAAGCACCAGCAGCAGCAGAGCAGGAGAAGCACCAGCAGCACCAGCAGGAGAAGCACCAGCAGCAGCAACACCAGGAGCACTACCACCAGCAGCAGAAGCACCAGAAGCTTCAGAGTCAGCACCAGGGGGTGGGATGGTGGTTCTGTCCTTGCCAGGGCTGGCAGGAGTAGGCACAGGCTTCCTCTTCTTCCCCATGGTGTTCTCTCAAGATGTCTCTGGCAGCAGGTCTTTCCTCTGAATGGTGACCTGCTTGCGAGCTGCCTCCTTTTATATCCGTGGAGCTTCCGCAATTCATCCTCCCCCCATGCGCAGTGAACACTTTGCATCCACTAGGCATCCGCTAGGCATCCTATAGGCGTCCGTGATGCATCTGCATCATCCGCTACGCATCCGTTCCTTCCGCTACGCGTCCGCTTCGCTGTTCTCCCCTGGAAGCCCTGCGGATGTGTCATCCGCTTCCATCCGCTTCCATCCGCTAGGCTTCCTACGAACGTCTGCTTTATATCCCTGCTACATCCTCCCCACGTCCGTTCCTTTCCGTTGTTATCCGCTCTGTTTATGCAAATTTGGGGCACTTTTGAGAGCTGATAACAACAGATGGAAAATTTGCTCATCCGCTGTGTCCTTTTTACATACGGTTTGCATCCGTTGGCCGGTGTGACCTAGCCTTAAAACGATTCTTGGTTTTATAAACAGAGGCACAGAATCAAGATCACGTGAAGTATTTGTGCTGCTTTATAAAGCCTTAGTAAGGTCACACTTAGAATACTGCATCCAGTTTTGGTCACCATATTACATATTACACTTTGGAAAAGTGCAGAGAAGAGCAACAAAGTGATTTAAAAGGTCTGGAGACTAAAACCTATGAAAAACAGTTGCAGGATTTGGGTTTGGCTAGTCTAGAGAAGAGAAGGACTTGTGGGGACATGATAGCAGGATTCCAGCATTTCAGAAGCAACCAGAACGATGAGTGGTCAATTTATTTTCCAAAGCAGCAGAGGGCAGGACAAGAAACAATGGATGGAAACTATTCAATGATAGAAGCAACCTGGAATTAATGAGAAACTTCCTAATAATGAGGACAATTAACCAGTGGAACAGCTTGCCTTCAGAAGTTGTGGGTGCTTCATTACTGGAGTTTTTTAAGAGACTGGACAGTCATTTGTAATTGTAAATAGGTTCCAGGAAATACTCTTGTCCATATATCAGTTTATATGTCCTAGGAATATAATTTAAAAGAATAACAAGAAATTTGTATTTACAACCAAAAAACAAGGCCCATTCTTATTTTTATTAAACATTTTGTTAAATAAGTTTAAACTTAATAATCACTTGCATCAACTATTTTAGTATAAAATAGTATAATTTAAGCTAACTCAGTATAGTCCTCAATTTGTAGCTATTCGTTTAGTAACTATTGAAAGTTACAACTCCACTGAAAAGAGTGACATGACCATTTTTCAAAGAACCATTGCAGTGTCCTATGGTCATGTGATCGGAATTTGGATACTTGTCAACTTGGTCATATTTATGACAGCTGCAATATCCCTGGATTACATGATTATCTTTTGTGACCTTATGACAAGCAAAATCAATGTAGAAGCCAGATTCATTGAACAACCTTGTTACTAACAATTGCAGTGATTCACTCAACTACTGTGGCAAGAATGGTCATAAAATGGGGCCAAACTCACTTAATAATTGTCTTGCTTAGGAACAGAAATGTTGGGTTCAATTGTCATAATCCAAGTACAGTCTATTCCATATTATCACATGCTACCTGATAAATCTCTATATAAATAGGTTTATAAAACATAAACAATTGTAAAGTGTTAACAATGCACAGTAAAGAATCTAGTAAGATTCTTTGAAGAATATAAGAATATTTTCCACTAAAGCCCAAAGGAGATCTAAAAGCACTTTCTTTCTTACAGTGGACTTAAACATAGGAGTAATACTTAGAAATCATATTAGCTGCATTTCATTTTTGATACCATTTTGTTAAGAATTTTAATTATAATAGTAAAATCTAACACATTTAAACTTAAAGAGAAGAAAAAGAATGAAAAGTGCAAGGAAAAGAAGAAACTGAGAATATAATAAAGAAAAAGAACAGATAAAGAAGAGTCTTCCCATCTTTCTCCAATCTTCATCAAAACAAGTACAAACACATTTAGTGACTGTTCACCCACTCTAAGACGTTACAATTTTCCATTGCATATCCTATCCTTTATTTTTAAACAACACCATAAAGCATTATCTTTTCAGTCTTGAAGCCAGCAGAAAGACCATCTTTTCAGTCCTGAAGCCAGTAGAAAGAATTGTCATAAATAACAATATCTTTTGCTTTAACCTTGATCAAATAAGCCAATTAACTATTCCTTCCTTTTATTTCTAGCAGTCTTAATCTTTAGTTCATGAAAATACTATCATAGGATTTTATTTCTTTTCTTGGTTGTCCTATTCCATAGGGTTCTTCAAGACTTCTTCAAGAAGCCTCTTTTGTAAACTAATAGGAAAAAAATTCTCCAGGTCACTTTGTTGATTTATCATTTGTATTTCTCTTTTAAATTTTAAAACATCAACCAATTTCTCATGTAAATCCAGTGAAATCCTTTTCAAAATCATTCTCTTGACCTATCAGTTATAAATTTACAGTATTTTGACTATCATATCTACTTTGTCAGGATTTTTTTCTATATTTATCATTTCTTAAATAACATGTCCTTTTGAACATAGCCTATCCATGAAAGCACATATCTACTGACATTGTTGATATTGTGGCTGGTAATTTTTGACTCCATTCTTCAAAAATCTCCTTTGATATTTTCATTATAACATTTTTCATTTTATAGGTTTGCATTTTGTTCCTTTACCTAAAATCTTTAGCTCCCTCTGTTATATATTCCAAAAACCAAAAGAGATCTGTTTGCCACTAGAAGCAATTTGCTGTTTATAATTAACTCGTCAAACCAGACATATTGAGTCATTGCTTCCAAACTTAAACAGAGAAACAAAATGATCATGAGCAGGCAAAAAAGCCATTTACTTTCCTTGTGGGAACCTAGTATGGAGCACCGGAAATGACAATCATATAACCATAGCTAACCATAGCACTGCAGCGATGCTGAAGCAGCCACAAGTTGCATTGCAGGTTCCAAAATTGTTGGCCTATAATACACAATTAAAAGTTACAAACAGACAGACAGGAAAGTATACAGTATATAATCTTCAAAGTCTTCTTGTAAAAGTTTCCACATTCCAAATTTATCTGAAACCCTAGTCTGTTTATAATGTTTTAATATCAATATTCAACTTTTTGCTGTTTTTTTTTTAATCCCTTCTGCTGCATTGCCTGAAAACAATAAATTCTTAAGCTTATAATTATTTTTTTTTAGGTTTTTTTTTTTTTACATATATATTAATATGTGAACAATATGGCACCCGGATGTTTTACATTTGATACAATTAAAATAATACCCAATATCGTTAACTTTGATAAATTTTTATACTTCTAATATTCCTACCTATATTTGTTATTTCCAAATTCTCATTGTTTGGCTTTCAATGTTTTAATATCTTATTTTTATACCAATCCTTATATTCAAATATCTTCCTTTTACACCCAATAGCATGTTAATAATCATATTAGCTATTTTTTTCACATCTTATTTCATTCTAATATTAATACACATCTTAATATTCCATTATATTCTTCTATTCATTTACATATTCAATATTTCATTGTATTAGTTCTTTTATACCAATCTTCATGTTATTCAAATACACTTAATATCACCCTCATCCAAATTCTAAAGGCCCGGTCACACTGCACTTACGGATGCAAAGAGGATGTAAAAAGTTAAAGCTTGCAATCCATTGTAAAACGCTATGCATCTGTTGTGCACTCATTGTATACGTGTTTCATATACTCTATCCGTCGAGCATCCGTCCACTGAGATTTCATCCACGCAAGAAGTTTTGAGCTGCACAAAACTTTGTGAACGGATGAACTTTCTGCGACATCTGTACATCTGCGACATATACCGGCAACAAATGTTCTATGTCCGTTATCCGTTAAACGTCCGCTGTATCCTCTCTGCATCCTCTGGCCATCCCCTCAACTCACATCCACTGCAGCTGAAAACGGAAAGAGGGAGGAAACAAAAGGTACACGGAATGTCTACACAGTGTTAGTAGCACGGAAATAGAAAGGATGTAAAGGCCCTGTCACAATGGCCAACGGATGCAAAACGTTTGTAAAAAAGGACACAGCGGACGAGCAAAATGTTCCATCCGTTGTTATCCGCTCTCAAAAGTGCCCCAAATTTGCATAACCAGAGCAGACGACAATGGAAAGGAACGGACGGGGGGAGGGTGTAGGGCAGATGGAAAGCGGATGCTCCACGGAAGGCTAACGGATGGAAGCAGATGGGAGCGGATGGCACATCCATAAGGCATCCGGGGGAGCACAGCAAAGTGGACGCGGAACGGAAAGAGCGGATGCAGAGCGGATGCCGAGCGGATGAAGCGGATGCAGAGCGGAAGCCTAGCGGATGCCTAGCAGAAGCCTAGCGTTCACTGCGCATGCGGGGAGGATGCATTGCGTCAGCCCCGCGGACATAAAGGAAATCAGCTCGCAAGCAGGTCACCATTCAGAGGAAAGACCTGCTTCCAGACACAGCTTGCCAGCCAGCCAGTCAGCCAGCCAGCCAGCAACCCAACAACCATGGGGAAGAAAAGGAAGCCTCAGCCATCTGCTGCCAGCCCTGGCAAGAGGGACAGGGCCACCCTCCCACCCCCTGGCCCTGAATCTGCTTCTGCTGGGGCTTCTGCTGCCCACGCTCGATCTTCTGGTGCTGGGGCTTCTGCTGATGCTGCTTCTGGTGGTGGTACTTCTGCTGATGCTGCTTCTGGTGGTGGTGCTTCTGCTGAAGCTGCTTCTGCTGAAGCTGCTTCTGGTGGCATTGCTTCTGCTGATGCTGCTTCTGGAGGTGGTGCTTCTGCTGATGCTTACTCTGCTGGCACTGCTCCTGGTGCTGGTGCTTCTGCTGGTGCTTACTCTGCTGGCACTGCTCCTGGTGCTGGTGCTTCTGCTGGTGCTTACTCTGCTGGCACTGCTCCTGGTGCTGGTGCTTCTGCTGGTGCTTATTCTGCTGGCACTGCTCCTGGTCCTGCTGGTGCTCCTGCTCCTGGTGCTGCTGGTGCTGCTGCTGGTCCTGCTGGTCCTGCTGGTCCTGCTGGTCCTGCTTTTGCTGCTACTGTTGTTGTTGCTGCTGCTGCTGGTGGTGGTGGTGTGGAGGGGCAGCCCGTACAACCTCGAAGCCCTTCTGATGAGGGCCCATATGGCCCTGCCAAAGGGAAGAAGAGGCAGACGCGTGAACGGGAGAGGAGGCAATACACCATAGAAGAGGAACATGAGGAGGAGGTGCTGGAGTGGCTGAGGGAGAATGAATATCTTTGGTGGAAGGGACACAGGCTCTATCGAGACACCAAGAGGAAGCAGGCTGCTTGGAGAGAGAAGGCGGAGAGCCTGGGCTACACTTCAGAGGTGCTCCTCGGCTGGTGGAATCACATGCACACCTGGTATGGGAAGCTGCACCTCAAGAAATCTGGCCAGGCCGCGGTCAAGCTGACGGACTGAGAGACCAACGTGATGGCCAAGTGCAGCTTCTTGGAGGGTGATATCCGCCACCGAGGAGCAGCTCCTCTCACAACCCTCTCTCTCAGGCAGCCTGCTGAGAGCCAGTCCTCTTCTGGCAAAGAGTCAGCTCCTGTGTCCAGGCAGGTATCTGTGGAGCGTGCCACGACGGAGACCCCCTCGACAGCTGTACTACCCGTGACGGAGCGCGTGGAGGACCCCCTGACGCAGTGGGAAAAAGGAGACGGCACTTCCACCACAGCTCAACCCGCATCCAGCCCCAGCTCCTTCTCCACAGAAAGGCAGAGAGGCAAACCGGAGGGGCAGAGCCACACTGTCCTGCTGGAGATAAGAGACACCATCAGGAGCAGCGTAGATCTCCTCTCTCAGCTGGTACACACCGACACCCCATCCTCCAACCGCAAGCCCTTCCTCACCTATGTCAACCAGACCCTCATGAACATGTCGGAACCCCAGTACCAGGTGGTGAAGGACAGGATCACCGATCTTCTTCACAACCCTCCAGACTAAGATAAACCTGCTCTCACCCAGTCCAGGCCTGCTCCTCCACCCCAGGTGATGTCACTGCCCTTCCAAGGCTTTCCACAGGCCCTACCCTACCAAGGCTACGGCTACCAGGAGGTCCAGCAGCACAGGCAGCCATTCCCAGTCCAGGCACAGGTACATCGGCTGCCACCAGTGCCACTGATGCCACCGATGCCACCCACGCCACCGATGCCATCCACGCCACCGATGCCGTCCACGCCACAGATGCCACCGACGCTACCAATGCCACCGACGCCAGTCCTCACCCAGCTGCAGACCAGACAGCCCCACTACACTGCTCCTTCCTCCACCCCACAGCCAAGCCCGGCCTCAGTACATCTGTCATCAGTATTGGGGCTGACACCCCATGTCATGGAGGAAGGGGCTCTCAACATCACGGGGCTGAGCCAGCTGTCTGAGAGCTTCCTCAACACACCGTCCCCTGTTGTCCTCTCAGGGCCAGGCACCCCAGTGGGGCTTCAGACCAGCATTCCAGCAGCAGCCACCTCCACAGCACCTGGACCCTTCACCCCTGAGACTGGGCATGCCTCAGAGTGACCAAGAAGAGTGCCAGAGACTGGGTGGCTACCTGTTGACTTTATTTTTGCTTTGGACACTTGACTTGGGTCATTTTTCTTTTACAGCTTGTTATTAATAAAGACTATCTTTGCTTCACACACTTCCTTCATTTATTTTTGTCAATAAAGTCTTGGTGGAAACTTTTAGAAATGGTTTAAGCCTTTGCATGCTTTTGGGATGGGTAAGGATAGCAGTGGGATGGGGAGGGATACCTGTGGTATGGGCAGGGATACCTTTGGGATGGGTAATAGCTGTGGGATAGATAAACCTCCAGTGCAAGCATAGTGGGACTGTATGGTCCACCCTCCCAGGTGCCACACCTGTGGCCCTTTATTATCAATAATAATGTAATAATTATCCACACATGTCAACATAAACACAACTCTTTATTAAACGCCCTGTTCATTGTAGGCCCACTCAACATGCATGGCCCAATCTTATCCGTGTGATGAGACAGGCTGAAGGAAGCATCCATTAAGCATCTAACATCCTGTCTTGCCACTCCACTGCTCCAGCTGGGGAGTTGCACCAGTGTTTCAGGAGGTTGCGCTGCTTCTTCCCTTCAAGTGAAGCTCTGTTGGGGCCTTGCACATCCTGAGTGTCTATCAGGTTTCGCCCTTGCCTCCATTCCCCAGGCTCCATGTCCCCACTGCCTTGTTGGAAGTCCACAAGCCTGTTCTGCAACACTGAGGAGCGGGTGCGCATGAGATTGTGCAGGATGCAGCAAGCTTCCATGATCCTCCTCATGGTCTGTGGGCGATGCTGCATGGTGGTGAGAAGTACCTGGAACCTGTTGGCCAGGATGCCAAAGGCGTTCTCCACCACCCGCCTTGCCCTGGACAGCCTGTAGTTGAAGATCCTCTCTTCACCGGTCAGGCATCTGGAAGTGTAGGGCTTCATGAGGTAGGTTCTGAGGGAGAAGGCGTCATCCCCCATGATGAAGTAGGGCACATCTTGTGTGTCATTGGGTAGGGGGTCTGGATCTGGGAAGCCTATGATGAGGTTGCGTTCCAGCCCCTCCTTGAGGTGACTGGCGTTGTATACCTGGGCATCTGAAGCTGAACTGTTGCCTGAAGCATCGATGTACATGAACTTGTGGTCAGCATCGACCATGGCGAAGAGGATGATGCTGAAGAAGCCCTTGTAGTTGAAATAAGTGGACCCCGACTTGGCTGGAGCTTTGCAGGCCACGTGCTTCCCATCTATGGCTCCAACGGTGTGGGGGAAGTTCCACTTCTGATACCACTGCTCTGCAACTTTCTTCCAGCCTTCTTCAGTGGAGGGACACTGGAGGAGCTCCTCCAGGTATTCTTCGATAATGACCTGCACCACTTCTCTGACTACAATGCTGATGGTGTTGTGTGGCACCCTCCAGCCGTACTGCATGCTCCTGTAGGTGGTCCCTGAGGCCAGGTGGCGCAGAGTAAGTGCCACCTTGAGCCCAGGGTCCAGGCTGGGCCAGAAGTTGGTGTTTGCCTTGATCAACCTGGGTCTCAGCCGCTCCACAACTTCGTCAAACATGGCTGGAGGCATCCTCATGAAGTTCTGGAATGCACGAGGGTCTTCGTTCCTCAGCTCCACCATCAGCTCTTTGTACAGTCCGTCCTCTGCTCTTCTCGCGATCCATATTCGGACCCAGACACTTCTTGGCCGCATCCTTTTCTTCCCGTAGAACAGTTGAAAGAGCCTGTAGATGGCTTCACGCTGTTGCAGAACGATGGTGGCTACCAAAAGGGAGTGTGTTACGATCCATGGTGGAGATGACTGGATGCTGTGGAAGAGCAAGAGCCAGATGAAGGCTGTAGAGGTCTGCACAGCAGGGCTGCTGGACTGAAAGTGAGATCCAGGTGAGTTCCTCCCCCTTTTTATAGGCAATATAGGTTTTCGACTAGGTGTCCTTTTGCATCCTCTAGGCATCCTCTAAACATCCTTAATATCAGAGATAGGTCCCCTCTGCGAACGTTTTTTCCGTTTTAAATGCTTTCTTTGCGAGCTGCATCCGCTTTCATCCTTTCTCCGTCCGTGCTGCTAACGCTGTGTGTCCGTTCCGCGTCTGTTTCGCTTCCTCCCTGTGTCTGTTTTCCGCTGGAGCGAAGTTGAGTTGCGCGGATGCGCAGCGGATGCCTAGTGGATATCGCGGACGCGTAACAGATGACAACGGATGTAGAACGGATGTTCCCCGTATGCGTTGCGGATGCAGAACGGACGCGTTGGATACATTTTCCGCTCAAAAAGTTTTGAGCAGCTCAAAACTTTTTGAGCGGATGGAACCTCAGTCAACGGATGCTGGACGGATAGAGATGATGAAAAACGGAGTCAGTGAGTACAGAACGGATGAATCACGTTAACTAATGGATGGCATGTGTTTCTCTCCGTTTTACATCCTCTTTCCTGCGGTATCTGCTATCCCGCATCAGATGGGCGTCTCATGATAGGGAGCGAAGGAGAGAGAAACGACAGGAGGCGAAGATCCTCGCGATGAGTGCGCCCCAAATGCCCGGGTACACGCTCTTTTATTATGCTCATTCAAAAGGGGGTGATTGTTTATTCAGAACCTAGGTTAAGCCTAGGTCAGACGGAATGTACAGATTTAACAATGGCTCAAACAACAGCAAGATATCAGGACAGACAGGATGGCAAGAATTATATTTGATCAGGATATTACTTCTTCACAAAGCTGCATGCCAGACAATGTAATCCCAAGTGAATAAACCATTTCTGCAAATGTTTGACTCCTTGTCTCTGTACGTGCCCTGTAAAAGGTCACTGAGAAGACAGAAGCTTAATGATTACACGTGAAATGATACAATGTTGCAATGTTTGAATGATACATAGTTGCATTGATATACAGTTGCAAATACATAAATGATACATAGTTACAACACTTTCCATCCGTTGGTGCAGTGTGACATGGGCTTAAGCATATGCATCTCGTATATAAAGGATTAAAAACGGACAAAACGTTTGTATCTGGGATGTATCTCGTATATTTAGGATGTCTGGAGTATGTCTAGAGTATGTAGAAGGACACCTAGCGGACAACCAATATTTTCTATAAAAAGGGGGAGAAAATCATCTGGATCTTAGTATGAGTCCAGCAGCCGTGGTGTTCAGACTTCTTCACCCTTGGTCTTGATCTTCAACATCATCAGTTGTTCTCCACCATGGATGATGACACAGTCCGTATGATAGCTGCGCTCATTCATCATCAGAACCAAAACCTGTTTAGACTGTTTCAACTTTTATACAGAAGGAGAAGAAGGAGACGTCAAAGAGCTGTGTGGGTCCGAGGATGGATCCTGAGAAGAATGGAGTTTGGACTGTATGACCAGTTGATGGTGGAGCTGAGGAATTAAGACCCTCGTGCATTCCATCACTTCATGAGGATGCCACTAGCCATGTTTGACGAACTTGTAGAGTTTCTGAGACCCAGGATGACCAAGCCTAGCACCAACTTCCGTCCCAACCTGGACCCTGGACTGAAGGTGGCACTGACTCTGCGGCACCTGGTCTCTGGAACCACATCCAGAAACATGCATTATGCGTGGAGGGTGCCATACAACAGCATCAGCAAAGTGGTCAGAGAAGTGGTGCAGGCCATCATCGAAGAATACGTGGAGGAGCTCCTCAAGTGCCCCACCACTGAACAAGGCTGGAGAAAACTTGCAGAAGAGTGGTATCAGAGGTGAAAATTTCCCCACATTCTTGGAGCCATAGATGGGAAGCACGTGGCCTGCAAAGCTCCAGCCAACTCAGGGTCCACTTATTACAACTACAAGGGCTTCTTCAGTATCATCATCTTTGCCATGGTTGATTCATCTACATCGATGCTTCAGGCAACGGGTCAGCTCCAGATGACCAGGTATACAACACAAGTGTCCTCAAGGATGGTGTCAGCCTTCAAGATCATCTACTATCGCTTTGCATCTTTCGACTGTCATGAGAAACGGGGGGAGGGGAGAGTGGGATAAATCTGGGAGGTGAGCTGGAGGTGTTACATTTTTCTGTTGTGTAAATGAAGCACTCTGAAGCATACATCAGAGTTAGGTTTCTATTTCTTGCTTAGCTTTCTTTTCTCTGTGCAACTGCAACCCGTTATCAAAGTATGCCAAGGTCAGTGGACAGAGGCCTCATCATCACCTGAAGATGCCCACATGATCATTTTCACAATTTCTAATTGGAAGTTTCATCTGAACTATTGGGGGTGGGTACACTTCCATCACTGTAAAAGGGATTTACACGCCTAATTCCTCAGATTCAGAATTCTCTGGTTGCTACCACTTCACTTCCAGTAAAAGATAACTTTTCTCTAAATTAAAGAGTCTAAGTATTTCTTTCTGGGATTTTGAATGGAGCACCGCGTGACAGATGGACTGGAATGCAACCTCATCATGGGTTTTCCAGATCCAGACCCCCTACCCAATGACACACAAGATGTGCCCTACTTCATCAAGGGTGATGATGCCTTCTCCCTCAGAACCTACCTGTACAGTTCAAGATACCTCATCCGTGAAGAGAGGATCTTCAACTACAGGCTGTCCAGGGCAAGACGGGTGGTGGAGAACGACTTTGGCATCCTGGACAACAGGTTTCAGATACTTCTCACCACCATGCAGCATGACCCAGAGACTGTGAGGAGCATCGTGGAAGCTTGCTGCATCCTGCACAATCTCATGTGCACCCACTACCCAGTGTTGCAGAACAGACTTGTGGACCGTCAACAAGGCAATGGGGACATGGAGCCTGATGAATGGAGGCAAGGGTGTAACCTGATAGACATTGTGGATGTACAAGGCCCAACAGAGCTTCACGTGAAGGGAAGAAGCAGCGTAACCTCCTGAAACACTGGTGCAACTCCCCAGCTGGAGCAGTGGAGTGGCAAGACAGGATGATAGATGATTAATGGATGCTTCCTTCAGCCTCTCCCATCACACGGATGAGATTGGGCCATGTATGTTGGGTGGTCCTACAATGAATAGGGCATTAATAAAGAGTCTTGTTTGTTTTAAAATGTGTTGATCAATGAATAAATTGTTATTGATAAAAAAGGTCCATATGTGTGGCATCTGGGATGGTGGACCATACAGTCCTACTATGCTTGCACTGGAGGTTTATCTATTCCACAACTATCCTTATCTATGCCACAAGCATGCAAAAGTTTAACCATTTTTTCAAAGTTTTCACCAACAGTTTATTAAGTAAAAAAAATGAACCAAGTGTCTTAAGCAAAGATAACCTTTAAGTAACTTTCTTAGGTAAACTTTATGACTTTATTAAAAAAGCAAAATTAACCAAGTAAACTGTATTAAGCAAAGATAAACTTAAACTACAACTCAGTCTCTGACACTATTCTCAGTCACTCTGAGTCATGTCCCTGGTCTCAGCTGTTAAGCGGGCAGGGACTGTGGAGGTGGCTGTGGCTTGAGTTCTGGTCTGAGGCACCACTGGGGTGCTTGACTCCAAGGGTACAACAGGGGGTGGTGTGTTCAGGAAGCTATCCTAGAGCTGACTCAGTCCCGTGAGGTTGAGAGGCCCTTCATCAAGGACTTGAGATGTCAGGCCCAATACTGATGACAGATTGTGCGTTTACGGGCTTGGCTGTGGGGTGGAGGAAGGAGGAGTGTAGTGGGGTTGTCTGGTCTGCAGCTGGGTGAGGAATGGCATCTGTGGTGTGCGATGAACCTGGGCCTGGACTGGGAAGGTCTGCTTCTGCTGTGGGAAGTCCTGGTACTCATAGCCTTGGCAGGTGAGGGGCTGTTGAAAGCCGTGGAAAGTCTGTGACATCACCTGGGGTGGAGGAGCAGACCTGGACTGGGTAGGAGCAGCTTCAGCTCGGCCTTGAGGGTTGTGCAGAAGTGCTGTGATCTTCTGCTTCATCACCTGGTACTGGGCCTCGGGCAGGTCCCTCAGGGTCTGGCTCACGTAGGTGATGAAGGGCTTCCAGTCCAAGGATGGTATGTCGCTGTGGACCAACTGAGAGAGAAGTTCTGTGTTGGTCTTCATTGTGTCCCTGATCTACAACAGCACACTGTGGTCCTGGCCCTCCAGTCTGCCTCTCTGCCTGCATCCTCTGGAGCTGGGGGTGGGGGTGGGGTGAGTTGCTGTCTGGTGGCTGCTGCTTCTTCCTCCATGAGTGACAGGAGGGCGTCATCCTCCACAGGATTCTCCAAGTCTGCCGGCATGTGGAGTGCAGCTGTTGGGGGGGTCTCTGCCGTGGGGCCCTCTAAAGACACCTGCCTGGACAGGGTAGCTGGCTCCTGGCTGGAAGAGGACTGGCTGTCTGTGGGCTGTCTGAGGGAGAAGGGTCTCAGAGGGGCTGCTCCTCGGTGGTGGATCTCACCCTCCAGGAAACTGCACTTGGCCATGACTTACATCTCCCGGTCAGTGAGCTTGACAGCGGCCTGCCCGGATTTCTTGAGGTGTAGCTTGCCATACCAGGTGTGCATGTGCTTCCACCATCCAAGGAGTACTTCTGCAGTGTCCCCCAGGCTCTCTGCCTTGTCTCTCCAAGCTGCCTGCTTCTTCTTGGTGTCCCGATACAGTCTGTTGCCTTTTCCCCACAGGTACTCGTTCTCCCTCAGCCATTCCAGCACCTCATCCTTATGTTCCTTGGAAACAATGTACTGTTTCCTCTCTCCCTTCTCCTTCCCTTGCCTCTTCCTCCCTCTGGCAGGGGCTTGAGCAGGGCCTTCAGGGGCTTGAGTAGCAGGGCCTTCAGCAGCAGAGCTTTGAGGGCCTTTGGGCTGGTCCACCACAGCAGCAGCTTTAAAGTGAGTGCCAGGGGGTGGGATGCTGGTTCTGGCCTTCTTGCCAGGGCTGGAACGAGTAGGCACGGGCTTCCTCTTCTTCCCTGACTGACGAACCATGGTGTTCCTGCTAGATGTATGTGGCAGCACGTCTTTCCCCTGTAGCTGACTGCGTGCTGCATCCTTTTATACCCACGGATCTGACGAAATTCATACTCCCCGCATGCGCAGTGAACACTTTGCATCCGATATACATCCGCGTGGCATCCCCTTTGTTTTCTATAGGCGTCCGTTGATGCATCTGCTTCATCCGCTATGCATCTGCCCCTTCCGCTATGCATCTGCTTCGAAATTCTCCCCCGAAACCCCTTCGGATGTGTCATCTGCTTCCATCCGCTGTCATCCGCTAGGCTTCCTAGGAACATCCATTTAACATCCCCGCTACATACTACCCACATCCGTTCTTTTCCATTCATTTCCGTTCTGTTTATGCAAATTTTTGCCACTTTTTGGAGCGGATGACAACGGATGGGGCCACCCCCGAAATTTTGCTCGTCCGCTGTGTCCTTTATGCATACATTTTGTGTCCGTCGGCCAGTGGGACCGGGCCTTAACTTCCTTTCTTTTTCTTACATCATCTTATTATTAAAGAATTATATCCCATTATTTCCTCCCTCTCCAATTCCATCCCAGTTCTCCAGAGTGGTGTCGACAGGATCCAGGCATGTGATATATTCAGCTCTGCTTGGCGATAGACTGAATAGAAAAACTGAAGGCCCCCCTCCCCCCCCCTCGGCCAGGCTATCATCTCCAGATCTTCTATTCAGTTTCAAGTTAACTTGACTGTTTTATTAATAGCTCCTGTTTTTTTAAAAAAAATAGAGGAACACTGTCAGGCTTAATTTCTTTGGATTTAAATTCCACCACCAGTCCTAATGGGACGAAGATACAAGGGGCTTTGGTTTACCTTTGTGTTTCCTTCGGCAGAAAATAGAGAGCAAATAGAAAAGCGTTCGGAGTGGCTGCAAAGCAAAGAAAATGGCTTTGTGCCTGTCAGCTGGTTCGTGGAGCACTGATTTTCAGATTTTGACAATTCTGACGATTGAGCACCCATTGCCTAGAGAAAGGTACTGAGGCATCTAGTATTGATCTGCCTGAAAGGCAGCCAGCCCAAGAAGGGAGTGTTGCCTTATCAGAGCAGCGGATTCCTGTGACAGTTTCCTGGCTTCACTCTGCCTTTCAGAGGAATGGTTTATTTTGGTGGGAGTACCATTTTGAAGCAAAGAAGATTTGAAGTGACAAAAGTCAGAGCTGGATAATTTAGAGCATTGTAGCTGGTTTTTAATTTGATGCAATCCGTGGCTAAGAGGACTAAAATAGCCCAGATATTGCCGTTTATCTGCCCGGCTGGAAATTCAACATTTGCATCTGTTTGTCAAGCGGCCTTTAGAGCAGTTTTGGCGGGAGTGCCATTTTGAGGCTTCATTGAATGAATGACAACAGCAAAAGCACTATTGAGACAATCTGGTGGCCACAAATCTTTGAAGCAGTCCTGTGATTATCTTGCTGCTGTGTTTCAATGGAATCTCATCCATAGTGTGCAGCATTTGACTTTCTCCTTCATTCAGTGGCATCTGGTTTTCAATAACGACTGGTGTTCTATCACACAGACTGCTTCTGCTAGAAGAGCTGCCAAGACTTTATAATTTCCCTTTGGTTTGACTGTTTTAAAGCCAATTCAAAGTTGCCTGATTCATTGATAGTACAGGTTAGGTCCTCTCGTCATTGCCTTGCACCCACAATTTGTATAGTGATTAGAATCTGTATTAGTTCATAGCAAGATTTAATGTTTAGTTCTCCACTTTCAAGTGAGAGCACAACACTAGAGGAGGATAGATGAGTGGTGACAGGCATCCAGTGTACAAACAATGGATGATTCCTCCGCCACGCTTTCTCCTCCTCAGGTTCCTGAAATCCAGCATAAGGGAAGGGGAAAACGGGCCTGTAAATCCAAGGGAACATCTTCTTGTTCAGGGGGCTCAGTTAAGGAGGTGGTGGACAAAATTAGGGCCAAGGCCAGGGTGACCAGGAGATCCAAGGTAGTAGAAGGCTGAGCGTAGGCTCCATAAAGCCTTGGTAAAACAGGTAGAAAAGAACAAGAAAGAACAGGAGAAGTTGCAATACCTTAGTCCTCCTATGGAGAATAATGGAACACGAGGGGATCAGACAGGTCATCCAGACCCCCAGGGGAAAAACTTAGTTGCAGAAACTTTGGGGCAATTGGTTAGGAACCTTCAAACTTCAGAGATGCCTGGTTGTTTCATTGGGGTGTTTCTACTCCAATAGTACCTATTTTCCAACCTACACCTGTCCCAATGGGCTAACAGGTTGGGGTAGGTGGTATAGCGCCCAAATCAATATCTGACTCATTCTGCCTTCCAACTTTAGGGGATCAAATAATGCCAATGGGGGTGCAACAGTGGTTTACCGAGGTAATGAGATAGGGACTGATGGGGGAACCACAGCAAGGCATCCCATCTGCTCAGTTAGGTTCTGTCTCAGACATTACACATCACAGTCAACAGAAGACAAGCCAGTCTCTAAGAACTGACTGTGTTGCTCCACGCTTATTCTCTGGTCTCCTCAAAGGAAGACCAATCTGACTATTCTGTTGAGTAAGGAGAAATAGAGGATGTGTTGGAGGAGGAAACTGAACCTGAAAAATCTGGGCTCAGAGGGCTTTTTAGAACCCATTTATTTAAGCCATTGTTAGCAAAGGCCAAGAGTGCAACTGGGCTAGATCTTAACACAAAGGTCACAATCCCTATGAATAAGGCTGAGGGTAATGAGGCATTATTCACAGGCCCAAAGAAGGAGGCTGAAATAATTCCCTCATGCGATATTTTTCTCAATATGGACCAAAAGGCAGTTAGATTTACCAGGATCTTGTCCAGGGGCTACTGCCTTCGAAAAGTGTTTCTACAACATAGACACACCACTTGCAGAAGCTCTACATCTTCCGGAGTTAGATAATCCTGTCGTAGCACTAGTCTCCTCTTCATCCACACTTGATGCAGACGATGTCCTCAAGGGTGAGGATAAGAAGGTGGACTTAGTTTAGCAAAAGACACACCAGACAGTGGCATGGGCGGTTAAGACTGCCACAGTGGCATCCTTCTTTCCCAGGGCATCTTTAATCTGTCTACATCAAATGCAGGGGCAGACACTTACCCGCAACATTAGAACACAACTGGATTTTTACAAGGTGATTGCAGCAGCTGAGTACATGGCAGATGCAACACTGAACTCTGAAGTTTGCAGCCCGTGCATTGTCATTGGCTGTAGCAGCTCACTGTTTGCTGTGGCTCAGATACTGGCAGGCAGACACCAAACAAAAGTATCAGTATCCTATAAAGGTGGCAAACTTGGCATCAGTATCCTATAAAGGTGGCAAACTTTTTGGTGATCCCATTAGATCCCATTCTGGTTGAATCCAGGGACAAACACAAGATCCTGCCGTCGGGTTCAAGGAAGGGAGAAACCAGGTTCTCACCCTTTGTCATTCCTTTCATGCCCCATATTACAGGACAACTGCTCAATGGAATTAAGGGAGCTTTGGTCAGCGACAAGATGACCCGACTTTGCAAGGTGGCCATTACAAGGCAAGATCTCAACCACAGGGCAAACGGCCATTTTGAGGGCCTACCAACAAGCCCTTTTGCAAATACAATGAACCTCACTCCGTGGCTTCCATTGGTGGCAGACTGTTTTTTCACAGACTAATGGGAGCAAACAACCTCTGATGCCTGGGTTAGGCAGACAACAAATTTGGGACTTGTCTTAGAATTCTGATTCAGTCCCTCAAGGTTTTTTATCTGCTGTCCTTTGGCGACAAACACCTCCAGACAAAAACTGATGGAGAAGGTGATTCAACACCTCCTGAAAATTCAAGTCATGGAAGTGGTTCCGGAGGAGCAGCAGGGGCACAGCTTCTATTCGATGCTGATTGTGGTTCCAAAAGCTAAGGGGACTGGAGGGCTATTCTGAACCTCAAAAGACTAAACTTTCATTATTTATCTCAGGTTCAAGATGCACACGCTTCAATCCATTTTGAAGAGTGTGAGAAATGGGGGCTATTTAGCATCAATAGACCTCACCGAGGCATAATTGCATATTCCCATCCTACCTGGCCATCATTAGTACCTGAGGTTTTGCTACGTGGGCAGACATCTTCAATATAAAGCCCTCCTGTTTGGCTTGGCGTCGGCTCCCAGGACCTTTACCAAGATCCTGGCTGCCTTGACAGCTCATCTCAGAATTGTCACAATATGGATATTGGCCTACTTGGGTGATATCCTTATTCAGCCGGTCACCCAAGATAAGGCAGTTCATTACTTGAAGACCAGTTGCAGGCTTTAGAGACTCATGGGTTCCTGGTCAAAAAATCAATTTTTATCCCACAACAGGTCTATAAAACCTCAGGGCGATAATAGATATGATGGCCAAAGTGGTTTTTCTCTCCCAGTAATGACAGGAGGATCTACAAATGTTAGCACGTCATTTCTGTTCCACCAGGATGGCCTCCCCTGCCCAAATGTCTCAACTGCTGGGCAAGATATTGTGCATCGATATTGTACCGTGGGCATGTATGCACTCACAGGAGTTACAATGGTTCTTGTTCCTGTATCAGAGAGCAAAGAAGGGAACCTCACCCATACGAGTGAGATTACCACCATAAGTGTTGTCATCTTTACTTTGGTGGACCTCTCTGGCCCTGGACAAAGGATGCTCATTTAGAGAGCAGGACCATATAACGATAACAACTGATGCCAGCTTGTCAGGATGGGGGACCCATTGTCAGGACAAAGTCGCGCAGGCACTTGGACCGTTACTGACTTAAAAACAGCATCAATTGACTAGAGTTACGGGCAGCCCACCTTGCTCTCAAAGAATTCAAGTTGCAAATTGTGGGACAAGATGCATGCCTCCTAACGGACAATGTGGCCACTAAGGCGCACATCAATCGTGAGGGGGGGACGCATTCCAGAACATTAATGAAGGAGGCCTTTCGTCTCTGCAAGTGGGTGGAGAAGAATATAATATCAGTCAAAGCAGAGCACATTTCAGAGGTGCTGAATGTCTGGGCAGATTGGTTGAGCAGGTCCACAATGGATCACTCCGAGTGGACCCCGCACCCAGTTCTGGTTTCAGGATATTTCAGACAGATTTGGCTGCAATAGTTGATCTCTTTGCCTCTGCAACAAATCATCAATTGCCTCATTTTTTTCTCTAGGTTCCCATCTCAGGAGGCAGAAGGGGTCAATGCCCTTCGTGTCTGTGGCCAAAAGGGCTTCTTTACACCTTCCATCCATTGCCCCTCATTCCGGCAGTCATCAAGAAGACCCTGCAGCAGAAGGTGGAGATTCTCCATACTGGCCCAGAAGGCTGTGGTTTGCGGACTGGGTCAGTCTGTCAGCGTCATGACTGTGGAAGATTCTCCCCGAAATGATGTCCCTCAGCCAGGGGCCAATCCAACATCCAGGGCCCCAGTGACTCCAATTGGCTGCCTGGAACTTAAGAGGCAGGGGGCCAATCTCTCTTCTCAAGTCATCAACACCCTCCAGGCGGACAGACGATCATCAACCATTCGAATTTACAAAGCCACATGGAGGGCCTTCTGTATACAGAGCACAGGAAGGTGTCTTGATCCCACTGAAGTGTGGGTCACTCAGGTGTTAGAGTTTTTACAAGGGTTGGACAAAGGACTTGCCCCCACCATGCTGTGCAGACAGGTGGTGACAATATTATCTGTACTGTCCTTTGGCAACCTAGAGTCATTAGCTTAGATTCCATTAATACAACGATTTCTCAAAAGAGCAACCAACTTAAGACCGGTGGTGATACATAAGTTCCCCTCCTGGGATCTATCTAAGGTGCGTTAGGATCTTAACGTTCCTACTATTTGAGCTTCTGAGAACTGTTGCCCTACAATATGTATCTTACAAAGTAATTTTCCTGGTGGCCATTACATTGGCCAGGAAAATATTGGAGTTGGCAGCCCTGTCAGTCAGAGCTGACCTCTGTATCTTCCACTCTAATTGTGTAGTCCTGCAATTGGATCTGACCTTTATTCCTAAGGTCAATTCTTATTTCGATAGGGTCCAAGAACTCATTTTGCCAAACTTTTGTCCAAATCCATCTCACCCTAGAGAGACTCTGGCACACTTTAGATGTAAGGCAAGCTCTTCACATATACCTGAAGAGAACAGCTATCTTTAGAAAGATGGAGGCTATGTTTATCTGCTTTCATTAGAATTCCTTAGGTATCTTCTTCCTCCATAGGCAGGTGGATTAGAGTGACCATTGCCAAAGCTTACTCAAAACAAGATTTATCTGGTCCGACACATGTCACGGCTCACTCCACCCGTAGCACCACCACAACAGTGGTTTGGACTACACAGGCTTCAGTGGAAGAGATATGTTGAGCAGCGACCTGGTGTCCCCCTTTGCCATTCATTAGGCACTATCGTCTTGACTCTTTTGCTTCCACTGCTGTGGCGTTTGGACAAAGGAAATTACAAAAAGTTTTGCAAGACACTCACTCTCAGTACTGGACAGGAACCTGCCCTTAGGACATTTGCTTTGGTATGTCCCATGCCTGAATCCTGTCGATACCACTCTGGAGAAGGGGAATTGGTCTTACCTGAGACGCTCCTTCTCAGATGGTGGAGACAGGATACAGTCCCATTCCTTTTCACTGGCCTCTATGGTCTTGGGTGTGTGGGACGGTACAACCTATAGATTGTGCCTAATGATGGAACTGTTGCAGTGACTACAATAAGACCTCAACTTCATTGAGAACTGGAGATGGTAGCCTGGAGGGGATGCGTCTTCAGTTTTTCTATTCAGTCTGTAGCCAAGCAGAGCAGAATATATCCGATGCCTGGATTCTGTCTCCCCCATCTGAGAAGGAACATCTCAAGTAAGACCAGTGCCCCTTCTAACTTTCAGTTATGCCACTACAATTCCCAATAATATTCCCTAATAATTTTTTTTTTGTAAAATTTCATTTATCAAATATATCCTTCCTTTTACCACAAATAAAACAGCAATAATCATATTTAATATATTTAACAAGTCTTTATAGTTCTAATAATACTCCTGTTAATATTAAATTCCAGTCTTCCATTATTTAATTAATTAATATTTCAATACATTACTTTTATACTAATCAGCACTTTATTCAAATTCCATTTTCCCTTTTGTTATTTGTTGATTTTTCTCTGTATTTTCTTCTGATCTTCTAATTAGTTCCTCTTCTTCTTGTGAGTCTTGCTCACTCTTCCAATTCTTCCTCTGTGTTCTGCATTTTGTTAAGAATTCTTTTCAAAATATCCTTAATATCCTTAGATATCGACACCATTTCTTCCCGGATCCTGTTCTGTTCTTGCTGGTGGGACATCTTGTTCATTTTTTTAAATGTTTTTTTTATGTCCAATAATCCAAAAACAAGCTGAATATTTATGCCAAAATCACTTCTCACAAAGTTTAAAGCTCTTGTATTTTGTTTTCAGTCCTTTTGTTAAAACTTTCAAAGTGACTTCAATAATATTTTCTATTTCCTGAGAATATCTTTTTTTTAAAGAATTTTTATTGATTTTTAAAACAAACATAAACAAACAAAACATAAAAACATCAAGCCATCTTCCATATATGTACATACAGTGTGTCGGTTGGTTTACATTTTTTTTTGTGCTTCCATTTGGTAGTTTATATTACATAAACATATATTTATAATATATTACAATTATATTGTATACGATCTCGTATTTTCAGTCCAATATTAAATGCATCAATATCATTATTAATCAATCATTTGACTATACTTATTCATTCATGCTTTAAAAAATAATCATATTTTACTCAATTTATTTTGTGACAATTCATATTATCATCCCAAATCTATCCTAAAATCATTTTGTAGATATAATAAGGAAAAAAAATACATCTTTACATATTTAGTATTCTCTAAAAGTCTACATATTTCATTACTATATTTTATTATCTAACCATTGATAGAATAGATCCCAAATGTTATAAAATTGTTTATCTTCTTGCTCTCTAATTTCAAATGTCAATCTACTCATTTCAGCACATTCCAATATTTTCTTAATAATTTCCTCCTGTGATAGTATTTTCTTATTTTTCCAGTTTTTAGCAAATACAATCCTAGCCACTGTTAATACATTTACAATCAGGTATTTCAAGTCTTTACTATATATTTCAGGTAAAATTCCCAATAAAAATATCTCTGGTTTCAAATCTATATGTTTTTTTGTCATTTTTTCCAAACACGTGTGGATTTCAGTCCAGTATTTTTTAGCATCCGCACAAGTCCACCACTTATGGTAATATGAGTCAGGTGTCTGATGACATTTCCAACATTTTTCAAATTTATTCTTGAACATTCTTGCTATTCTTGTCGGGGGGAAATGCCACCTGTAAAACATACAAATTTTCTTCATATGCTGTTGACATTGTCATCTTATAATTTTGAGACCACAATTTTTGCCATTTCTCTAGGTCAATCCCATATCCAAAATTCTTCCCCCAAGCAATCATAGTTTCTTTAACTTGATCTTCTTCTAGTTTAATTTCTAATAAATATCCATACAATTTTTTAACAACCTTTTCATCAGTACCTGTCAAAATCTTATCTAAATCAGTCGGTTTATCATAAAAACCTTCTGTTTTGGAATCTTTATCATACCTTGAATGTATTTGCGCGTGTGAAAACCAATTCATCTTTATGCCTTGTTCCTCTAGTTTTTGTACAGATTTAAGTTCCCCCTTTTCATTCAATATCTCATCATATCTGACTGTTTGTTCCTTTTTATATATTATAGGATAAGAAAAAGCTTCAATGGTCGATAACCAGACTGGAATTTTCAAATAACATTGTCTTTTAATCTTCTCCCAGTTTAACCACAGAGACTCCCGTATATAATGTCTTCTAAAATACCCTTGTATTTTAGTTCCTTTGTACCATAAAAAAGCATGCCATCCCAACAACAGATCATGTCCTTCTAATGGCAACAATCTAGTATTTCTTAATGTTATCCATTCCTTAACCCACATCAAATTTGTAGCTTGGTAATACAACTCCCAATTAGGCAAAACAAATCCACCTCTTATTCTTGCATCTTGCAAAAGTTTTAACTTTATTCTCGCTTTCTTACCTTGCCATATATATTTCAGTACAATTTTATTCAAATCTTCAAAGTAATCTTTTCCAAGCCTAATTGGAATTGTCTGAAACAAATATAAAATTCTGGGTAATATATTCATCTTGATTGTTGATATTCTCCCGATTAATGACAGTTGTAAATTTTCCCATTTCACCAAATCAAGTGCTATCTTCTATTTAAATTTGATATAATTATTCTCTTTTAATGTACTGCATCTTGCTGTCAAATATATCCCCAAGTACTTGATCTTGTTCGTAACCAGGATTTTCAATAAGTCTGCCAGTTCTTTTGTCTAGATAGCATGTTCTTTGTCAGGATCTTTGTCTTATCTTTATTTATTTTCAAACCGGCCACCTTACCACATGTCTCTATCTTTTCTATCAATTTTGGTGCTGTTTCTAGTGGATCTTCCAAGATAAAAACCAGGTCATCTGCAAATGCTTGCAACTTAAATTCTTCTTTTTTAATTTTCATCCCTTTTATGTTCTTTTCATCTCTGATATTTCTATTTAGCACTTCCAAAGTTAACACAAACAACAAAGGTGACAGTGGGCAACCTTGCCTTGTTCCTTTTCTTATGTCAGTAGAGTCTGTCAGGTCTCCCTTTGTCATGACCTTTGCCGTTTGCTCATGATATATAGTTTCTATTGCTTGGATAAATTTTCTAGTAAAGCCCATCTGTTCCAACAGTAATAACATGAATCGCCAATTCACATTATCAAATGCCTTCTGTGTATCTAGAAATATCAAAGCCATTTGTTTTTCAGGATGTGCCTCATAGTATTCCAAAGTGTTCAAAATTGCTCTCATATTGTCTTTAATTTATCTCTTTGGCAGAAATCCATTTTGATCAGGATGAATAAAATTATTTAAGTATTTTTTAAGTTTTTTTGCCAATATTGAAGCAAAAATTTTATAGTCTGCGTTTAGTAGGGAAATAGGTCTATAGTTCTTGATTTGTAATGGGTCAGTCTCTTCTTTTAGAATAAGTGTGATATGAGCTTCTGACCATGATTTAGGTATCCTCTTCTTTAACATAACTTCATTCATAACTTCTAGCAATGGAAGGTTCAATGATGCTTGTAATGTTTTGTAAAATTCTGCCGGAAGTCCATCTGGGCCTAGTGCTTTTCCATTATTTTGCTTCTTAAGTGCTTCAGTTAACTCTATCATCGTTATATTACTTTCTAACATTGTTTTAATCTCTTTAGGTATCTGAGGTAAATTAGTATTCTGTAAATATTGTTTGGCTCTTTCCTCATCAATATTCTCTTGTGTATGTAGTTTCCCATAATAGTCTCAAATGATTTCCTTCTTCTCTTTACTACCATAGCAAATTTGACCTTGGTCATCTATTAATTGCAATATTTTCCTTGATTCTTTCTCCTTTCTCAGTTTGTATGCTAACCATCTACCTGATTTATTTGCGTCTTCAAAGTAGTTCTGTTTAAATATTTCCTGAGAATATATTGTGTCTTCCTTCCTTCTGTCCATAGATGACGTGTTTGAATCCTGTTATTTTGACCAGTTTTCAATTTTAAAATATCAATCCAAAATAGTAAGGTATCCATTTTTAAAAGATATATAGTTCAAAATAAACTAAGTAAAATATGATTATTGTATAAAACATCAATGAATAAAAGTATAGTCAACGATTGATTAATAAAGATATTAACGTGTTTGATATTTGCTTGGAAGTATGAGAAGATATATAATGTAATTGTAATTGAAGACTTATGAAAGGGTTGCACAAAATAATATGTAAATCAACCGGCACACTGTATGTATATATATGGAAGATGGTTTATGTTTTTATGTTATGTTTGTTTGTTTGTCTTAAAATCAATAAAAAATAATTTAAAAAAAGATATATAGTTCAAATATTTTAAAATGCTTCCTCAAAACAATATTTATCCTCTTTAAAATTCCTATTTTCTGGGTTTTCAATGTTCCGAAAGTTGCCTTCTCCCTCTTCTTTTTTCCCCCAACTTTAAAATTTTTCTCTTAATGGTTGTACCACCACTTTTAATAAGACAGTGAGATCCTGTCTTTCCTGGCAAGTCTTTTTTGGGTTAGATTTAAATAATTCTTCTCACCCAATTCCATATATTGTCCACTTTCTCTTCTTCTGCACAACACTTAGGTGTTCAAAGCTGTCCTGACTCTGTGACAGCCATTTTGACCAGCCTCTTCTTGCCATCGTGGCTTAAAGGGAAAAGCTCCAGGGTTACACAGAGGAGTTGCGTTCTCTTCTGGGATCTCACATAGCACCCCTCCTTAGCCTCGCCACATCTCCAAGGCATTTTTTTACTCCTTTTGGAGCCTACAAACAGCAGAAGACCAGTGCAGGAATTGAGCTCTCTGTTCTCTGATTCTGGATCTGTAGCGATGTCAACCGGAAGACGCTTATAATTAATTTCTGTTTTGTTCAGCTTTGAAGATAAACTAACCCAATGAAGTCTTTTCAAACTTGTCATTCTAAAGGTCTTTAGTAGCTTTAAAATGGTTAATAGGCATTTCCTAAAGTGATAAGAAAGTGAGATTTGCAAACTTAGAGTCCTTTAAAAAGTTTAGCTGTGTTTGCAAGTAAATTGGTGAATCCATTTTCTCCTGTTGTCCCGTGGACTCCACATAAGGAGTAGCTGTGTGGACTCCACATAAGGAGTAGCTGTGTGGAGCATATATGGGGTGATCTCTCATCCTTTCCTTCTCTGGAGAGTTTCCGTGATACTTGCTTATTCACTGGTTCCGTGCTCTTTGCCTTATCATCAACTCTGCTTTTACAGAGACATCTTCGTTCTCCACACACTCCCTGCAAATCCACATCAGCTGCACTTCACATCATGCTAAACTATTTTAATTTTTTTTATGTGTGCATCCAATCATTATTTTAAAGCTTTTTCATCATCAACTGCCTTTACAACTGAAGTCATGGTCTTTCCAAGTAGAGATGAAAAAAACAGTAGATGATTTAACCTGGAAGAAAACAATGCATAATGTTTAAAGTAACTTACAGTTTTGCTTATAGCAGGTTAAAGAAACAAGTAGGTGAAGGAACATTATCCTATCCTATTTCATATGTAAGTTACCTATCTATGTCTTAAAAATGATATTTTTGAGAAAACATTGGACAATTGACTTGTTTCATATTAAAGTCTTTGCTCTTGTTATGAAAAAGATTAGCATGTACATTTTAACTCATTTTACATAAAGTACAAAAAATGAAATTGAATAATTCATTTTGTATGTCTATTTTGCAGTTAGTTTGAAAATAAATAACTTTTTTATTGTAATATGATCTGAATTTATTTTGAGATATGCTATATCAGGTAATAGCATAAATTAATATGTGACACAGAATACAATTACAGAGAAGCTTGCATAGCAAGTTGGATACTATTGCTAGATTCTGCTTAGAAAATAATTCTGAAGTAGTATTAAAATGTTCATGATTCAAACTTTTTTACTACCGGTTCTGTGGACATGGCTTATTTTGTGGGCATGGCTTGGTGTTCATATGACCAGGTGGTGTGGCTTGGTGGTCATGTCACTGGGTGTGCTGGGTAGGTGTGACTGGGTGGGCGTGGCCAACTCAATGTCACTCACATCAAGGGGTGCCTCACCTGGCCCCTCCCTTCCCAGCCATTCCTTGTCACCCAGCCTCAACTTATCTATAGTTCTGTAAAAATGTTCACCTTTTTTGACTTTATTATTTGCATACTATAGATGTACTTTCAAGGACCACTGAAAGGAGGAAATGGCTCACATGCTTTACCCAAAAGTGTTATAGGCAACAGGCTTTTAAGGGGCTGCCACAAAGAAAGGGGAACAATGTATTTTCCAAAGAAGCAGAATGCAAACAAGAAGCAATGGATGGAAACTGAACAGAGAGAAGCAATCTAAAACTAAGGCGAAACTTCCTGACAGTGAGAACAATTAACCAGTGGAACTGCTTGTCTCCAGAAGTTCTGGGTGCCCAATCACTGGAAGTTTTTAAGAAAAGACTGGACAGCCATTTCTCTGAAATGGTATAGGGTGGACCCCAAGGTGCTTTCTAAGTGTTATTCTGTTATTCTGACACCTTTCCCAGGATCTCTACTCAGAGTTTGGCATCCTCAGTTTTCTTGCCTGAGCTGTGGGTTGGACTAGAAGACGTCAAAAGTCTCTTTCAATTCTTGTTTAAACACATGTGTATTTTATGCTCTGGACTGTTGACATTGAATGCATGTAAATCCTGAAAAATATGTGGTAGCCCTGGGCAAAAGAAAGGCCAAAAATTCACTCAAGGTATAGAGACAGTGTAAAATATTAACACATGATAAATAATGGAACAATTGAGAATAAGAGCACAGAGTTTTCTCTCTCTCTCTTTCTTCCTATTTTTTCTTTTTCTCCCTCTTTCTTTCTTTCTCTTTCTCTCTCTGTCATACACACACACACACACACACACACACACACACACACACACAGAACACTTTTGCAGCTTAACCGACATGCATTTTGAAGCAGTTTCTTTAAATTTCTCCAAGGCTGGAGTGGATTCCCCCACCCCCTCTTTCAGGCTGCACTCCTTCTCACTCCAGGCACTTTAGTTAATAAGGGGAAAGTGATACTTGCAGCGTCCATGGGGAATCCTTGGAGAAGTTTTCAAAGGACCTGCTTCAAAATGCATTTATTTTACGCTGCAAAAGTGCTCCGAGGCTCGATTCACCCCCACCCCCTCTGTCAGCCCACACTCCCTCTCATTCCAGGCACTTTAACTCACATGGGGAAAGCAATACTTGCAGCATCCATGCCTTTCTTTCCCCCCAGGGAGAAAGAGGATGTGGGGAACAGAAAGGTAGAAAAGCGATTGGGGCAAGTGAGCGACCAGGCGACCGGGTTGGGGGTATGGCCAGCCTGGGGTCACCACCAGTTCAGTGACCCATGCCAAATAACCTCCACCAGTTCACCCAAATAGTTGCAAATTGCTTGAATACTACCTCTGGGCCATATGGAAGAAAGAGTCATATGCAGTGTGATGAGCCCTCCTCACATGGGGGCAAAATCCCCTTCGATGTCTGGACTGATCATAAAAATTTGGAAGCCCTGAAAACATGAAACTTTTCCCCAAACACGTATGTTGGGTGCAATATTTTAAATGCTATAATTTCACTCTCAAGTATCTCCCAGGAGGGTAAAACTTCTTGGTCAATGCCCTGTCGAGGAAGCCCCAGTACAACAGCAAAAAGACTGAAATTATTAAACCTATACTCCAACCAATCCAACTTGCTGCCAAAGTAATCATCTGAGCACAAGGGAAAAAAAAGAACCACTTGCGCACAATACAATGGCTTCAAAATTTAAGGATTCACTACTTAAGAATGACTGGTTTCAAGCTCAGAAAAATATTTGCTTACTTAAAGATGGTCTAGCCTGGGTAGAGAACAAATTTTACATCACTGCCAGCCAGAAACTGGACCTCATGAAATGATGCCACGACTCCAAAATAGCTGGGAATTTTGGATTTGTAAAAACACTGCACCACATCAAAAGACAATTCTGGTGGCCATCCCTTAAAAAAGACACTGAAAGCTATGTTGCTAGCTGCCCCACCTGCACAGCTGCAAAAAGATGACAAGGAAAATCCCCAGGACTTCTACAGACTGTAGCAGAACCTTCAGCACCCTGAACAGAGATTTCTATGGATTTTATAGTGGATCTGTCTGAAAGTGCAGGAAACATGGTCACTTGGATTGTAATGAATCTTTTTTCAAAACAGGTACATTTTATACCCTGCCAGAAGATCCCAACAGCCAAGGCATTTGCAAAAATGTTTTTTGCTAATGCCTTGGCTGTTTATTGCCTCCATGGAGCTCCCCAATGGATTATCTCAGACAAGGGTGTACAATTCACTTCCAAATTTTTGTGGATTTTTTTTTTTTAAACCACCCAGGGGGTTCTTCACATCGCCCCCAGAAAATTGGGTGACATAGAGAGCCAATGGAATATTAGAACAATTGGACTGACCTTTTGCCTTTTGCTGAGGTAGTTTACAATAACTTGGTACACAGTAGCATTGGTTTCACCTCATTCCAGGTAGCCATAGGACACAAATTTAACTCCGTGCCAAAGCTACCCACCAAGGAACCTGATATCCACTCCCTTAAGGAGTGGATGAACAATCTACAAACCACTTAGCTAGTGGTCAGACTAACCTTACAAGAGGCTAGAGCAGCTTTTAAAGCTCAAGCTGTCAACACAGTGAACCAAACCGTTCAAGGTTGGGGACTGCATGTATTTATCTACAAAGTTCCTATAATCATTACAACCTTCTAAGAAACTGGGACCAAAATTCATTGGCCCATTTCTCATCTCCAGAATCATCAACCCTGTCACTGTAGAACTCCTACTCCCTAAGACACTTAGGTTCATCCAGTATTTCACTGCAGCCTACTCAAAGCAGAAATCATTTCAAAGATCAGACCACCTTTTCCCACATCTCCAACCCCCTTTATGATGGAAGAAAAAAAAACATTTTGAAATTAAAGATATCCTTGACTCATCCACTAACCATGGCTCCACACAATACTTAGTAGCATGGAAACACCCTCTTCCCAAAATGAATGGGTAGCCAAAAAAACATGCAAAAAAACCCCATTGTAAAAACAATGGTTATGGAAATTCCACCTGAAATACGCTCACAAGCCATCCTAATTCTTAATGTAATATATGCTTTATGTCTTCCAGGTGGATTTTCCATTTTTTTGAGGATGGCAGTATGTCAGATCTGTGTATTTGCTATTCTTTGATGGAAGAAAGGGTGGTTTGGATTTAATACATTTAATTCTTTTACTCTCTATTGTATCCTAAATATCCTATTTCTTACATTGTCTTTTGTATAATCTTTAACACGATTTGTAATTTCTTACATTGTCTTTTGTATAACCTTTAACACGATTTATAATTGTTGCCTAGCACCCCAGATGCTTGGAAAATTCTTACCTCTTGGGGAGATGCAAGGGAAGAAGAGGGGTGGATTGCAGCACCGGAAGATTATCCTGGGAAACTTTCCTTATCTGCTTTCTCAGAGTAACTGGTATAATAACATCTTCTCACCTGCGGATTAGTGAAATCCACACCGGATTGTTGGGAGGGGACTCTAATTGCCTTTATCCTAGTTGCATGCCCTGAGGGATCTCAGATCCTGCTTTCAATTTTGATTTGCTTTTACTTGCCTTCAGTAAAAACATTCCTTTTGAAATACAAAGTTTTCAAGAGTCTATATTTATTTTTTGAAGAGCGGAGAGGCTGGTCTTTACTCTCTATACATTTTTTTAAATATGAATTTACATATTTTCAGAATGATTTACTCATTTATTCTTTGAACACTTATTTTTCTATGTATATTTGCTAATTAATATTTGTATTCTAAGACCAAAAATAATGAAATGTACACAATGCATATATATATCTTAACACAAATGCATTGGCAATCACTTATTTTCTTTAATATCTGTATTCTTCAGAAAATGGTAAACTATACATGTTTGGAAGCAACAACTGGGGACAACTAGGCCTTGGAACAAAGAATACTGTCAGCAAGCCAACTTGTGTCAAAGGTTTGTCTTTAACTTATGTGTCAGGTTTTAGAATAGATGTGATCTTTCTAGTTTTCCAACATGACAAATACTTTCAGATATCATATGACATTAAGACTTCAAGTCTCCCTATTTAATATTGTTTTTAGGAATTCTGTGTAGTTATGGAGAAATAGGTTGTGCTGTATTCAGTAATTTGCAGGTAAATGTTCAGAGGATTGCAGTTTTACTAAATTATTTTTATGATTCGGGACTTCAATAGAAAATCCAGCTTACTCATGATGTGCTATGAAATGCTGGGATAAATAATGATTGGAAAATTAATCTCTTAATAAATTTGGACACTTAGCAGATTTCAACAACACTTCATTTTATAATTATTAAAACAAAAAAAAATAATATCCTTATGTGTCCTTTTGAATCCATAGTTCTAAAACCTGAAAAAGTGAAACTAGCTGTTTGTGGGAGAAATCATACCTTGATCTATACAGGTATGTAAATTATTTGTTTATATGCCAAAGAAGAAGTTTTCCTGTAGCAGCTTTCTGCTTCGGTGTACAGTAACAAATTTCAAAATACATTGCATGAGATTATAAAGCTGTTTTATATTGAATCTAATGGTCCAGACAGCTGGTAGCAACTTCTTGATATAGTATATATTGGACTTAGGCAGAGGCATTCTTTGATAACAGCATCAAAAACCTGGAATTTCCATCCAAGAGAAGCTTGTCTTACCTCTATTCTAATATCCTTGTTAAGATAATAAAAGCCTTCATGTTGAGACAGTTTTCTGAACTGGATATGAATTTGGCCACTTTTTTCTTATAATTATATTGTAAGACTATTATTTTGTTCTACAAAATTATGATTTATCAGAATGTTAGTTGTCCGAAGAAAAAACAGATTATGACCTTAATTTGATAAACTGAGGCCTTTCTCAGCCTTACATCAATGGGAAACTGGGCCTGAATGTGGGCTTTATACAAGCAGTAGCTGCTAATAACTATGCAGTGAGCTATATTTGGAAGAGAAATGGTGATTTGGACTGTGTGTGGGTGTAAAGTTGCTTCTTGAATGAATTGCCAACAAATGCATGCCTATGCAGATTCCAAATCATCTTTTCTCCCAGTAATCCAATTTATTGCAGTCCTTAATTTCTGTAATTAAATAATGGGCCATAAAAGTCACTGAATCATTTGCCAAGTACATTTTGCCCAGATTTTTTTTTAGGATTTGATAATGAATAAATTTTTAATAGGATTTTGCTTGCAGTAACCAACATGTAAATCAAAATATAAATAATTTGCTGGAAATTTAAGAATTCAGTTTATTCTTTTTTTTAAAAAGTTATGTGTCCAAATTGTAGGTTTTCATCTTTCTGGAAAATGGAACTCATTTTTAACAGAAGCATTCCTATCAATGCTTTTAATAAAGACAAACTAGAGAAATTTGAAAGTTTTAAGCAGTTTGTAAAATCAATGTTTCTGAATATTATAGAATTATATGCATGTACCATGTTCAATTTGGCATTTGATATAAATTTATTTTATGAGATTGAGAGAATCAAGTTGCACATGAGAAAAATATTTTCTGGTCAATTAATTTCATGGCCATCATTAACATTCATAGATTAATATTTGAACATATTTATGGACAATTAAGTATAGTTTTAATTTTAATGCTAATTAGCTGTAAATACTGATAAACTGTTACATCTCTGACATATTTTCATACATTGTAACTTAAATGAAGTATTTGTGCCTTCAATTTATACCCTAAGTACTGATACATAGGTGGAAATAAAAGTCAACATGTCATTTTATAGAATTGCAACTTGTATTTATGATGCAAAAATATGAACAAAATGTCCACAAGGATATAAAATGCATGTTTTAAAATAGCCATCTTCAATTGGAAAGGAAAGGAGAGTGAAGAAGGGCATATACCATATTTTTCGCGCTATCAGGCGCACAGGAACATAAGATGCACCTAGGTTTAGAGGAGGAAAATAAGAAAAAAAATATTTTGAACCAAATGGTGTAGTAATATATTTAATAAAATATAGCAGAGTAATATTTCAGTTGTTTAAAGTCAACATTAAGAACCATCATCACTGTCATTAATAAATGAGAGTCTTTAAGTTTCAAGCACTCTTCTAATTTTCTGAAAACCCCAAGAACTCATCATCACTAGTGTCAGAATTTAGGAAGCTCAGTTGCTTACACTCACTGATATCACTTTTTTCGTTATCTCAGTATATGATACTATCCTTCCTTTCACCCATCTTCTTCACTTATGACTGTATGACTGTAACCTTGTTGCTTGCATTCTAACAATTTTTACTGACTGTTTCCTAGTATGATTAGATTGCTTTTGTATCCTTTGACTATTATTAAATGATATACTTTATGATTCTTGACTCTTGATGAATATATATTTTCTTTTATGTACACTGAGAACATATGCACCAAGACAAATTCCTTGTGTGTCCAATCACACTTGGCCAATCAAGAATAAAGTATTCTACGAGGGCTATCCACAAAATAGGTTACGTTTTGCGATAGAAAGAAGCACGCCTTGCCTATCCCAAAAAACAGTCGCTATAATCTTCCTTGCAGAGAACGTTTGCAAACATTTTCTTGGTTTTTGGGGGGAATTTGTGTGTCCCCACTCCATAGACTGCAATTTGGTCTCGCTGTTCACGTTTGACCCAAGTCTTGTCTCCAGTTACAATTCAATTAAGAAATGAATCTCCATCTTTGTCATAAGAGTTCAGAAATGTCAGTGATGCAGCCATACACTGACTCTTGTGGTTTTCTGTCAGGATTTTTGGCACCCATCTTGCACAAAATTTGTGGTAGCCTAGCTTTTGTGTAACAATTTCATGCAACAAACTGTGTGAAATTTGTGGAAAACTAAGCGAAAGTTCTGTTACTGTGAAACGGCGGTTTTCATGAATCTTGTCATCGACTTTCAAGACCAGTTCATCAGTCACAATGCTCAGACGTCCACTCCGCTGTTCATCATGAACGTTAGTTCATCCATTTTTAAACTTAATGCACCATTGGCGCACTGTACTTTCAGTGATGATGTTGCCCCCGTACACTTCACACAATTGCTGAAAAATTTCAATCGGATTATGGTTTTTTGCCAACAAAAAACTTATCACTGATCACACCTCACTACTCGTGGGACTTTCAATTGCAGCACTCATTTCAAACGTTTGCTGTGAAATAACGGGCAATGATACGAACCTCCCACTAGCACGACTAGATGCAGACTAAGCGGCGGACACACAGACCAAAGATGGCCACGCTCCGCCCCTTCTTGCTACAGACGAAAATGTAATCTATTTTGTGGATAGCCCTCGTATTTTCAGTTCCATCTAAGGCATTGCTAAGGTCACATTTGTTGAATAACTGTGCAACAATTTTGTCCTTCACTGAGTGCATGATGTTTTAACCCAGTGGTTCCCAAACTTTTTCAGTCCACCATCCCCTTGGTGCTACAAACTCATCCTCAGTGCCCCCCACCCAATTTCTTAACTGGTTCTGTGAGCTGGCCTAATTGTGGGCATGGCTTGGTGGTCAAGCTACTGTGTGAACGTGGCTTGCTGGGTGGGTGTGTTTTGGTGATCACATGACTGGATGGGTGTGGTTTGGTGGTCATGTGACTATGTGGGCATGGCTAGGTGGCCATGTGACTGGCAAACCAAATACGTATAAGTGATCCTCACTTAATGGTCAGTTGCTCAGTAAGTGTTCCAATTTATGACTGACCTCCCCAGAGCTTCTTGACCTGTTTTCGGAGTTTTGACAGCGATACACACCCACACCCACACCCACACACCCACACACATACACCCCCCCACACACACACCCTTCTAACCCTGCTGAAGCAAGTGGTCGGATTAGATATCTCATTCATTTTCTCCTCCTTCCCTCCCTTTCTTTCTTTCTTTTTTCTTTCTTTCTGTCCCTTCTTTCCATCCCCTCTTTCTTTGTCTATCCTTTTTTGTCCTTTTTTTCTCCATTTTTCTTTCCCCTTTCTCTTTCTTTTCTTTCTTGTTTCTTCCTTCTCTCTCTCTTTCCCTGTCTCTTTCTCTCTCTTTCTCCCTCCCTCCGTATCCCATTCACTTTATCCTCCCTCCCATTTTCTTTCTTTCTCATTCCCTCTCTCTTTCTCTCTTTTTTCTCTCTTCCTCTTTTTGTCTCCCTCCCTCATATGCCATTCACTTTCTTCTCCCTCTTTCTCTCTCTCTCTCTTTCTTTCTTTTTTCTTTCTTTCTTTCTTTCTTTCTTTCTTTCTTTCTTTCTTTCTTTCTTTCTTTCTTTCTCTCTCTCTCTCTCTCTTTTTTTCTCTCTCTCTCACTCTCATTCCCTCTCTCTTTCTCTCTCTCTTTTCCTCTCACTCTATCTTTCTGTCCCTTCCTTCCATCGCCCCTCTTTCTTTGTCTATCCCTTTTCTTCCTTTCTCTTCCTTTCTCCCTTTTTCTTTCTTCACTTTCTTATCTGTTCCTTCTGTCTTTCCCTCTGTCTTTCCCTCTCTCTCTTTTCTCTCTTTCTCTCTTTCCCTCTCCCTCTTCCACACTCTTTTCTCTCTCTCTCTCTTTCTCTCTCTCTCATTCCCTCTATCTCTTTTCCTGTCTCTCTATCCCTTCCTTAACCTATGTACCTATTTTCTGCCCAGGCAGGTGTGGCCTAATTTGTCAAAGGCCTGGGCTAATCCTGCCTCACCCCTTTTCCCCTTTCAGAGGCCCCAGCCCTATATCTCCTCATTTCCTCCCCCACAACCACCTCTTTGGTCGTCCCATGGCTATGACTTTACCTTCTTCCTATGGCTGGCTGCCAGGGAATGCAAGCCAGGGCTGAGCCATTGTTGTCACTGGGCTCCCTGCCAACCCATATTACCCTTGTCATGAATGCCTACAGCAGCCATGTGTTTTTTTTTTGGTGCGGCTGGACTGCCGAAAAAATCATGTGAGATCTGGAGGTTTTTTTGCAGAGAAAATTACCAACTTCCGGCTTTGCTCTGCTTCTCCAATGTGCTGCTGTGGCCACATTCTAGGCACCAGCCCCGCAGGTCCACCCCATTGAGCCCACTGCACCAGAGTGACTTGCTCAAGCAAGTCTGAGCGGAGTGGTGCAGCAGAACACTGTGATGGTGGCGCACTGGAGAAGCAGAGCAATGTTGGAGGTCAGTAATTTTCACTGCAAACAAAGTCCAGATGCCGCGTGTTTTTTCTGGTATGGCTGGACTCCAGCTGCACCAAAAAAACCACACGATGTCTGAATGCTTTATGCAATGAAAATTACTGACCTCTGGCTTTGCTTGCTCGGCTTCTCCAGTGCGCCACTGTGGCTGTCAGCAATAGTTGTGCATGCACGTGATGTCGCACATGCGCAATAAGGACTGACTGGGCAAGGAATGGAGCAGCAGGGCCAGCCAGGGGCCCATTTTACCAGTTCTCCAAACGACTGGGAACAGTAATGAACCAGTAGAATCCCACCCCTGAATTGCGCCCTGTGAGGGGCCCACCTCCAGCTCCCCCCTGCCACCTCTTAGCAACCCCTGCTAGCCCCCTTGCCTCTTAGTGCCCCCCTAAGGTATCCCACCACCCCCCAGGGGGCAGTACTACCCACTTTGGGAACCACTGTTTTAACCTATTCACAAACTTGAGTGATAGTGGGCCGTTTCATTCGTCCAGTAGGTGTCAGATTATGATTATCAACAGCCATCCATTTGTTCCACTCTTCTCCATAAAGACTTTAAATGGTTTGTTGATGGAAACATCAAGAGGTTGCAACTGGCTGGTAAGACCCCCAGGAATTACAGCTAGATGAGTCCTCACTTCTTTAAATCTCTTTTTTGTAGTTTTACTAATATGTGCTCTAAACTGGTTGAACATTAATAAAGCAGTTTTTTTCAGAAGTCCTCCAGGATGTTGGACCACACTTTTTCAACCCATACTCTCATTCCATTTTTGTCCATCCATCCTCTCTCATGAACATGCACAAAAACTCCTTGTGGAATCTCTTATTTTGGAAAGGTTTTCCTTTTGAAAATTTACATCAGTGGCAATATGGTGCCATCTGCACAGTAGGACAACACACCATGTAATATGTTTTCTCATGTCCTGAGATTTTCACGATTATGGTTTTGGTACCTTTCATATCAACAGTCAACAGTCTTATTAGATGGCACTTTCATGCCCTTGTTGGAGTCTGATTCTGAGGGGGAGATTGAGCAGCTGACAGGGAGTGGGAGTGTGGCTCCGGTGGCTGTAAAAGAAATGGGGAAAGGGCACAGTCCAGCTGGGCATTCAGAGGAAGATCCAGGGCAACCCCCTCTTCATCCTAGGCCATGCAGGGAGGAGCAGAGAAGGGAACAATGTGGCTTATGGGAGAGAAATAGGCCCTGATCCCTTTCATTAGTTGCAGCTGGGAGAACAGGATAAAAGAAGGGTGTTTGCACACAGCACTTCCTGGAAGCAAAATGTGCATTATTTTTGTAAAGGCTTATCTGGGTTTTGGCGTCCTCCCAACTCAGTATGCTTCGTTATCTTTTGAAAGTCTGCAATTTATTATCCTGGCCTGTCGTGTTAATTACTCTAGCATGGTTTATATTGGTTTTTTTATTTCTAATTTATCTGTTCTTTGGGCTCGGACTGCATTTCTTCCCTTTATAGACTGTTTTTGGAAGACTTTGATCTCCAGCTGAGGATAACTGGACATTGGGGGCCAAGTTGGAGGTATTAAAGGGACTACCTATTTTTGTGACTTTGTTGCTCTTGTGCCATGCCCCGGGTCATCACAGGCACATCAAAGGTTAGCGGGACTTCATCCATATTCCCAATCTGGCTAATTTCAAAATCATTTTTCTACCTAGATTAAATTACAAATTATGAAAATACAGAATCTTAGATTCATATTTTTTTGGCATTTTTTGTGCAATTCTAATTTTGGTGCGCATAGCAAGGCCACATCTCATAATTCTGTAGTTCCGCGATGGTGATCCAGTAAAATCCTGAATGCCTTTCTCTACAGTAATGCAATCATTACTGTATATTCATTCATTATTGTATACTGTATACTGTACATTCATTATTATAATGCATTCATTACTGTATATATGAAGTAATATACTTCATATATTATCATTTTTGTAGAAACTGAGAAGCCATTATTACAGTGACGTGTGATCCATTCTTTCATATCCATCTCTTAACTGTGGCCACTTTGCAGCATGCCCATGAAAAATGTGCTTACTTTTACTTTTTACAGCTTTTCTATTACTTTTTACAGCTGATTTACCTGTTTCCTCCACTCTCATCATTTTTTCAGTTGGAGGTGGCCCAAAATATCTTTCTGATGCTCCACTTCCATGTTCCTCGGCATATTTTACTATTACCAGTTTAAAATAAATTTTATATGCTTGTCTTTTCTGCTTTGACATCCTTATATTAGGAGGTACCCTAATATTTTTCTGCAAGAAAATGCCATATAGTAGTGAAAGAACTGTCAGTAATGTGCCCTTTATTGTTATGAGAGTACCATAGCTGAGAAAATCAAGGAATGATACACTATTATAGAGGATCCGCTGCAGACATACTGTTATGCTTCTTGGTGGCAAAGGCTCTAGCATTCCGTGGCTGAGACAGCAATGCAGAGGTGGGATTCAGACACTTCGGACGTTATTAATTTTGTGTGCAGTTCGGAGAACCAGCTGATCCCACCTGAGTGAGGCTGCCCTCCTGGGCATGCTCTATGTCTGCCTGCATGAGTACATTGAGGAGTTCATCCAGGATGCCCTGCTGCTCCCCACCACAAATCCCAGACCACAAAGGAGAACTATAATGCTCATCTGGCCCTCAAATAAATCCAGTTTGACACCCCTGCAATGATTGGTATAATATCTGTAAGCAAAGTGTCCTATAATTAGAAACATGTAATATTATGAATATAGGATATAGAATTGCAATGAAATTAAAATGAAATCAAAATTTTAAACATTACTCTTCATGAATTAGGTAACTATTTTTTTTAAAAAAAAACCTTCATTGTCATGCAAAAAAAATAGAGTGTATTTTAGGGTACAGACTTTTTGTCAGCCTTCAAGATCTTCTACTATTGCTTTGCATCTTTCGGCTGTCATAAGAAACGGGGGGGGGGAAGGGGAGGAAGGGAAAGTTTGGGAAGTGAGCTGGAGGTGTTACATTCTTCTGTTGTGTAAATGGGGGATGGAAGCATACAATAGAGTTAGGTTTCTATTTCTCGCTTAGCTTTCTTTTCTCTGCGCAACTGCAACCCATTATCAAAATATGCCAACGTCAACGGACAGAGGCCTCATCATCACCTGAAGATGCCCACATGATCCTATTCACAACTTCTAATTGGAAGTGTCATCTGAACTATTGGGGGTGGGAACATTTCCATCACTTTGTATATGTGAATTGCGCACCTAATTTCTCAGATTCAGAATTCTTTGGTTGCTACCATTTCACTTTCAGTAAAAGATATCTTTTCTCTAAACTAAAGAGTCTAAGTATTTCTTTCCTGGATTTTGAATGGAGCTCCGCCTGACACTTTTTATGACCCTTAAAATGAAATAAGGCAATAAGTGAAGCCTAAGCCATGCTTTACCACATCCACCAGGGAAAAAAAAGATGAAAAGCAGTCTCTGGTATGAATAAAATAGATGAGGACAGGAAAGGAATTCTTTCATTTCTCTAAGTTTATTGTTAGTATAGTGAACTGAGCCAGAGGGAGGACCATATCATCTTTAAAAATCTTATCCCTGAATTCTTAGGCTAATCATAGCTAACCCAAACTCCTATATACCTCATTTCTGATTTTAGATAACATATATTCATAGTCATATTTACTTTATTTCGTGTATATATATGAAACAATTATTTATTGAATCCTAATGTTTTAAGCTTTTTAAAATTCCAAACATATTCCTTTTCCCCACCTCCCAATTGGGAATGAAGGAAATTAATGAATGAAATCACTTCTGTTTTAAAAATCTAGGTTCCAGACATGAGGAAAGTCTTTTAACTGATGCATGATCCAGAGGAATAATAGGCTCCCATTTCGAATGGGTTCAATGGTTAGACAGCCACTTTATAATTCTTAGCCTTTAGACAGCCTTTTTCTGGAATATTTTAATTTGGGTTTCGAACTGAGCTGAGGGATGAGCCTGTGGCTGAAATGTTCCCTTCTGTTTCTGTGATCCTAGTTTGCATAATCGAATTGCATTATGTAGTCAGTAATTTTTTAAAAAGAGTTAAACTTTAGACTTCTGTAGGTAACCATGAAACAGTTGTGATTAGTCTTAAAGACAAAATGAGACTGGGTAATATGTTCTTTATTTGAATTGTTTTTTCCTGGTGCTTCAAGTGAAGTGTGCTTATTTTGGTTGTGCTTTTTTCTGCACAGAGAAAGGAAACCTATATGCCACTGGGGGTAACAGTGAAGGACAACTGGGATTAGGAGGCACAGAAGAAAGAAGTGCATTTCATCTAGTTAATTATTTTAACAGTCAGCACAAGATCAAACAGTTAGCAGCTGGATCCTACACATCAGCGGCATTAACTGGTGAGCCCTGTAGTGACTTATATGAAAGTTATGCTGAAGAAGTTAGTTGAAAGTTTAAGTACTTTCCATTAGGTCTTTATGGAAACCAAACTTCAAAAATATTTAGTCTATCAAAGAGCTTCCCTCCCCCCCCCCCAAAAAAAAGGTGTGAAATGCAGACAATAAGTGCAGAACGTAGCATTTTATAAGCTTCCTTAAAACTTATAAAGCCCTTAAAAGGGAGGAGGTACTAAAGATACTATTAGATGATATTGATAAGCCTATAACTTGAATTGGATCATTAAAACATAAACAATGACCAAATAAAGAAGTTCCAAAAAATCGTAATTTGGATATAAGCAAACAATTCATTTTCCTCTCAGCTTGGACAGAAGTGAGACCATTGCAGGTTATCAAGGGTATATTGTGGTGGAGTCTAAAGCATCCTTATAGTTTTGTAAGTTATGTCCATAAATACATAGAAACATAGAAAACTGACAGCAGAAAAAGACCTAATGGTCTATTGTGTCTGCACTTTGAGTTTTTTTCCTTCTTTTTGCTTTGTTGTTAATTTGTTTTAATTTTTTGTTGGATGATGGAAGCATATTTAAACTCAGTTACTGATGGTTGACCCACTACTTCTGCTGGAAATTGATTCCAAGCTTCCACTACTCTATTTAGAAAACAACACTTTATAATATTACTTTTGAACTTCCTTTCAGTTTGAAGTTATGCCCCCATGTTATTGAAAATACTGACTCTAGAACTTATTCAAACCCTTAACATATTTAAAGGTTTTAATCATCCCTTCCCCACTTTCCCTTCTGTCCTCCAGGCCAGTGGTTCCCAACTTTCCGGCTTTGCAGATCGGCGGTGGGGCGGGGGGGAGAAAGAAGACGGTTCCACATGAGCACTGGGTGAGTGCACTCACACATGCAGCTCCATTTGCAGCTTGTGTAAGTGGAGCTGCGGCATGCACTTACCCTCTGCTTGCATGGTCTGGTTCCAAACAGCCCATAGCCTGGTCCTTAGCTGTGACCCAGAGGTTGGAGACTCCTGCTCCAGGCTATACATACTCAGTTCCTCCAGTCTCTCCTGATACATTTTGTCCCTCAAATCTTACACCATTTTTGTTGTCCATCTCTGGACTTACTTATCAAAATCTTTTTTTAAGTGAATCTCCAGAACTGAACAAGAGAAGTCTAAATGGGGTTTGACTTAAGTCCTTTATAGTGGAATTCAAACTTTCTTCTTCCTGCTGGTGAATCCCTTTAGTGATACATCCCAGAATTTTGTTTGCCTTCACAGCTGCCTGAACACATTCTTTACTTATTTTGCAGTTATTTGCAATGAGCGCACCTAAATATTTTTCTTCTGTGGTTCTGTGTGACACTGCATCCCCAATATAGTGCTGTATATGTGCTCTGCCATAATATAGAAGATGTCACTGAATTATGCATGTGAAGCAACAATGTTAGCACAATTTGTGTGTGCTAACAGAGTTATCTCTGCTTTAAGTGTTGACTTTTAACATGCAAATAATAATAATCCCAAACTCATTTAATTTTTTTTCCAACCTGAATGAACTCTTTTTCCAGATACACATAAAGTAGTATGAGTATGTTCATACTACTGTGTAGTATATGGTAGGATAGCCACATGATTATGAGTACTTAATGTAGTGACCACCCCAGTGTCTTAGTTATAAGATATATGCTTCTAAACATTGTATATTTTTTTGTAAAATTCATTTAAGTTTTGACTGATGTAAGAGAGAAATAATTTCAAAGAAGGAAAACTCACAATTTGTAATTATATTTCAAATGTAACTCACCGACTATGAGATAATGCATAAACTGGGAACTTTTATTGTTTCTTAACCTTTTCTGTCCTTCTATATTACAAGCCTCTTCTCTGGTCCCTCTAGCTTTAAACCTCATTTCCTTAGCTTCTTTAAATAATTTGGAGGGGTTTTTTACAACAATCTTTTTTATTTTTAAGAGGATGGACAACTTTTCATGTGGGGAGACAACTCTGAAGGCCAAATAGGCTTGGGTAATGAAGCTAATGCATGTGTTCCTCATCAAGTGGATGTTGGGAAACCTGTTTGCTGGATCTCTTGTGGATATTATCATTCTGCCTTAATAACATGTAAGTGTAAAATTACTTATGTATGTTCAAAGTCCAATACTGTGGCTTAAAATTCTGTATTTGCCATGTTATATGGTGCTGATCAAGTGGTACATATCAATCACTTTTAGAGCAGTCTTAAATGGGCTAAGAGGGTGGAGTAAAAGTAATAATCTACCATTTACAACGTCCTAATAGTTTGTGACAGTCAAGAGCAAAAAGCAGTCTTTTTTGCATCTCTGCTACTTAGATTTTTTTTCAATATTCTCTCTAGTTTCACAGATAGTGGATTATTAATTCAAGCTCTAGAGGATAATATGACATTTGATTTTCACCTTTCCCAAGAAATAAAAAAATCATTGGCTCTAAAAGATCCAAAGCTATTATTCCCACCCCACCCCCCAATGATATTCTGCTTCAGAATTTGACAATAGCTGTTAGAAGAATCACATTCACAGTTTCCAGGTATTTCCATATAGTGTCATGGCTTCTTTCTGTTGATAAATTTCTGTCTGTTGATCTCCCTAATGAAGAAATTCTTCTTGATCTCTCCAGAAAGCATCTGTGATGCTTAGCATTACATGGTTTATTTTTTAAAAAGTCAAAGTTAGCATCGCTGAAAAAGCTTCTTGGATGAGAAGTGAAACGTCTTCAAAGAAAAACCAGAAAGACCAGTTGCCTCTTGAAAAAAGCACCTTTGAGACAGTCATGACCTGGATGACAGAGAATCTCCACAGACATTTAAGTTAGCATAGTTCAGAAGAAACAAGTATAATAAAGAAAGTCTGCATAAAGTATTCCACAAATGAATATATTTTCTTCTTGTGTCATGAATCTTAATGTTCCCACTTTGTTTCCTACAGGTGATGGAGAACTTTATACTTTTGGGGAGTCTGACAATGGGAAACTAGGTTTGTCACTTGAACAGCTGAAAAACAATAGAGTCCCACAGCTTGTTTCTGGAATTCCAAGTAGAGTTAATAAGGTTGCCTGTGGAGGAGGACATACAGTAGCACTGGCAGGTATATATGCTTCAGTACTTTTTCTGTTGCTTTCTAGTATATAATTGGTGGTCAGTCACCACTCTGAACAAATTATGATACAAGTAATCTTCAACTTATAATCACAATTGGGACTGGAATTTCTGTTGCTAAGTAAGGTGGCTGTTAAGTGATTTGTGCTCAATTTTACATCTTTTTTTGCCATAGTTAAATGAATCATTGCGGTTGTTAAGTGAATCATATAGTTGTTAAGTGATTCCAGCTTCCCCTTTGCATGTCAGATGGGAAGGTTGCAAAGTTATTTATTTTTCACCTTTTAAACCACCCATCTCCCTCACAGAGAGATTCTGACTGTGTATAATAAATGGTGATCATGTGATCCCAGGACTGCAGCTGTCATAAATATATGCTGGTTGCAGAGCGCCCAAATTTTCAGGTGACCACGGGGGAATGCTGTGACAGTTGTGGGTTCAAGGACAGGTTGTAAGTCACTTTTTCAATACCATTGTAATTTTGAACAGTCACTAAACAAATGATTGTAAGGTAGGGACTATCTGTACTTGCATATCTCTTAACACATTTTAAGCTGAACATCAAAGAGAGGCTTCTAAATGGGAAGGGTAAGACTTGATTCTCCAGATGTTGTTGTTGGACTGCAAATTCCATCATACCTCATAAGAGTTGTATTGATTAAAACAGATGAGAATTAGAGCAACAACATGTGAAGATCTAAAATTATCTACCCCTGTTTTAGGTGCTATACATACTTTCTTCACTTAACCATCACAATCAGTTCCTAGAAGTGAAATCATGACGGAGGGAAGGAGAGAGAGTGAGAGGTACCCCTTTTTTCACTGCCTGATAGGTTGTATAGATTGCTTAAATAATCTCTTTCTGAGTGTTCTCCACAACTCAGTGCTTCCCTAAAAAGTGCTAACTCAAAGTTACAATGCTGAGTTTTGTGACCTTCATTATTATTAAGTAGCACCCTCTGACCACCTCTGCTGATGTCTTAAACTGACTAGAGCTAAATCAGTTTCATCCTGAAGACTTTTGCTGCTGTTGTATAAATAGTCCTTGACTTACAACAGTCCATTTAGTGACAATTCAAAGTTACAAAGGCACTGAAATGTCACTTATGACCAGTGGTGGGATTCAAATCATTTAAAAATCGGTTCTCTGCCCTAATGACTGGCTAGGTAGGCATGGCTGGGTGGGCATGTGACTGGATGGGCATGACCAACTCGATATCACGTCAAGGGGCGCCTCCCCTTGCCCCTCCCCTCCCCTCCCCCAGCCACTCCTTGCCCAACCTTTCCTCTCCTAGCCTTTGAAATAAGCACAACAAGTACTTCGCCACTCTTTGGGGTCTTCCCCCTCAGCCTTAATTAGGGATGAGGATGGCAAGAGTTGCGACCAGACTCCCGGCAGCAATACCCTCTTCCGCTTGACAGAGTCCAGGCATCTTCCTTCTCACTTCTGCTGGAAGCCTCTCATAAGGGAAAGGCCAAGGTTGAAGCCTAGAAAACCGACAAGGCACTTTGCCGCCCCACCTGCTGCTGTGAGGAAAGAGGTCTCCGAGCAGCCCATGCAAAGTAGCCCAGCAGCAAAGCTCTCCCTGCTTACCCCTTGGGCTACTGTTTATATCCAAACCCTCTGCGGTTCTTTACTATGAATCCGGAACCCAGTTGCCTTCTCACAAGGTGAGGCATTCCCACACTCCACCCTGAGTGGGTGGGTGGATGATGGACGGCCAGCCAGTGGAGGGACAATGCAGGTACTACAGCCTCACAGTCTCTTGCTGCCTCTCACCTGCTGGCAGCCATGGCAGGCAAGATCCAACAGCTGTGGAGAGTCCGGGCAGGGGTGAGATGCGGGCTGGGAGAGGGTGCTGAATGGCAACAGGTCAGCCCTAGCTCGCTTTCCTCTCTGCCACCAGCTCTGAGAGGAAAGGAAGGACAGGTGGAGATTGGGGGTCAAAGCCAGCCGGGAAAGCTGAACCGCTGCCCAGAGCTGCTGATGGGGGAGGTGAGGTGGAGGCTGCACGATCTGCCTGGCTTGAAGTTTCCAGTCTTTTCTTTGTAAATCTGCACAAAACAGGGAGGGAAGCAAGCCCCCCACCTGGTCCCTTTGTTGGACATGGAGTCCTCACCGACCAATTTGCCCACCAGCCTCTCTGGGGCCAGTGCAATTGTCTCTTTGTGGTTCGCAAGAGATTGTCCAGGAGCAACTGGCGGCCTCTGGCAAGGCTCGCTGGCTCACGAGGCAGCAGCGGTTGAGATCGGCACTTGAGGGATGCAGCCAGGCCTGGGTGTGGCAGCTACCATCGCCCGGGTGCTCCAAAGTGCAGAAAGTGGTGGGAGGTGGCAGGAGGTCCCCGCTGGTGGCAGAGAAGAGACATCGGGACCTGCAAAACTGCAGTTCTCCCCTCATCACTCCAGCTTGGATTTCACTTCATGTGATCAGCTTTTTTGACATTCTGACAAGCAAAGTCATTGGGAAAGCCGGTGTATTTCTGTAACACCTGTATTATTAACATAAAAGCTGCAATGATTCACTTAACAACTGTGGCAAGAAAGGTTGTAAAATGGGACAAAACTCCCTTAACAAATGTTATGAATAACTCCTTGAGTTATTTTTAAAAATAATAAGAGGCAGAATAAAATGAATCTGGAAAATATATTGGTTGTAAATGTATGCATTACTCAGAATTTTTTTTTGAAAACTTGCCATTATATTTGCAAATATTCACAAAACAATAGCTGCTAAAGGCCCTGTCACACTGGCCGATGGATGCAAAACGTTTGTAAAAAGGACACAGCGGACGAGCAAAATGTTCCATCCGTTGTTATCCGCTCTCAAAAGTGCCCCGAATTTGCATAACCAGAGCGGACAACACGGAAAGGAACGGATGGGGGGAGGACCTAGGGCAGATGGAAAGCGGATGCTCCACAGAAGCCTAGCAGATGGAAACAGATGGAAGCGGATGGCACATCCGCAAGGCTTCCGGGGGAGCACAGCAAAGCGGACGCGGAACGGAAAGAGCGGATGCAGAGCGGATGCCGAGCGGATGAAGCAGATGCAGAGCGGAAGACTAGCGGAAGCCTAGCGGATGCCTAGCGGATGCCTAGCGTTCACTGCACATGTGGGGAGGATGCATTGCGTCAACCCCGCGGATATAAAGGGAAGCAGCTCCCAAGCAGGTCACCATTCAGAGGAAAGACCTGCTTCCAGACACAGCTTGCCAGCCAGCTAGCCAGCAACCCAACAACCATGGGGAAGAAACGGAAGCCTCTGCCATCTGCTGCCAGCCCTGGCAAGAGGGACAGGGCCACCCTCCCACCCCCTGGCCCTGAATCTGCTTCTGCTGGGGCTTCTGCTGCCCAGGCTCGATCTTCTGGTGCTGGGGCTTCTGCTGATGCTGCTTCTGGTGGTGGTGCTTCTGGTGGTGGTGCTTCTGCTGATGCTGCTTCTGGTGGTGGTGCTTCTGCTGGTGCTTACTCTGCTGGCAGTGCTCCTGGTGCTGGTGCTTCTGCTGGTGCTTACTCTGCTGGCACTGCTCCTGGTGCTGGTGCTTATGCTGGTGCTTACTCTGCTGGCACTGCTCCTGGTCCTACTGGTCCTGCTGGTGCTTACTCTTCTGGTGCTGCTCCTGGTCCTGTTGGTGCTCCTGGTCCTGCTGCTGCTCCTGGTCCTTCTCATGCTCCTGGTCCTGCTAGTGCTGCTGGTCCTGCTGGTGCTCCTGGTCCTGTTCCTGGTCCTGCTGGTGCTCCTGGTGCTGCTGGTGCTGCTGGTGCTGCTGCTGGTCCTGCTGGTCCTGCTTTTGCTGCTACTGTTCTTGCTGCTGGTGGTGGTGGTGGTGGTGTGGAGGAGCAGCCCCTACAACCTCGAAGCCCTTCTGATGAGGGCCCATATGGCCCTGCCAAAGAGAGGAAGACGCAGACGCGTGAACGGGAGAGAAGGCAATACACAATTGAAGAGAAACATGAGGAGGAGGTGCTGGAGTGGCTGAGGGAGAATGAATATCTTTGGCGGAAGGGACACAGGCTCTATCGAGACACTAAGAGGAAGCAGGCTGCTTGGAGAGAGAAGACGGAGAGCCTGGGCTACATTTCGGAGGTGCTCCTCGGCTGGTGGAAGCACATGCACACCTGGTACGGCAAGCTGCACCTCAAGAAATCTGGCCAGGCCGCAGTCAAGCTGACGGACCGGGAGACCTACGTGATGGCCAAGTGCAGCTTCTTGGAGGGTGAGATCCGCCACCGAGGAGCAGCCCCTCTCACAACCCTCTCTCTCAGGCAGCCTGCTGAGAGCCAGTCCTCTTCTGGCCAAGAGTCAGCTCCTGTTTCCAGGCAGGTATCTGTGGAGCGTGCCACGACGGAGACCCCCCGACAGCTGTACTACCCCTGGCGGAGTGCGTGGAGGACCCCCTGACGCAGTGGGAGCAAGGAGACGGCACTTCCACCACAGCTCAACCCACCTCCACAGAAAGGCAGAGAGGCAGACCGGAGGGGCAGAGCCACACTGTCCTGCTAGAGATAAGAGACACCATCAGGAGCAGCGTAGATCTCCTCTCTCAGCTGGTACACACCGACACCCCATCCTCCAACCGCAAGCCCTTCCTCACCTACGTCAACCAGACCCTCATGAACATGTCGGAACCCCAGTACCAGGTGGTGAAGGACAGGATCACCGGTCTTCTTCACAACCCTCCAGACCAAGATGAACCTGCTCCCACCCAGTCCAGGCCTGCTCCTCCACCCCAGGTGATGTCACTGCCCTTCCAAGGCTTTCCACAGGCCCTACCCTCCCAAGGCTACAGCTATCAGGAGGTCCAGCAGCACAGGCAGCCCTTCCCAGTCCAGGCACAGGTACATCAGACGCCACCGATGCCACCCACACCACAGATGCCACCCACGCCACCAATGCCACCGACGCCAGTCCTCACCCAGCTGCAGACCAGACAGCCCCACTACACTGCTCCTTCCTCCACCCCACAGCCAAGCCCGGCCTCAGTACATCTGTCATCCGTATTGGGGCTGACACCCCATGTCATGGAGGAAGGGGCTCTCAACATCACGGGGCTGAGCCAGCTGTCTGAGAGCTTCCTCCACACACCGTCCCCTGTTGTCCTCTTGGGTCCAGGCACTCCAGTGGCGCCTCAGACCAGCACTCCAGCAGCAGCCACCTCCACAGCACCTGGACCCTTCACCCCTGAGACTGGGCATACCTCAGAGTGACCAAGAAGAGTGCCAGAGACTGGGTGGCTACCTGTTGACTTTATTTTTGCTTTGGACACTTGACTTGGGTCATTTTTCTTTTACAGCTTGTTATTAAAAAAGATTATCTTTGCTTCACACACTTGCTTCATTTATTTTTGTCAATAAAGTCTTGGTGGAAACTTTTAGAAATGGTTTAAAACTGTGCATGCTTGTGGGATGGGTAAGGATACCTTTGGGATGGGTAATAGCTGTGGGATAGATAAATCTCCAGTGCAAGCATAGTGGGACTGTATGGTCCACCCTCCCAGGTGCCACACCTATGGCCTTTTATTATCAATATTAATGTAATCAATCATCCACACATGTCAACATAAACACAACTCTTTATTAAATGCCCTGTTCATTGTAGGACCACCCAACATACATGGCCCAATCTCATCAGTGTGATGAGACAGGCTGAAGGAAGCATCCATTAATCATCTATCATCCTGTCTTGCCACTCCACTGCTCCAGCTGGGGAGTTGCACCAATGTCTCAGGAGGTTGCGCTGCTTCCTCCCTTCACGTGAAGCTCTGTTGGGGCCTTGCACATCCTTGGTGTCTATCAGGTTTCGCCCTTGCCTCCATTCTCCAAGCTCCATGTCCCCATTGCCTTGTTGGAGGTCCACGAGCCTGTTCTGCAACACTGGGTAGCGGGTGCGCATGAGATTGTGCAGGATGCAGCAAGCTTCCACGATCCTCCTCATGGTCTGTGGGCGATGCTGCATGGTGGTGAGAAGTACCTGGAACCTGTTGGCCAGGATGCCAAAGGCGTTCTCCACCACCCGCCTTGCCCTGGACAGCCTGTAGTTGAAGATCCTCTCTTCACGGGTAAGGAATCTGGAAGTGTAGGGCTTCATGAGGTAGGTTCTGAGGGAGAAGGCGTCATCCCCCACGATGAAGTAGGGCACATCTTGCGTGTTGTTGGGCAGGGGGTCTGGATCTGGAAAGCCCATGATGAGGTTGCGTTCCAGCCCCTCCTTGAGGTCACTGGCGTTGTATACCTGGGCATCTGAAGCTGACCTGTTGCCTGAAGCATCGATGTACATGAACTTGTATTCAGCATCGACCATGGCGAAGAGGATGATGCTGAAGAAGCCCTTGTAGTTGAAATAAGTGGACCCCGACTTGGCTGGAGCTTTGCAGGCCACGTGCTTGCCATCTATGGCTCCAACGGTATGGGGGAAGTTCCATTTCTGATACCACTGCTCTGCAACTTTCTTCCAGCCTTCTCCAGTGGAGGGGCACTGGGGGAGCTCCTCCAGGTATTCTTCGATGATGGCCTGCACCACTTCTCTGAGCACAATGCTGATGGTGTTGTGTGGCACCCTCCAGCCTTACTGCATGCTCCTGTAGGTGGTCCCTGAGGCCAGGTGGCGCAGAGTCAGTGCCACCTTGAGCCCAGGGTCCAGGCTGGGCCGGAAGTGGGTGTTTGCCTTGGTCAACCTGGGTCTCAGCTGCTCCACAACTTCGTCAAACATGGCTGGAGGCATCCTCATGAAGTTCTGGAATGCACGAGGGTCTTTGTTCCTCAGCTCCACCATCAGCTTGTTGTACAGTCCGTACTCTGCTCTTCTCCTGATCCATCTTCGGACCCAGACACTTCTTGGCCGCCTCCTTTTCTTCCCGTAGAACAGTTGAAAGAGCCTGTAGATGGCTTTGCACTGTTGCAAAACGATGGTGGCTACCAAAAGGACTGTGTTACGATCCATGGTGGACATCAATGGATGCTGTGGAAGAGCAAGAGCCAGATGAAGGCTGCAGAGGTCTGCACAGCAGGCCTGCTGGACTGAAAGTGAGATCCAGGTGAGTTCCTCCCCCTTTTTATAGGCAATATAGGTTTTCCACTAGGTGTCCTTTTGCATCCTCTGGGCATCCTGCAGACATCCTAAATATCCGAGATAGGTCTCCTCTGAGAACGTTTTTTCCGTTTTAAATGCTTTGTATGCGAGCTGCATCCACTTTCATCCTTTCTCCGTCCGTGCTGCTAACGCTACGCGTCCGTTTCGCTTCCTCCCTGTGTCCGTTTTCCGCTGGAACGGATTTGAGTTGCGTGGATGCACAGCAGATGCCTAGCGGATATAGCGGGTGCGTAACGGATGATGATGGATATAGAACGGATGTTCCACGTATTCGTTGAGGATGCAGAACGGACACGTTTGATACATTTTCTGCTCAAAAAGTTTTGAGCAGCTCAAAACTTTTTGAGTGGATGGAACCTCAGTCGACAGATGCTGGACGGATAGAGAGGATGAAAAATGGAGGTAGTGAGTACAGAACGGATGAATCGCGTTAACCAACGGATGGCAAGTGTTTCTCTCCGTTTTACATCCTCTTTCCATCCGTTGGTGCAGTGTGACATGGGCTTAAACAAGGAGTTGCTATACAAATAGAATATGACAGTTGTGACTAGAATATTACTTTCATGTGCATTTTTCAGGAGGAGAGGTTTTTACTTTTGGCCTAGGCCAATATGGGCAACTTGGACTTGGCACATTTATCTTTGAAACTTCTGAACCAAAGATGGTAGATCATCTGGGAAAGCATGAAATATGTAACATTACAAGCGGAGAAAACCACACAGCTTTAATAACAGGTAACTGTTATGTTAACTCTGATGCTACATTTTCAGTGTGTTGAATTTTTTTATGATATTAAAGTTCAATAGATCTTCATAATCTTAAGTAGATTTCAAAGCAATTTGTTAATTGTTAAGTTAAACAATTATAAAAAATGATGACTAAGTTCACATATAATTGTTAATGGGTTTGCATTGGGATGGTGGTCTGAGTTAATCAGTGTTAAAACTGCTTTCTCATGTTCAGATGTTCCCATATGTTTCGTTATTCTGAAAATCACAAATTGGCATTAGATGTGAATATGACAAATTGTGATTTCTCTCCAAATCAGAAATGGAGGGTGTACATATAATAATCATATTATTGCTAAAATGTATTCACCTTTATTGAAAATGAAAACAGAGGATGAACAAGGTAAGGACTGTATGAAAGATAAGCAAAAAATATTGGATATGTCAATTGGGAAATGTGTGGAAGAAAGAGTTGAATTTCATGTCCAATTATACTATTAAAAAGAATTTTTTTTTAAATGATACATCACTGATATTTTACAACATAATTTTTTTCAAACATATATAATGGAATTTCAAATATTTGTTGGAACTGTAACCAATTTGAAAGTATTTTTTTGGCTTTGGTGGACATGCAAGAAAACTGGAAAATATTGGTACCAAACATGCAGCTTAATTCAGAAGATCTTAATGGCAACTCTAAACCTACCATAGAAATGCAGCCTGAATCTATTAGGGCTTGGAAAGTCCCTGTTATTGGGGCTGTAAGTCATATTGGGAAGACAGAAGGGGGCATCATTCCACTCACTATTTGGTCGTTTTCCCCCTTGTCTTTGCTGTCATAAGAATCCGGTAACTGGTCATCATGGTCTGGGGCTCCTCCCATTTCAGCTTGATGGAGAGGGACCTCTGTAGCCTGAAGGGCCTTCTGGGATAAATTTAAAATTGGAACCAGAGATTTTTCTTTAGTGTTTAATGGACAAATTAAAAAATCTCATTAAACTTCACTTTTATATATGATAACAATGGTGATATTCCTACATGCACAAAGGTGGAAGGACTTACTTACGTTGGAAGAATGTAAAAACAAATCGAATTGGTGGAGATGGCAAAACTGACAACTGATTAAACAACAGACTTTTTGTTTCTACTTGCAAGCTACCTTTGCACTTTTTGCAAAAAACTAAGAGAAATTAAAATTTGATTTTGGGATTTAATGACAAGAGTTATATGGGATTGTAGAAGTAATGTTGACCATTGTTAATTTTAGAGCAAGAATTGAGTATATTTTTTCTTTATATCTGTACCCAAGAAAATCGGAAGCCATTCTTTTTCGTTTTTCCTTCTTTTCTTTGCACTTTTATGTTACTGTTTGTCTGATTCTTTTTTTTTTTGTACTTTCTTTTTTTTGCATGTTTACATTTAATTTATGTTTTTGAAATTTAATAAAATCATATTTAAAAAAAATGGAGGCAACAATTTATAACAGGCCTACTTGTGCATATGTGCAGTCTTGTTATTGGATCTTTAAAATTTCAATGGCCCTGATTCTATACTCCTAATGAAAAGCTTATTTTACATGTTGAAATTCTAAAGTATAAAATTGCTGCTAGAATAACAGTTTTGTCTTCAGGCTGAAGTATTAACATGTTTCTTTATACTTAGAGAATGGTCTTATGTATACTTTTGGCGATGGACGGCATGGCAAATTAGGACTTGGGAAAGAAAAGTACACTAATCAATTTGTACCTATATTATGTACTAATTTTTTGAGGTTTACTGTCCATTTGGTAAGTCTTCATTATTTAAGCTTTGCAATAAGTATTGTCTGACATTTAAAACATCTGAAACTAGTATGTTTCATTTATTTTTTTAATTTTAGATGTATTCTAAAGTCATTAAATATTTTTATTATTATAATTAATATTATTATTCATCACTCCACCTTTACATTTTAGCCTACATTTTATTTACATTAGCAAAAATTGATTTAATGTTATACAAATAAGACACATTATAGTGTGCAATGATAAGAAAAAGAAGAAACAAAATGGCATGAGAAATATTTTATTTTCATACAAACTTTTCATTCGGTTACATTATTTGAAAAATATTTTCAAAGTATCATGAAAGAATGAGATATTTCCCAATATTTTCCTTTAGTCAAGGGTGTCAAACACAATTTCACTGAGGGCTGCATCAGGGCTGTGGTTGACCTTGGAGGGCCAGGTGGGCATGGGCATGGTAGGTGTGCGCATGGTGAATGTGGCCAGTTTGATGTCACTCGTGGGGGGACAACTGTGATGTCCTGGGTGGTGCTGGGGAGAAACTTCCTTCCTTTCTTTCCTTTTTCCCTTTTCTTCTTTTTCCCTTCCCTCTTCCCTCTCCTTTCTTTTTTCTTCTTTCCCCCTTTTCCTTTTTTCATTCCTTCCCCTCTTTCCTTCTTTTTCTTTTCTCTTTCCCTTTCTCCTTTCCTATCCCTTCTTGGATGCTCAAATACAGAAAGGGAAACATTTCTCAATGCTTCCTTGCCTTGTGATCAAATACCACTTTTGCTAGTAGTTTGTGGTCACTTAAAAGACTGAGAATAAACCAGGCTCAGTTTATCCCATGCATGCATTTAGTGGGAGTGTCCACAGACAACAATACAGCAAAACTGTCAAAATGATGGCTGTGATAGTTGATCAGGGCTCTTGTCATGCCCCTGGTGGACACCCCATTTTCGGGGTGGAAATGGACCTGGAAAAAATACAATTGTTGTGGGCATGGGAACCTCCATAGTGGGTTTAGGATGTGCAACGACTGTTGGGGCTTGCAAACTACTACTGCACATTTATTCCCCACTTTGCTGCCTTGACTGCTCCCCTTTCTAATCTGCTCAAGAAGGGGAAGAAGTTTCATTGGAGTACTGAGGAGCAGGCAGCTTTCGAGGCATTGAAAGTCGCCTTTGCTTCCAAGCCTATCCTCAAACACCCTGATCCAGGCCAGCCATTTGTGGTGGAAACAGATGCTTCCGATGTGGCTGTTGGTGTGGTCTCCTCCAGTCCTATGCTCCTGCAGGCACCTTGTTCCCATGTGCTTATTATTCCCATGTGCTTATTATTCCTGGAAGTTGTCAGCTCCACAGCGCAACTATACGATTTGGGACAAGGAGCTATTGGCGGTTAAGGTCACTTTTGAGACATGGCAACACCATGCGGAGGGGGCTCGTCACCAAATTGAGGTTCAGATGGATCGTTGCAATTTAGAACACCTATGTATAGCTCAGACATTGAACCAACATCAGGTGAGATGGTCCTTATTCTTTGCTCAATTTGATTTCCCAGTGACCTATGTTCCAAGTGGAGGGAATCAACACACCAACGCCCTATCTCAGAAGCCCGAGTATACCTGAAGGGAGGATAAAATCTTGCCCCGGACGGTGATTCTGTTGGAGCAGTTTGCGGCCACCAAAGAACCTGTCGACCTCCGAGTGAGGATTCAGGAGGCGCAGTGGCAGGACCCATTTGTAGCACCTTGATGTCGAGAATTGGATGAGAATGGGAGACAAGAGACTCCTTGGGCGTATACTGGGGACTTATTGCAGTTCCATGATCATATTTATGTGCCTAGAGGTCCCCTTTGTGGCCTTATCCTACGTCAATGTCATGATAGTCCGGCAGCAGGACACTTTGGGGTGTTCAAAACACTGCACCTCATCTCTAGGACATTTTGGTGGCCGAGACTTAAACATCATGTGTTGGGTTATGTGATGTCCTGTGGGATCTGTCGCCAAGCCAAGTATGCTCCTGGTGTGCCCCCTAGTCTCTTACAGCCCTTGCCCATGCCAGAACAACCATGGGTATTTACGGCACACTTCTGGCAGACTCCACTTGCAAAACTGCAAGTTCTGGCATGTCTGTCATCTGCTCATCACCCCAAAACTGATGGGGGGACAGAGAGAGTGAATGCTATTTTGGAGCAGTATCTCCGCTGTTTCAGCAATACTCAACAAGACAATTGGATGGAAGTGCTGCCGGTGGCAGAATTCACTTATAACAATGCTCAACATGCATCCACCCGTGTGTCCCCTTTCTGTGCTAACTATGGGTTTCATCCACAACTTTTCCCTATAGCCCCGTCTGATTCCCCAGTTCTGGTGGTGGATTAGTTCTTGCAGGAGTTAAAAACCATGCACCACATGGTCGACGATCAACTAGGGAGAACCAAGGAAGAGTATAAATGGTTTGTAGACTGACATTGTCACGATGTTCTGCCTTTAACAGTAGGCAATTGGTTTTGGCTCTCTACTCGATACTTACCAGTGACGCTACCATCGAAAAACTCAATCACCGTTACTTGGGAACTTTTCCGGTTGAGGAGGTGATCAATCCTGTGACTTATCGTCTCTCCCTGCCACAGACCATGTATATCCATCCTGTTTTTCATCATTCCCTGTTAGCCCCTACCTTGGCCGACAGTCCGCATAGACCGGCTCCATCACAGCCCGCCCCATTAGCCCCTCTGGGAGAGAAGGAGTACGAAGTAGATCGCATCCAAGATTCATGCCAGTTGCGAGGCTGATTTCAGTATTTGGTGGCATGGAAAGGTTATGGACCAGAAGACTTCACCTGGGTCGATGCCACTGATGTTCATGCTCCTCATTTGGTCCAGGACTTTCACACTCGGTTTCCTCAATGTCCGCATCCACCTAGTACCGGGAGAGGGGGCCCTCCAGGGGGTGATAGTGTCATGCCCCTGGTGGAGTCTGACTCTGAGGAAGAGGAGGAACAGCCAACAGGGAGTGGGAGTGTGGCTCCAGAGGTGGTGGAGGAGGCTGGTGAAGGGCAGAGGCTGGCTGAACAGTCAGAGGAGGATCCAGGCCCATCCCCTATCCATCCTAGGTCACACAGGGAGGAGAGGATCAGGGCAAAGCGAGGTCTACTCAAAAGGAGATTACCATGATCCTCCTTGTGGCTTGCAGCTGGGAGCTATGTATATAAGTTTGTAACTGCGCAGTCAGAATTGCGGGAATCAAAGTTTAGTGTTTACTTTGAAAGAGGTTTATCTTTGCTGGTGTTCTTCCCATGGACTCTCGGTTATTTTCCTGGACTTTATGATTAGTTATCTTTGCTTGCTTCGGAACTCTCATCAATGTGGTTTGTTTTGGTTTTCTTTTTGCCTCATTATTTACTTTTGTGACTTTAAACTGTGCCTAATAAAACAGTGAAGTTAAGTTGAAGGCCTTACTGGACTTTAATGTATGTTTTGGGTTTTGGGCTATTTTAATAGACTATGAGTCATCACTGCTCCTCTATTTTTATGTGAAACAGCTTTAGCATTTAGCAACAGAGGTAAGTTAGTTGCTTTTCTATTAATACATAATTCTTAAAATGACTCTCCTATAGGGACCCTGCATGGCCAAAAAGAAGTTCCAACCTTTTTGGCACCAGGGACTGGTTTCATGGAAGACAGTTTTTCCGTGGACCAGTGTGTATGTGTGTGTGAGAGAGAGGGAGAGAGTCTGTGACTGAGACAAGTGTACACTTTGGGAAAGAGGCACAAATAGAAGTGGTAAATTGAAGAGTGGGTGGGCTATGCACAAACTAAAATAACTGTAGGATTCTTACTTAAGGCCTGCCACTAGATGATGTTACTGCAGAGAAAAATCAGAAGAAACACACAGAGAAGACTTCCCTAGAAAGGGTTTTCTTTTGCTTCTGGGAAAACTAGAATATAAAGATATGGAAAAACTTTCACAAGAAGAGGCTTTTTTGTTCTGCTCTGGAAGAAAATTAGAAGACACAGAAAAATCTTCACTGGAAGAGACTCTTTGCTTCTGCTCCAGAAGAAACCTCCAATCAAAGACTCAGTGAAGCAGAAAGAGGGTGAAAGAGAGGGAGGGGAAAGAGTGAGAGTGAGGTATATATATATATATATATGTATGTATGTATGTATGTGTATGTATGTATGTATGTATGTATGTATGTATATATATATATATATATATATATCTTGCCCTACATGAGAGGTACTACAGACAAAATCAGTAAGATACTACACAGGTATCACTTCAAGACTGCCTTCAAAACAGACAGAAATATAGCAGCCATACTAAGAAACCCCAAAGATAAGATTGACCTGGAAAACCAAGCCATAGAGATTGAAAAAAGACCTGAAAGCATGAATAGAAGAGATGACTCCACCAGACTATCAATAATCTGGAAGCCTGCACTCTCAAACAAAAAAATCTCCACACCACAAGCCAGGCAAACACCTGGGCACAAACAGACCCCTCCTGATACCTCCAGCTCAAACACACCCCAACCAGGCACCCAGATGAAACCTAGCTTTCTAATAAATGATCGCCGTCCATTTACTCGAAGCCAAGCCACACTAAAAGCCTCCAATACAGGAAACACAATGTTGCCAGCCTCTCCCAACATCGAAGCCTCAGAAATGCAGGTAAAGCCCTGAGTTGCTTGTTTCTCCACTACTGCCGCCTCCTCCTCCTCCAGCACCTCCTTCTCTGGGTAGGGTGATTCTTAACTAACCAAGTATGCTAAGACAACTCAGGACACTACTGCTGTGGCGGCTTTGCCTGCATCTCCAAGGCTTGATGTTGGGAGAGGCAATGAGGGCTGGAAAAGTAGAGAGCTGCACACAGCTCCATCTCCCTTTCCTTGCCTGCCTGCATGTGGAGAGGAGGTGGAAGGAAAGAGAGGCAGGAGCAATTCAAAGCTAGAGAACTAATGGGAAGAGCTAACAGTGGGTGCTGGGGGTGGGGACTGTTGTTGCCGCCACTGCCACTGTGTGTGGGAGCTGGTTGGCATGTGCATCTCGGGGACCTGACTACAGGGTCCCTCGAAGACCCAGGAGGCGAGAGAACTGCGCAGCCCAGATTAATTGCTTTGGGGGGTCATTTCTTCTGTGGCCCACCAAAATTTTTCCATGGCCCACCAGTTGGCGACCGCTGATTTACAGTATTAATACCCCTCAATGCACATGGCTCCGTCTCCCTTCCAATGGAGTCAAATACTCAACTAATAAGAGAACAAGAATATACTAATAAACTTAAGGAGGAATTAAATTATTTTTTAAAGGAAAATGATAATGATGCAACTACGAAACAAAACATTTGGAACACAATGAAGGCAGTAATAAGAGGTATAACAATATCTTATAACGCTATGAGGAATAAAGAAAAATATGCTCAACAAAATAAATTACAACAACAAATTAAGGAATTAGAAACTCAATTACAGAAGACCCCAAAGGATTTAAGAGTGCAAAATCAGATAATAATAGCCAAACATAAATTGAAATTAATTGAACAAGAGAAAATGATTATAAATTTGAATATGACTAAACAAACCTATTTTGAGCATGCAAATAAACCAGGAAGATGGTTATCTTATAAACTAAAAAAAAAGAAAGAAAAGAGATTGATATACCAATTAATAGATGGGAAGGGATACAAGAGATAGAATAGAAAAAAGAAATTGCACATAAATACTTTGAAGAGTTATATAAAAAGGAAGAAGTTAATGAGGATAGTATAAGAAACTACTTAGAAGAAATGAAGGATATAGCAATTGGGGAAGAAATGGTAGAATTATTAAATAAAGATATCACTTGGTCTGAATTGAAATCAGCAATAGAGAATCAGAAAAATAATAAAGCTCTGGGGCCAGATGGGATTCCAGGAGAGCTGTACAGCACAATTGCAGAACAAATCGGACCCCTTATGGTAGAAGTTTTTAATGATGTCTTATTGGTAGGCAGGATGCCGGACTCATGGAGGGGAGCATTGATTTCGCTGATCCCGAAGGAGGAAGCTGATCCCCGACATATAAATAACTGTAGGCCAATCTCACTTCTAAACATTGACTATAAAATATTCACCTCCATTATAGCAAACAGACTAAAAAGAATCTTAAATCTGTATATACATGAAGATCAAAATGGATTTCTCCCGACCAGACAGATTAGGAATAATTTAAGAACAGTTGTAGATGTCTTAGAATTTTATGAAGCCCACCCTGAAATACAAATTGCACTTATATTTTTAGATGCAGAGAAGAAGGCCTTCGATAATTTAAACTGGCAATTTTTAATTAAAAAAATTTATAACATGAATTTAGGCACTAAATTTGAAAACATTATAACAACTATTTATGATACACAACAGGCAAATATTATAATAAATGGGGAATATACCCACCCAATAAAAATAGAAAAAGGAGTTAGACAAGGCTGCCCACTCTCACCCCTGCTCTTCCTAGTCTCATTAGAAACACTATTAATACGAATTAGACAGAACTCAGAGATAAAAGGATTAAAGGTTAAGAAAGAAGAATACAAATTGCAAGCGTTCGCTGCCGATTTGGTTTTTTTAATTGAGGAACCAATAGAAAGAGGACAAAAATTGATGAATGAATTAGAATAATTTGGAACGGTAGCAGGACTCAAAATCAATAGGAAGAAAACAAAATTAGCGTCTAAAAATTTAACAGAAAAACAAAAAAGATTTAGAAAAAATTATGGGAATACAAGTGACAAAGAAAGTTAAATATTTAGGAATATGGCTGACAGCGCACTGCAAGACACTTAAGGGAAACAATTACGACAAATGCTGCAACAGGTAAAGAAAGATTTAGAATCATGGGGCAGGTTGCAACTTTCATTATTGGGCAGGATTGCTGCCATTAAAATGAATATTCTTCCAAAATTCTTATATTTATTTCAGATGATCCCAATTAAATTACACAAAAAATTTTTCGAAGAACTTAACAAAATAATCCTTAAATTTCTTTGGCAAGGAAAAAAAAAAACTAAAATAAATTTAAAGGCAATGCAGGATTTGAAGAGCAGGGGAGGGTTGGCACTTCCAAATTGGGAATTGTATTATACTGCTGCCTCCCGAGTATGGCTAAAAAAGTGGGTGAACTTAATAAGAGACTTTTATTCTTAGAAGGCCATGATCTGCAGAGGGGGTGGCATGCCTTTTTATGGGATATGGGGAAAGTAAATCAGAAATATTTCCACAGACATCTAATTAGAGACTCATTATTAATTAATTGGAAAAAAATACAGAAAAAACGCTATTCAAAAGTACCAATCTGGACATCAACAATGGAGGCGATGATTCATCCAAACAATTTGGATATCACTAAAATGATTAAATATAAAGACTTATTGGATACATAAGGAAATTTGAAATCGAGACAGGAACTGCAAGAGAGAGGATTTAAAATTGATCAGTGGGTATACCTCCAAATTCAAAGTAGATATAAACAAGATAGGAAAGAATTCGGAATTAACAATAAACTCCAGCAATTAGATAAAATTCTATTAGGATCAGGCAAAAAAAATATAACAAAATTTTATAATTATTTATTAGATGTAGAATTAGAAGAAGAAATAGTTAAAAGAAATATGATAGCCTGGAATAGTAACGTAGGACGCAGCATCACTTTAATAGAATGGGAAAAGGTCTGGGGCAGAAATAATAAAATCACAAAATCGGGAGCATATGAAGAAAATGCCTATAAAATGTTTTATAGATGGCACCTTCCTCCTTCGAGATTAGCAAAGATGCACCCCAATAGGAGTCTGAAATGCTGGAAATGCAAAAAAAAAAAGAGGGAACCTTTTTTCATATGTGGTGGTCCTGTACAAAAGCCCAAAAATTCTGGCAGAAAATTAGAAATTGGCTGGAAGAAATAACAAAAGAACAGATCGAGTACAAACCACAGTCCTTTCTGTTAGGGATTTTTGATAAACAACTATCTAAAAAAGTGAAATACATAATAATACATATTTTAACAGCAGCCAGATTAGTTTTTGCTCAATATTGGAAGCAACCTCATATACCTACAGAGGAGATGATAACACAAAAAGTCTTAAATTGTGCAAAAATGGACAAATTAACTTTAGCATTAAAAAATAAAAACACCTCAATATACTATAATAGTTGGAATTACTGGTATAAATGGTTAGAACAAAGACAATATAAGGCAAAATAGAAGAGGAAAAATTTATATGAGTGATATACAAACATATGTAAGGACAAGATGTGTGTATATGGCATAATTTAAGGGAAGAAAAGATCTTACAAACTGTCGAAAATGAGAATGTTTTTAATTGTTTTCTGTCTTTTTTTTTCTCTTTTTCTTTTTTCTTCTTTTTTTCTTTCTATCAGTATATGTGTTGTTGATTGTTTTTAATTGTAAAATCAATAAAGTTTGATTATAAAAAAATAATTAACATATATTTTTATTTGACTTTGTCTTATTCCTTTCATGTCTACCTTCCAACCAACTGTACCAAGAATTCCAGATCTCATAGTACTCTGACTCTTTGTTTTTAAGTTCCATTGACAACCTGTCCATTTGTGCACATTCCAAAGTTTTCTTTATAATCATGAAGTTGAAGGGAATATTTTCGCATTTCCAATTTTGGGCAAAGGCAAGCCCTGCTGAGGTTAATGAATGGAGTATAATATATAATAATCCTTTACTTTAAAGTCCAAGAATCTATATTATAATATCTTCTATATTGTATTCATTAGTCTTAACTATGTATTATTTACTTAACTCTAAATAATTATATATAGATAATTGATTTATACTAAGTACTTTATCCCAATAATATAGTCAATATCCTAATTATCTACAATAGCCAATATAATACAGTACAATTAGTTCCAAAAATCAGTAAGTCAATAATATATATATATATATGTTTTCTTAAGTTTTGGTGGGTATTTTTATGTATGGTATTTAGCTTTGTTTGGATATTTTCCCATGTCATTATAGTTGTGTTTTTAAAGTTGTAGCAACAGTTTGCCAGAATCCCATCTGCCATCATCAGGCTTCTGCAGACGAACATAATACAGAAGCCTGATGGCAGATGAGATTCTGCTGAAATGTTGCTACAATTTTAAAAGCACAACTATAATGACGTGGGAAAATACCCGAACAAAGTT
>BLBF01000006.1:73714657-73725637 GCA_015471245.1 Laticauda colubrina
TATATATATATATATATATATATATATATATATATACATACATACATACATACACATACACACACACATACATACATACACACACACACACACACAGAGTATAGACACACAGTATATATATATATATATACATACAGTATAGATGTGCTGTTCAGCTTCCTTCGTGTATTATCCCACGTCATTGTAGTGCTTTTAAAGTTGCAGCAACGTTTCAGCAGAATCTCACCTGCCATCATCAGGCTTCTGTATTGAGTTCGTATGTGGTCAGGCTATCACAGCCGTTAGTTTTAAATTTGAGGCTAGCCTACTGCTGTCCCAGGATGTTTTTTTCTACATCCTGATTGGTTGGGAGTCTTGGTCTGTGTTTATTGGACTTGGAGTTTGTTTGATTGGTGTTTCTGGTTTCTTCTGTCTGTTTTGTGGCTTTGATTGGCTGGCAACACTGTGTTCCTGTATTGGAGGCTTTCAGTGCAGCTTGGCTTCGCGTGAAAGGACGGCTATTATCTATTAGGAAGCTAGGTTTCATCTGGGTGCCTGGTTGGGGTGTGTTTGAGCTGCAGGTATCAGAGGGAGTCTGTTTGTGCCCAGGTGTTTGCCTGGCTTGTGGTGTGGAGATCTTTCTATTTGAGAGTGCAGACTTCCAAATGATTGACAGTCTGGTGGAATCATGCTTTCAGGTCTTTTTTCAATCTCTATGGCTTCTTTGATAATTCTGTGGCTGGGGTCTTTTATAGTGGCTAGGGTTTTGGTGCCATTGAAATTGATGTTGTGACCTGTGGTTTTCATGTGTTGGACTAGTGAGGAGGTGTGTTCCAGCTTTTTTACTGCATTTTTGTGTTCATCCAGGCGGTACTTATTCTTCTATTGGTCTGTCCAATGTATGTGGCTGGGCATGATGTACAGGGAACTTCGTATATGCCTTGATTTTCCAGGTCAATTTTATCTTTGGGGTTTCTAAGGATGGCTGCTATTTTTTTGTCTGTTTTGAAGGCAGTCTTGATGTGATGCCTGTGTAGTATCTTACTGATTTTGTCTGTAGTACCTCTGGTATACGGTATGCGTTTTAAAGTCGGCTTATATGCGAGTATATACAGTATATCAATAATTTGTGGTTTGTAATTAATAAGTATAGAAAAAAACAGTTAATTAGTAAATAATATATATAAGTAAATATATAATTTATAAAATTTATGGAATTATAACAATAATATGAGCAGTTTCCGATAATAGGTAATAACCTTGTTCCCAATCTTATTGTAATTAATCTAATTAATTCAATAATATAATGTCATAAGTTCATATAGTAAAAGATAAAGCAAAAAATAAATATTACCATCAGCTCTTCTCGTTACAAAATGTCCTCTACCTTCTAATATGTACAGTCACTGCACAGTCACTATACCAGCTGAATTTCTTTAACTCTCCTTTAGCGCTTCTTGTCTATTCTCTTTATAAATCTTCTCCTTTCGATCTGTTTAAACAGGCCTCGCAGTCTCCTCAAAATAGTTAAATAATCAAATTGTCTATCTTAGGTAGTTTTAAAGTAATTCCAAGGTCAAGCTTTGTCTCCAGTCACTTCTCTCACTCTGGCAGACATTTGCTGTGATTGGTCGTCAGTCTTCCACTCCTACCGCTAGATCACCAAATTCCCCTCACCGGAAACTCATTTGTCAGCCGCTCTCTCCAGGTCGTTTAATCTCTGAGGATTAGGTTTCCCTCTCTGTCAATTCTCACTGTTTGCCTCTGTTGTCTCACTCTTTACTTCCTTCACCATTTCTTGGGCTGTCACACCTCCAGATCCGACTGTCGGGCTGGTCTCTTACATGCCATTTTCAAGGGGTTTCTCTTATAGGAACAGGGGATCGTGCCTCCACCTGCTACCCTTGGAGCTTCCCCTCTCTATCGCAGACCTCTCCAGGGTCTTCTGTCGCTTCATCGGGCGTCCAGATATGGAAAAATCGGACATTCAGAGTGGAGCCGCCATTCCTATATCCGAGCCATCATGACCTCACCCCGGAAGTTTATTTTCTTTCTATTTTCTAATCAAACATACCATTTTCCCCAGACCATATAGAATTCTTTATCCTCCCTCTCCCGCAATTCTATTGTGAATTTGTTCATTTCTGTGTAATCCATTATTTTTTTTATAATCATATTGTCTGTGGGTGTACTATCTAATTTCCAAATTCAAGCATATAGTATCCTAGCCACTGTTAAGATATGTATCATTAGGCATTCATTCTCTTTTGTATTCTCTTTCCTTTGGTTATCCCTAATAAAAATATTTCAGGTTCAGGTACCATTTTTAGACATTATTTCCTGTAGCCAGAAAAAATATTTCTAGTAATTTTCGTTATGTGTTTTTGAGATATTAAAAAGTCTGAATTATTAGATTATTATTTAATAATAATCTAAACTCAGGAAAATATTTTCTGTTTGGGGTTATATACCTGCATGTACCACTTCTAATAATAAAGTCTACTATGTTCATATTATAGGCTGCTTGTGGTGGCTGTCATATGCTGGTTTTTGCTACCCCAAGGCCTAAAAAATCTGATAACATTCATGAGCTAGAAGAAAATGAGCACAATTTATCAGTTAAAGTCACTGAAATGGGAGGAGATGCAGACACCTTTCAGCAAACATTTTCAGCACGTGTGCGACGGAGAGAGAAGGTACACTATAACTGTTCCAAGCTGCCTATTAAAAATTCTGTTTGAAAAAGATTTAAATGTTTAAGAGATTTCTTTAATTTTTGGAACTTTTTTCTTGAAATGTTTTATCTTCATGATGAATTTTTTATTGTAATTTTTGGAATTGGAGAAAAGAATAAGTCTGTTATACTTTCAAGGAATGTATAAAATATGAGATAGGAAACCATAATTGAAATGAATGAAAGGAAGTGGGATATTTATTTGTTTATTAAATTTATGTGCTACCCATCTCTCTGATAGGGCAGTCCTGGGCAGTATAAAAGTAAATCAGTGACTTTCAAATGATTTTCTTTTTGTCTTTCTCTAAATAAATAAAGGTTACACTATTTCTAATTTATAAGTTTGAATTTGTATTCCAGCGTACTATGAACTTGTTAAGATTTAATTAAGTAAATTAATTCTGGCTCAGATAATTTAAAATTTTCAACCAAAATTCTGAGGGAATTCCCAAAACCTGTTCCAAAATCTGAAATGTGGATAGTATCTTTAATTTAATATATTCTACATATTATTCTTTAAAAATCTAATATAAATGCTGATTTGCTTTCTTCTAACTCTTTCAGAAGGAAAAATTGCCAGAACAATGCAGTCGATTGGTGCGAACGCTTCCTCCATTGGGAAAAACTTCCTTAAAACTTGCATCAAGTGACATCAGCAGTACTCTTCCGCTTGGCAGAACTGATAGTAATAAAGAATCTGAATCTATTGTGGATCATGAAAAAGGTAAACTATGTTTTGTTTACATGTACTCCTTGCTTACAACCTTTTGTTCAAATTACAACAGCCCTGAAAAAAAATGACTTATGACTGTTTTTCACACTTATGAGGCAGGGGAGGGATTCAAAAATCCCACCAGCTGGTTCTCTGATCAGTTGCTGGGTGGGCGTGGCCATGGTGGGCGTGGCCTATCAGAACTTTCGGGAGGACCATTTTTCACCTTTCCCAGAGTCTGGAGGCTTCCCTTGCGCCTCTGGGAGAGCGAAAGTGGCCTCCCCTGGGCTCAGGATGGCCTCCAAAAGCCGGAAACAGGCCCATTTCTGGACTTCCAGAACTTCCAGTTCGGCCCATTTTTTGCCTTCCAGAGCCTCCATGCAGAACCTGCACTTACCTGCATCCAAAATGGGCTATGTGGGGATTCCTGGGAGGGGCGGGACAGGTCAGCTGGTTGATTCAAGTACCAGTTTGGTGAATCAGATATAAATTTAACATCTAGTTCACCTGAACAGGGCTGAACCGATTGAATCCCACCCCTGCTTATGACCATTGCAGCTTCCCCATGGTCACGTGATCCAAACTTAAGATGCTTTGAAATGGCATGTATTTATGATGGTTGCGATGTCCCATAGTCATGTGATCATGTTCTATGACCCTCTGACAAGCAAAGATAATGAAGAAGCCAGATTCTCTTAACAACTGTATTACTAATTTAACAACTGCACTAATTCATTTAATAACTCTGGCAAGAAAAGTTGTCAAATAAAACAGAACTGACTTATGAACTAATGTGTCAGATTCTTTGTGGGACAACCTCTACCAAAGCATTATTAGGTCAGAAAGAATGAGCACTTCAAATCCCTTTCCTTAAATGTTGATATCTGGTGTGACCTTGGAGGCATTCCTTCTCCATAGCTTCCCCTGGCCCTTAGAACTGGAAAGTCCCTATTCTTATGGCATTCTTGAAGACCAGGGAGACCTGATTCCCGATGAATTGGGTTAAGATGGGAGTGAGTCTAGCAAATGTGGCTATTGAGAGAATATCACATCTTAGGGATTTATACTGTTTGCATGATAGTAGTAATTTCTACTACCACATCAAAGTTTATGAAAGTAAGTTTCATTGTATTTTATTTTTGTATTTGTCTCTCTTCATTTGCATATTGAGACAAAAAGTTTCTCCCATTATATTAACCATTAAGAGGGCAAACTATTTTTCTCCCCAAAGAGTCAAAGTGTATTATATATTTTGTTTTAAAGGAGATAAGAAAGAGAAGAACAGTGATACAGAGGACAACTCAACAGACAATGATTCAGATGAAAATGAAGAAAGAACCCTTGGTGATACTACAGATGTCCTAAATATGGTAATATATTTAATAGTGAATGGTTGAAGAGGTCTGCAGGAAAACCTGGAGATACACAAAATAGGAAAATGTATTACTTGAATTGTAACAGAACCATTGTCTGCCAGATTTTCTGTCTAAATATACTGGGTTAACTATAGTTCAACAGAAAAGAAAAACAACTGGAATGCTTTAACAGTTCCAAATACTGAATAACACAAAACATGACCAAAGTAATTTAAAATTAAATTTAAAATTAATTTAATTTTTTTAAATAAAAAATTAGGATCAGGCACATGTGACACCGATAGATATTCTTACAAATTGAAAATAGAAGGCTTCATTAGGTATGCCTACTTTTCCAGAAAAAATGTATAAAGCTGGAGTGGAAAAATAATCAGAAATGGGATTTCTGTAGGTGTTCAGGCAAGTAACAGGTTTACCACTTAATTCAAAAGATTTTGTAACTGATTGTGCCTAATAATTATAGTTACAAAATTCCAGATATGCACATCTGAAGTAAAATATAGCTGGTATCTGACCTAGATTGGTAGTAATGTTTATTTTATCCCAGAAAAATATTTTTAAACAGAGATGTAAAAATTTACTGCTTAAAATTCAGAATTTTCTTAGATAAGATTTTGTTAAAAATGTATTTCAGGAACAAAGTACATTTAATATTTAGAATTAGGAAAGCAATGAGTGATATACATTTCAAAGCTACAGAAAAATTAGGCCTTATTTGAGAGGCATAGACTACTCATATTTTCCAGTTTTAATAATAATTTATTAAATTTATATGCAGGGGTAGGGGAATTGTAGATATGTGAGGTTACATAATAAAAAAAATATCCTGTTTTCCAATCACTCTTAGAAAAGTTATATTTTGTGGAGGTAAATGATCAGTCAAAATAACCAGGACTGAACTAAAACAAAAATAGTCTGGCATTTAGTGGAACTTTTACCTGCATTTCTCTAATTCTATTTATTTTCTGATTGTTCTGATCTCAGATGTTCCAGTAAAAAAGCAGTTTTCATGTCTGAAAACATTAATTGCTTGCTTTTATTACTACTGAGATAAAAATGTTTTTCAGACCCATGTTAAAAATGTTTTTCAGACCCATGTGATGAGACTAAATCCAAATGACCAATTGGTAGAATTAGCACCAGTTCAAAAACAAAAGGTATTGTTGAATTGTTTATATAATTCATGTTGCTTACTTTTCATGCTTTTTTTACCAGTAATGAAAGTAGTTCCTGGGGAACTACTGGCCTGCAGGTTGAATGCACTCTCAAAAGTTTTAACAATTTGCCCATGACATTTCAGGTACAATCCATCTTTCCCATGATCCCTCTCTCCATCTTGCCTTTCTCCATCTTTCCCATCTTTTATCAAGTGTTCAGGAGAAAGGTAGAGTGATGACAAATAAGAGAACTAATTTATCTGACAAATAAGAGAACTAATTCATTCTTCCCTGTGTGCAAAAAAGGCTTTAAATGACCATCTTTTTCCTCCCTGTATGTGTAAGCAATATTTTTATCCATATGATGGATTTACAGGAGATAGGATTTCAGCAGAGGGATCCTACTAACCCCAAAGTTCTGTTCCTTGATTACACAAGTTTGAAATGAATAATTGTTATACAAAACAAATTATGCACAATTTTGAGTGTCCTCAGAATATTTTTTCTGCATTAAAACATTCAGACTATGTAAATCTTTATTTTCAAAAAGCAGTTTGAACTACCTGCCTAATCAGTTGAAATATTACTCTGTTTCTCACAAAATAAGGCTGGGCCTTATTTTTTTTTTGACCCCTGAAAAAACAGCTAGGCCATCTTTTCGGGGGTGACTTAATTTCCTCCCCCACCAAGAGCGGCCCACCAAGAGACTTCAGGGCAGTCTCTTTCCGGCGATTGGAGCTCCCCAAGTGCGGTCAACAGTTACTTCGATCGGCCAGTAAAAGCGGCCTGGGGCGAGCACACACACATACTCCCCTCGCCGCGAGGCCGCTTCTACCATATCTGCCGATCAAAAGCTCCCTTGAGGACACAGTCCCCAGCTGCTTCGGGGCGATGCGTGGCTGCCTGGGAGGAAAAAGATGGTCATTTAAAGCCTTTTTTGCACACAGGGATCGGCCGGTAGAAGCGGCCAGGGGCGAGCCACGCATCGCCCTGAAGCAGCTGGGGACTGTGTCCTCAAGGGAGCTTTCGATCGGCCGATAGAAGCGGCCTCGTGGTGAGGGGAGTGTGTGTGTGCGCTCGCCCCAGGCCACTTCTACCGGCCGATCGAAGTGGCTGGTGACTCTGCCTTCAAGAGAGCTTCTATCTGCTATCAGGGTATTCTGGCCTAGGCTACCTGCAGGGCACTCCTAAAGGCAAGTTTTCTCCCTCCCCACACCTACCCTTCCCCCCCACACACACCCGCCCTTTCCCCCCATTTCTCTTCACCTCCTGAAGTTCTAACGAACAATGTGAGAAATGGCGGGGAAACGCATGGTTTTAATAGGCCTAAATTTAGGGGGCGGGGCTTAATTTCACCTCATGCCTAGAAATAATGCTGGGCCTTCCTATTGGTGGAGGCCGTATTGTTGGAGAAACACGGTAAAAACAGTTCTGTTTTGGAAAATGTATATTATAGGACATGATAGTATATTTTTTAATTTTTTCCTGCTTACCAGAAATTAAAATAATAATTTAAGATTATATAACTTGGCAATAATGTGAGAAAACAAATATTGCGATATTTCTTTGCATTGTTTTATCAGCTGAAAATTACTTTCTTGCTTACCCTCAACCAAGAAGTTAACACAAGTCAGTTGCTAGAAGAGATAGAATGCGATCTGCATGCATTTACGGAAAAAAACCTCAAGTCAGAGAACCCTGATACGTCAATGAAAGGGTTTACACGCTATGTCTCCAGTTAGTATTGGTAAAATTTTAAACTGCCTTGTTCTCAAAATTATTGTTTTACTTAGTTTCATAATGGAAAGTACCTTTATATCGAGGCAGAAGATGGGGAGAAGAGTGTACACACTAATAACTTTTTTATGTATCTTAACTCCTAAATCCTAGATCAGTGTCATAATCTAATTGATTATCCTACAAACATGGAATTCTCCCGCTATTGGAAGCCACTTGCTGAATAGTAATTTTTCCATGCTTTACATTCAATAAAATATTTGCATTCTTTACATGCAATAAAATGAAGTTCTTTTGTGCAGAAACTGTATATACGCATCCTAGAGCAGTGCAGCTGTCAAATAAGACAAGTATATTTTAAAACTGAAAATCAGAATTGGCAATTGTGTCATGTTAATGTAAATGTAATCTGAAGAATAAACAAGCAGATTGGAATGTTTTATAATCCTGAATTTTACAACTATTTTGTAGATTAATGAAAACAATTTAAAGAAGTCTGGAACATTTTTACAAGTAGTTCTCCAGTTTTGACTGTTTGTTTTAACAGCTGTTACAAATTATGATTAAAAAGTGCTTCACAGCCCATAAAGTACTTCTGGCTATCATAAAATATCATATATATACGCACACAAATACACATCCTGCAGACAGGAAAGGTTGCAAGCTGCTGCTACCTTCTATGGATATTGAGGCTCCATGCTGGGAAGCAGTTCTGAAGGCAAAAGGGCTACTACCAAGGGGAGAAGAATTCCACTCTTAAGTTGCAGAAACAGAAGTCAAATCCTAAAGATCTGAGCTCCATTTTGACAGCCCTTCAAGGGAGTTCTCCACATAAGAAGGGAGATAAACTTCTCCAGTGGGCTGTAGAGAGAGAGCTAGGATCTTCAGTATCTGAATGGTTTCTCCACCCTGCAGGAGTTTGTTTCTCCTCTGTGCATGGAAGAGATCTGGTGCACTGCCTACCAAAACAATTCTCTTCCATCCATGGAGGGGAGATGAACTCTAGCAGGGGTGAGAAATGGAACTCATGTCCTGGACATCCCAGCTGGCAACCCACCAGAGCAATTTCATTCTGTGCACGGATGAGAGCTGAGCTTGGCAGGCAACTCTTTTAACTCCATTTAAATGACTCAGAAGTTCAAGTGTGCCAGTTGTAGTCATTCATGAAGCAGTCAGGTGGGTGACTTGTTTAACAACCATTTTGCTCAACAACTGAGCTTCCAGTCCCAATTTTAGTTATTAATTGAGGACCATCTGTAATATGACATGAGGATTATAATGATAAAACTAAAGTTATTTGGTGAAAATATATTTCTGTTTGCACAATAGCACTTGCCTCCAGGACAGGTCAAATGCTTCATTCTGTTATAATTTCTATAACTTGATTTACCCTGTTATGTTGACTCTGTTAACATGCAAAAGCCTATTGTATAAAGCATAGGAACCTGAAGCAGAGAAAGGAGTGTAAGGGTGTCTAAAGTGGTTCATGCTTTTTTAGATGTTAGTGTTACTGTTTTAATTTTTTGCCTTTGTGATATTTAAGTCTGTTCTTCATTCTTTTATTGTCTACAATTTCCATCTTCTGGTGCCTTTTTATTTACCCTTACTTTGCTCTTAATTCTCTTCTTTTTTTCTTTTTTCCTTGCTTCTCACATGGATTAGAAGAAAAGTAAGAATATGAAACTGAAAATTTATGGTAAGGGTGGGTTGAAAAAATCTGATCGTACCCAGTTTCAGGACAGCTTAGAGTCTTGCAAATCATCTTCTCATTTGGAGTCATTGGCTTCAAAAAGTTTTGAAAAAGATTCCTGTACTAAAAAAAATAGCTACAATGCTTTTGTGCAGAAAGTTAAGCCTTATAAAAAGTGTTCAGGAATTAAATCTGAAGAGCTTTCTATTATTGCATTAAACTATGATACTCAACAAGCTGTAAAAGAAGCATTTAAAGTGACAAAAAAGAAAAATATTGACAAAATAAATTCTGGGCCAACTCAGCAAGAAGTGCTATGCAGCCATTCTAGTAACGGTCAGCTGGAAAAACAACATGAAGATCATCAGAAAAATAAAGTAGAAGCTAAACCTGATCAATATATTATGCAAGGTAATAACAATAGTGAAAAACAAAAAGAATATAATCACAAAGAAAGAATTACAGAACAATTAGTAGTAAGAATGCCATCTTTCTTAAGTCAGGAAATGATAAAGAAGTCAGCAATGTATATTTTTGAGATAAACCAATTTAATTTTGAAAATTTGACAACTACTGAAACACGTATAGAAGATAGAAATAATACATGGGAAAGCAATCAAACTGATTATAAGGAAAAGAGAAATTTAAATGTTAGCAATATGCAAAATGAAAAGAAAAATATGGATGATACATCAGAGAAGGATACCCAGGAAGAAAATCCAGAAAATGATCAAGGCAATGAAGAAGATGAAGTAAGTGTGGAACAGACTGAAAGAGAAGATGGCGCACAAGAAAAAGACAGTGTCAGCGAAGAAAAATCTGAAGAACAGGAAGTTGAAAATGAAGCAGGTGAATGCATGGTGGATGTTATGATAGATATCAAATGTGATGAAGGAGAAAGTGAAAATGATGAATTACAACCTGAAACAGAAAATGAGCAGAATCTGGAGGAAGAGGATAACTTTCAGATAAGACAAAAGAAAGATGACTCAGATAATAAACTGCAAGAGTTAGAGGAAAGAGACATATATGAACCAGAAAAGGGAAAAAAACCTAACATCAAGAATGACCAAATTAAGGACAAAATGAAAAAAATAGAAAAGGAAAAGGACAATGAAGATGTGGGAGATGAGAAAGAAAATAGAAAAGAGGGAGAAGTAGAAAAGGACAATGAGCAAAATTATGAGAAATTTGAAGATGGAGAGGAAAGTGGTGAAGCTATGGTAATGAAGAACAGCACAAAGGAAAAGGAACTTGAAGAACAGGATCAGGAAGAGGCTGAAAGAGAGGAAGAAGGACAAGAAAAGCAAGAGAGAGAAATTGAAAGAGAAGTAGATGAAGGAAGTGTCGGATGCGGAGAAGAGAAAGATGAGGAAGAGGGAGACAATGAAGACGTAGGAAATGACCCAAAGATTTACGAAGGGAAAGAAGAACAAAGTGAGAAGGAGGGGGGGGAGGGGGAGAAAGAAGAAGAGGAAAAAGAAGAGGAAAAAGAAGGTGAGGAGGAGGAGAAAGAACAAGAGAAGGAGGAGAAAGAAGAAGAGGACAAGAATGAGGAGTTGGAAGACAAAGAAGAGGAGGAGGAGGAAAAAGAA
>BLBF01000006.1:73725647-73769381 GCA_015471245.1 Laticauda colubrina
AAAGAAGAGGAGGAGGAGGAAAAAGAAGAGGAGAAAGAAATTGTTGAATGTGAAAAGGAAGAAAATGTAGGCAAAAGCCCCAAAGATCAAAAACATAAAGAAAATAATAAAAGGAAAAATCAAAATACAAGCAGCAAAATAAAAAACATTAAAAAAAAAAGACCACTGAAACAAGCTGTGAATGGATTTCAAAACATACACGAGTTTTGGAACAATGTTTTACCACATTACTTGACGCTAAAGTAATCCTGGATACGAGAAATAATTTTTCAGAAAGCTGTAGTATAATATCTATATACAATACCTACTTTAATGAGTGTGCGTGTTCACTGTGTAACACACCCACAGACACCCACAGTATATATATATGAAATTGATAAAAAAAACCTCATCCCTTGAATCTACTCTTAAACATCTAAAATGTGAGTTTCTTTCCATCTATATAAGATAAATCTCACCAAATGTCCTTGGTCATTAGAATGAGAATTCTTCATAAAATATAACATTCCCTATTTTGAAGTATAATTCAATATCATATTAATTAATTTTTAAACCTGACCTGTCATATATATTAACATGTCTAGAATAAACTTGTAAATTATGACTTCCTACCTCCATTTCATCATAAAATAGATGATGTAGTGCAGTTAGTAACCGGTCTATATAGAACCAGATCCCTTGGTGCTGTTTCTAATGTGTCCTCGCTGTATAATTTCCTGAAGCATTTGACCAACTACATTAATTGCCACGATGCCCTAACGCAGCCTTCCCAAGTTGATGCCTCCAAATGTGTTAGACTCAGCAGTGTGAGGAACAAGACTTGCATAGCAGTAGCATAAATATTGCTAGTTAATCTACATAATTCACATCCAATTCTAATTCAATATACTCTTGATTGATGGGAATTGTTTTAGTAACCTAATACAATGGAGAGCATCAAGTTGAGGGTATCCTTCAGAGTGGGTTACCATTTAATATTATTTAGACACTTTTTATATTTGCATTCAGTAAACATATAGATTGTTAAAAATCCTTGTAAAATAATACAAATAATACACGATTATTAGAAAATAGAACAGTATAGTCGATGTACGTGATGTCCCTTATGGCAATTATGATATGCTTTAATAATTTTTATTATATGCATACATGGCTGTAATGAATTTCATTTTGGTTTTACCCAAGAATTTATGTAAAAAAAGTCTGCTAATGATTTAAACTGCAAATGATTTAAACTGTCAAACTGCAAAATGACTTCAGATGAAGCCATGCTTACCTCTGCTTCATTTCTTAATTACCATTCAAGGGGCACAAGGGAGAGCATGGGGGAGGGGGACTCAGGAATGTTGTGCCATAAGTGGCTAGCCATAACATTTTCTGGCCAGCGTGTGAACCAAGGTCATTTCCACGGACACTTGCTGAAGTTGAGCGGGAACCTGCATCTGGACTGATTGACCTGAGAGACAAAGGGGTGGGGGTGGGGTTGTCTCATTCTTTTAACTATCCCTCAGTGTGGGAATAATTTAGAATTAGCTTCACCTTTCTAAGTGTCAATATGATGTACTCAATAAAGGATATCTTGAACCTGAACAAAGTGTCAGAATCCTGACTTCCTGGAGTTCATTAGTTGGAATGATAACATCAAGCTAGCTCTGTTCAATCTACCAAAATTCTGATATTCCAAAATCCTGATATTGACCGTGAAGATTGGAAAGCCACAGGGGGTGATGACAGAAGACATATCAAGGGGAGCTGAGACTGGTGAACCTGAGGTGATCCCAGTGATGGCGTTGGTGACCATGGTAGCAACAGGGGAAGCCCAGCAGCTGGACATCCACCCAAAAATTCTGGTGGAGCTGACGCACTGGCAGCCTGCGGTGAGCCGGTGGGACTGAGCCCTCGTCTGACAAGCTGAGGGATGGTGGCAATGGCCTTTGAAACCAAAGCCCCAGCGGTGTGACAGCTGATTTAATGTATCTGAAAGAGTGTCATGTAGACAATCTTTACATAATGTAGGATAAAGAACAATAGATTTAAATTATAAGAAAGTAAATTTTAGTTAGGCATCAGGAAAAACTCTCCAACAACAAACACTGTTTGGCAAAGGAATGGGGTGGGAAAGGATCTTCTCTTTCAATTAAGATATTTAAACGGAGTCTGGAGAGTCATCTGTTGGTCATGATGCAGTAATGGAATCCTGTTCTAGGCAGTGGTTAAACGAGATAATTTCCATTGTTCTTTCCAAACTTTGCGTTCTGTCATTCTAAACAATGAAGCTATACTACAAGTTGCCCTTAACTTATAACTCTTTATTTAACAATGGTTTTGAATTAACAACAGCCTATGAAAAAGTCTGTTATGGTCTGAATTCGAATGTATGACTTCCACCTTCTTCCTGTGGTCACATGAACACAATTTGGACACTTAGCAGCCAGCTCCTATTTATAACCACTTGCAGCACCTATTATCATGTAATCATGATTTTGCCATTGGTTAAGCTTACTTTGCACTTATGACTTAATTATGATCATAGTGACTTGACTTATGATTGTGGTAAAAATGGTTGGACATACTTTGTGAGCTTACTGGGTTTTTTACTGTGTAGCACATGGGAACATTAGAAATGATATGGTAGCTTTGTAGTTGTTTATCCTACTCATGTGGAAAGAGAGTGTGACCCTACTTTTTATTCCACTGGATAATCTGATACTAAAAATAAAAGGATCAGAAGTAAGAAAATACAGTAGGTAGAAGACGAGATTGTTTTCCCTCCCTTGCATTGTACTTACTATGCAATCAGAAAAGACATAAAATGTACAGGTAGATTGCACAAGTATACTTTAGGCTACTATTGAAAAGGCACTTTCATTTTGCATATACTTAGTTTCAAATTGAGGCTATGTTTTAATAAATGTGTCAATTTACCAATACAAATGTTATTTTATAAAATACAGCTTTGGCAATTATGAGTTTATGTGGCCAAATTGCTACTAAGGTAAGTCACTTTATGATATATTACTTCAGTAACTTATAAATTGCTGGGTATTTTTAAATAATTGGAAAAGGTCCAAACAAAGTAATATATCTGTATTTCAGTCTTATTAATATTGGATTATAAACTGAAATTACTGTAAACCAAACAAGTTGTATCTCTCTTTTGTTTTTATTAGTATTCTTAGAAAATGTTCAGTTTACCATATCTTAATGTAAGAAGAAGTATTTCCAAGTCATACGCCATTTTATGTTTATAGTTTTTCTATCTTTGTAATATAGAGTTTTGCATAGATTGCAGCACTTTTTCCATGATAGTTGATGATGTCATAAAAATACCAATAAGAAACAGACAGCAACACAAACAAAAATTCTAACTTTAAGATCAGAGGTTGATTGTTTCTAATAATTTGGAACATGAACTGAATAGATATAAAAGATACAATAGCAGTAATACACTTACATTAATAAGCCATTATAATGGGATCCAATGACACATAGCAGGTCCTGTAAGGACTGCCAAAATCAAAGGACCCCGAGCTGATTTCCAACCCGATCCTTTATACTTTTCTTCTAAAGGCTAGGTCACACTGGCTGACAGATGCAAAACGTATGCAAAAAGGACACAGCGGAGGAGAAAAATTTCAGGGGTGGCTCCATCCGTTGTTATCCACTCTCAAAAGTGCCCCAAATTTGCATAAACAGAACGGAAAACAATGGAAAGGAACGGACATGGGGAGGATGCAGTGGGGATGTAAAGCAGATGTTCGTAGGAAGCCTAGCGGATGGAAGCGGATGGAAGCGGATGACACATCCGCAGGGCTTCCGGGGGAGAATAGCGAAGCGGACGCGTAGCGGAAGGAGTGGATGCATAGCGGATGATGCGGATGCATCACGGGCACCTATAGGATGCCTAGCGGATGCGTAGTGGATGCAAAGCGTTCACTATGTATGCGGGGAGGATGAATTGCGGAAGCTCCACGGATATAAAAGGATGCAGCTCGCAAGCAGTCACCATTCAGAAGAAAGACCTGCTGCCAGAGACATCTTGAGAGAACACCATGGGGAAGAAGAGGAACCCTGTGCCTACTCCTGCCAGCCCTGGCAAGAAGGACAGAACCACCATCCCACCCCCTGGTGCTGACTCTGAAGCTGCTGGTGCTTCTGCTGCTGGTGGTAGTGCTCCTGGTGTTGCTGCTGCTGGTGCTTCTCCTGCTGGTGCTGCTGGTGCTTCTCCTGCTCTGCTGCTGCTGGTGCTTCTCCTGCTGCTGCTAGTGCTTCTGCTGGTGCTGCTGGTGCTTCTCCTGCTGCTGCTGCTGGTGCTTCTCCTGCTGCTGCTGGTGCTTCTCCTGCTGCTGCTGCTGTGGTGGACCAGCCCCAAGGCCCTCAAAGCCCTGCTGCTGAAGGCCCTGAAGCCCCTGCCAGAGGGAGGAAGAGGCAAGGCAAGGAGAAGGGAGAGAGGAAACAGTACTCCATTTCCGAAGACCATGAGGAGGAGGTGCTGGAATGGCTGAGGGAGAACGAGTACCTGTGGAGGAAGGGCCACAGGCTCTATAGTGACACCAAGAGAAAGCAGGCAGCTTGGAGAGAGAAGGCGGAGAGCCTGGGCTACACTTCAGATGTACTCCTTGGATGGTGGAAGCACATGCACACCTGGTATGGCAGGCTGCACCTGAAGAAATCCAGGCAGGCTGCTGTCAAGCTAACTGACCGGGAGACCTATGTCATGGCCAGGTGCAGCTTCCTGGAGGGTGAGATTCGCTACCGAGGAGCAGCCCCATTGTCAACCCTCTCCCTCAGACAGCCCACAGAGAGCCAGTCCTCTTCCAGCCAGGAGACAGCTACCATGTCCAGGCAGGTGTCTTTGGAGGGCCCCACGACAGAGACCCCCCTGACAGCTGCACTCCCCGTGCCGGAGGATGTGGAGGATCCCCTGTCTCAGATGGAGCAAGAAGAAGAAGCCACCAGAGACTAACCCACACCCACCCCCAACTCCACCTCCACAGAAAGCAGGCAGAGAGCCAGACCGGAGGGACAGAGCCATAATGTCCTGTTGGAGATCAGGGACACAATCAAAGCAAGCACAGATCTCCTCTCCCAGCTGGTGCACTTCGACATGCCATCCTCGAACCCCAAGCCCTTCATCACGTATGTGAGCCAGACTCTCATGGACAGGCCCGAGACCCAGTTCCAGGTGATGAAGGAGAGGATCACTGCACTTCTGCACCACCCTCCAGGCCCAGCTGAACCTGCTCCTACCCACTCCAGGTCTGCTCCTCCACCCCAGGCGATGTCACAGCCCTTCCACAGATTTCAACAGCCCCTCACCTACCAAGCCTACCACTACCAGGACTTCCCACAGCAGAGGCAGCCCTTCCCAGTCCAGACCCAGGTTCCTCGGACGCCATAGACGCCTCACCTGACCCAGCTGCAGACCAGACAGCCCCAGTACACACCTCCTTCCTCCACCCCATAGCCAAGCCCTTCGTCAGAAACTCTGTCATCAGTCTTGGGCCTCACATCCCAGGTACTTGATTAAGGGCCTCTCAACCTCACGGGACTGAGTCAGCTCTCTGAGAGCTTCCTGCACACACCATCTCCTGTTGTACTCTCGGGGCCAGGCACCCCAATGGCGCCTCAGACCAGCACTCCAGCAACAGCCACCTCCACAGTCCCTGGCCCCTTTACATCTGAGACCATGGGCATGCCTCAGAGTGACTGAGAAGAGTGCCAGAGACTGAGTTGTTACCCGTTCACTTTATCTTTGCTTAAGACACTTTACTTGGGTCATTTTGCTTTTGAATAAAGTCATACAGTTTGTTATTAATAAAGGGTATCTTTGCTTCACACACTTGGTTCATTTTTTTTACTTCATAAAGTGTTGGTGAAAACTTTGAAAAAAGGGTTAAGCCTTTGCATGCTTGTGGGATTGGTAAGGATAGCTGTGGGATGGGTAAGGATAGTTGTGGGATGGGTAAGGATAGTTGTGTGATAGATAAACCTTCAGTGCAAGAATAGTGGGACTGTATGGTCCACCCTCCCAGCTGCCACACATATGGCCCTTTATTATCAATAACAATTTATTCATTGATCAACACATTTCAAAATAAACACAACTCTTTATTAATGCCCTATTAATTGTAGGGCCACTCAACATACATGGCACAATCTCATCAGTGTGATGAGACAGGCTGAAGAAAGCATCCATTAAGCATCTACCATCCTGTCTTGCCACTCCACTGCTCCAGCTGGGGAGTTGCACCAGTGTTTCAGGAGGTTGCGCTGCTTCTTCCCTTCACGTGAAGCTCTGTTGGGGCCTTACATATCCACAATGTCTATCAGGTTTTGTCCTTGCCTCCATTCACCAGGCTCCATGTCCCCATTCCCTTGTTGACGGTCCACAAGCCTGTTCTGCAACACTGGGTAGCGGGTGCACATGAGATTGTGCAGGATGCAGCAAGCTTCCACGATGCTCCTCACAGTCCCTGGGTGATGCTGCATGGTGGTGAGAAGTACCTGGAACCTGTTGGCCAGGATGCCAAAGACGTTCTCTACCACCCATCTTGCCCTGGACAGCCTGTTCTTGAAGATCCTCTCTTCACGGGTGAGGCATCTGGAAGTGTAGGGCTTCATGAGGTAGGTTCTGAGGGAGAAGGCGTCATCACCCACGATGAAGTAGGGCACATCTTGTGTGTCGTTGGGTAGGGGGTCTGGATCTGGGAAACCCATGATGAGGTTGCGTTCCAGCCCATCCTTGAGGTCACTGCCATTGTATATCTGGGCATCTGAAGCTGAGCCGTTGCCTGAAGCATCGATGTACATGAACTTGTAGTCAGCATGAACCATGGCAAAGAGGATGATGCTGAAGATGCCCTTGTAGTTGTAATAATTGGACCCTGAGTTGGCTGGAGCTTTGCAGGCCATGTGCTTGCCATCTATGGCTCCAACGGTATGGGGAAAATTCCACCTCTGATACCACTGTTCTGCAACTTTCCTCCAGCCTTCTTCAATGGTGGGACACTGGACGAGCTCCTCCAGGTATTCTTCAATGATGGCCTGCACCACTTCTCTGACCACAATGTTGATGGTGTTGTGTGGCACCCTCCAGACATACTGTATGTTTTTGTATGTGGTCCCAGAGGCCAGGTGGCGCAGAGTCAATGCCACCTTCAGTCCAGGGTCCAGGCTGGGATGGAAGTTGGTGTTTGCCTTGGTCAACCTGGGTCTCAGACGCTCCACAAGTTCGTCAAATATGGCTGGTGGCATCCTCATGAAGTGCTGGAATGCACAAGGGTCTTCATTCCTCAGCTCCACCATCAGCTTGTCATAGAGTCCAAACTCCACTCTTCTCCTGATCCATCTTCAGCCCTGGACAGCTCTTAGACGTCTCCTTCTTCTCCTTGCGTAGAAAAGGTGAAACAGCTTGGTTCTGGTGTTGAATGATGGCGGCTACCAAAAAGAGTGTGGGATGATCCATGGTGGAGATCAATGGATGATTTGGAAGAGGAAGAGCAAGGCTGAAGAGGTCTGCACACCAGGGCTGCTGGACTGATAGTGAGATCCAGGTGATTTCCTCCCCCTTTTTATAGGAAATGTCGGTTTTCCGCTAGGTGTCCTTCCACATACTCTAGGCATACTCCAGACATCCTAAATATCCGAGATACATCCCATATGCGAACGTTTTGTCCGTTTTAATGCTTTATATACAAGATGCATCCGCTTTCATCCTTTCTATGTCCGTGCTACTAACGCTGTGTGGACGTTCCGCGTACCTTTAGCTTCCTCCCTCTTTCCGCTTTCCGCTGGAGCAGATGTGAGTTGCGCGGATGCCCAGAGGATGCCGAGAGGATACAGCGGACGTGTAACATGACAACGGACGTAGAACGTTTATTGCCCGTATGTGTCGCAGATGTATATCGTACGCGGCGGAAAGTTCATCCGCTCAAAAAGTTTTGTGCAGCTCAAAACTTTTTGAGTGGATGAAATTGCAGTAGACGGATGTTTCACGGATAGAGCGTATGAAAGACGTACGCAGTGAGTACACAACGGATGCATCGCTTTTTCCAACCGATGGCAAGCGTTATTCTCCGTTTTACATCCTCTTTGCATCTGTTGGTGCAGTGTGACATGGGCTTAACCACATACAAACTTCACTTTTCTTAAACGTCACTTTCCTTAAACACCTGTGTACATTACTTTCAGTTCCTCATTTCCAACAGTTTCATTCTTCCTATTTTAAACTTATCCATTCAAGTTCACAGTTTGCAAAAATATGCTTTCACAGTTAGCAACAGCTCAGCAGGATTACAAATAGTTCTGGTATATTTTGAAACCATCCTGGCTGAAAACTTTGGTTCATGTCTCTTTCTTCTGGGGCCTGCTATCATCCATAGGCTTATTGAATCTAACAGATCAATAAGCTATATCTTTGATTCTCACAATCGTCACTTCTTGTTCATAAGAACAACACAAAATGAAACATACAAAGCAATATCTGCACATAAGTTACCTTATCTTAGTTATGAAAGTAAGTGAAATAAACCAAAATCCTTCATTTGAGATGAAGGAGGACACCGACATTGATTAAAAGGAATTTTAGCAAAGCAAATACATAAAGGGGATAGACAGGCTGAACCATTTGGATGGTGGGACATGCAACCCTAAATACAGCATGGTACTGAAGAGGAGCAATGCAGCAATGGTCTAGACCAGGGACCAGTGTCATGCAGAAACACTTTTTCAAGGACCAGAAAAATCAATTCTTCATCAATGGTAAAGGACTTCTTTGCTATTTATTTACTAAAAACATATTTTTATACATATTTTAATCACAATTATTCATTCTTTGCGGCCTGGTACAAAATAATCCACGGACCGGTACCGGTCCAGGGCCGGGTGGTTGGGGACCCCTGGTCTAGACTGCAGGCTGTTTCTTGCAGTCATCACTGGGCTGCCATGAAGCTGGTCTTTTGTAACTTGATGCTGGCGTGGATTTGGGTGAAGTTTGCATGGAGAGCGGGAGCAGAAGTTACTTGCCTTCCTGTTGGGCAAAACTTTGGTCCTTGCCTTGTAGCACTCAGGTGACCTGAGATGAGTGGCTTCCTTGTCTGGGGCTGGTACCTTCTTACAGTGCAAAGCATGCACCCAGGAGGCTAGATGTTGACAGCAGTATTGGTAGCCAGATGATCTGGAATGGACCCTTCCAACGAGGAGCCAGGCTATTCCTTCATTGAAATACCTTCACCAGTCCCAATTGCCAGGTGGCAACGTGTGGCAAGGATGTAGAGTCTCTTTGGGGAGTGCAGCGGCAACCTGTGAATGACACATCTTTAAGGTTGTGACAAATGCATGGCAATAGTCTAACATGATACTGTCCAAGGCTTGTATCTCAGACAGGTTCACCACAAATAGAGGAGACCTGAGGGTACAGGTAGAGGAAAAATGTTTAGTCAGAACATGAAATCCAGGAACAAACCATTTTTATTTTTAGCAGAAGACATTCCCTCCTGGCCAACATGGGCAGGGCCATGTTAGAGACGAACAATAGGGCAAAAGAGAGCCTGTGCAAATAGGGTGGCTGTCTAGATGATGCAACACCCCTGTAGAATCAACAGTACAGTCAGAGTTGCACCATACAAGGTGTTCAGAGGCAGGAGCAGAGGCCTGTGCATCTGTGAGATGACCAAGAGAAGCAGGGACAGAAGATGGATGAGGCATTTCACAACAGCAATTTGGGAGGGCAGGTGCAGTGCACCTGACAGATCTTTAACATACTCAGCATTCTTTATTGGAAATCCTTGATTCAATTTTCATCCAGGTCCTGCATTTGATAAACACTCTCCACCTTTCCCATTAACCTCATTGCATGTACACCATATGCCACTATCCTCGATGCCTATTTTATCCTGATTAAATGCACTTTTTCATGGAACAGAAGCATAATAGCATCTGGAACAGAGGACACTGATATTATTTGGTTTAGGCACTCCTTAACATTATTTATAATGGTGTTAAATCATTTCTGCCCAAATCTCCAAACCAATGATGTAATAGTCAGTGGAAAGGCAATAGCAATTGTTTTTCAAGGAAAAGAAATGAGAAAACTTAGACGGGCGTGAGAGAAATTCATGGTGAAATGCAGTGATTTACTGACAAGAGAAATAGAGACAGCTATTTTGTTGTGAAGTGAAAAGCCAAGGTAAAGTTACAATTGGGGGAGGGAAAGAAATCAGGAAAGAAGTCAGATTAAAGATTACATTGCTAAATTGTTCCTCCCTCATCACTGAACATGCCTAAAAAATTACATAATGAATTCTATAATCCAAATGAGTAAAAAGATTGCATCATTTCTTTATGCATGTCCCCCCCCTTTTAAAAAAAGCCCAGATTCCTTTAGTCATATTTTACACAGTTTAAATTTGCAGCTATTTTTTTCCCTAACTTTATCCAAACACACACACACACACACACACACACACACACACGACTTCCTCTTTGAATGGGGTCACATTCACAGTAAAGTCTATCAGTACAGCTCACAATGATTGTGGGCTCACAGCTTACAAATAAACTAGAAAGCAATTAAATTTTTCCATGTCTACAGATTTTACACTGAAAGATCCAAAAGTTGGGCAAAAGTTTACATGATGACCAAATCATAGATATAACCATCCTAGACCAAGAGCCATCACAAAGCAAGAACATCCAACAGAAAATGAGCAGGGGAGATGAAAAAAGGGCAACACACATTAACTATATAAATAATAAATGTAATTCTAGACTACAGGCCAATGGAAAAAGTTCCTTATCTACAAAAAAGTGGTCTGGTTCAGATGCTTGTGATTACATTGATGCTCAGCATTTCCTTCATACACTGATCACACTCTGCTTGCACCCTAATGGCAACACATTCATGCAAACAAACTTGATCTCATTGTATTTCTATTAGTATTTGCTTGCTGATCTAAGGGGTTTCCCTTCTTTTTCTGGTTTTTTTTCTTTCTCCCCTAAGAGAGCCCAGGGAACCAGTCATCTCAGGGAAATGGAAGGGAATTGAACCCTGCCAACATAGGCAGTCCTTATGTGATAGAAAAGATCAATTCCTTCCCAGAGAAAAATTAAGGAGAAAGACATGCTACCTTGGCAAGAGAGCCAACCCTTATCTACTGGAAAGGTAGCAGGCATAGGAAATAAAACAATGCACCCTTTCAGCAAACAAGCTGACTCTTATTTACAGGAAAAAGGGGCGACATGGCAGGAATTAATTAAGTTGGGATATAGACAAATAAAAGCAAACTAAAAGACACTAATAATAATTTGATAGCAAGTAAGGACAGAAAAAAGAAAAAAAAAGTCAGGTAAAGAAGGATTCTTTAATTTTGTCAGAATTTTGTCAATTCTGACAAAAGAAGGAATGGAAAACTCAATCCTAGCAGCAAGGTTAAGCTTCCTCCAATTAACTTAGGCAATATCATAAAGCGATAATAAGGAAGAGAAATCTTTAACATACTCAGCATGACAAATGACAATAAGGAAGAGAAAAATAAGCCAATATAACAAATTGAACATAGTGTAAAGATGTAAATAATTTGAAATAAAGAAGTCAATAGAGAGATGATAGATGAGAAGGCAAAAAGAACTCTGACAGAGGCATGCATCAGTTACATTGAGGCATAACCTTTATCAAGAGAAAAGTTGAAGCAGTAACAAAATAATCAAGAGGCATATGTTCAGAAATCTCATCACAAGAGTCATTAAAAACAAAAAAACAAAGAATGATCAGTGTGACAATCACAAAACCTACACATGACCACCTAGGGGAAAAAAGGCAGGGTGAATAATAACCCACCCAGCCTATACAATAAGGCTGTGGGAAAGATCTGGTCAAAGGGATTCAAGAAACACTTCACAATTTCAATGCAAACACATATATACAGTGTCTTAAAAAACCCAACAAAAAGGCAGTGAAAGTAGCAACATCAGGAAAATATACAATCACAGAAAATAGACATATCAACTAAATTCATAAAATATCAAAAAAAGATTGAACTTTATCACACATTGTCAATGAAGGGCAAGCATGAAATAGAAAGGCAAAGTATAGTAAAACACACAGGGGCACGACCCCAACCACAACTACCAATACAAGGAAGGGATCAGCTCCCAGGAGGATAAGCTCCTCCCGGGGTCCCAGCCACAGGACCAGTCCTGACTATTTTGCCCGAAGAGGCATGACAGGTAATGAGAAAGAAAGAGAAACCTGTCCTTAAAGTAAGTCTGGTTGTAACCCTTCCCTTGCAGCCATATTGTGAGACAGGCTTAAACTACCCAACTAAACCACAGCAACTTCCCCAACTAACTACTCTATTTCCCCAAAGAGGAACTTCCAGTTTACTTCTGATCCAAAGTAAATTGTGGGTACTCAGAAGGAGTGAGCTGGTTATCTGGATGCCAAAAGCCAGGAAGTTGTAAAAATCCCAGATGGACACCAGATCTCTTCCAGCAACCGTCCTTCCCAGCCAACGCACCTTCAGGCTACATAACTTTTTCCCATTCAATTAACAAGAATGAACTTCTGAACACCAAACGTATTGAAAGGAATCCTTTATTGAGATGAGACAATTCATGTAGGAGTTCAAAGCAGTGTCTAAGATCCCTCAGGCATACCAGGATAGATAAGGGAGTTTAGAAACCTCTCCCCTTATCTCAATGTGTATTTGGTGAAACAAAAGCCAGGATGTTAATTCCCCCCTCCACCCCTTTTGAAGAAATGAACTTTTTCACAGTTTCCCAGGGCATACCTAATTTCCCCCACCCCCTTTTTAGAATGAACTTTTCCAAAGATTCCCAGGACACATCTCACTGTGGAATTTTTATGATTTCTCATCTCCTGGCTGTGCCTCTCAGAGGTGATAGGTTCCGGCCATCTGACTTTTTCCCTTTCATTGTATCCCTTTCATGTGTGGGTTGTACAAATTCGATATAAGATTAAATATATTCAGGTTACATCAAGAAAGGATTTCTTTATCAGTTTCCCCCCCCCCCCCCCTTTTCTTCTTCCAGTGAAGAAATGACAGATACACGGATGATTTGGGCACAGTGATTTATTCCTCCATTTTCTCAATGTTTTGTAAGAATTGCTGATAATAAAATAGCAAAGAAAGCTCTAACCTGTACTCAAACTAGGGTCTCTTCTACATAAAAGAAATCATTACATTTTCAAATAATTTTTGAATTTCAGCTAATGCATAAGGCACAGTATGAGCAATCGGTAGGCCTCAAATTTTTGTTAGTACAGTAAATGAAAGTGAAAGTATTAAATTTAAGATACTATTATATTAGTATTCATGTCTATTTAAATTACCCTTCTGTTTGTTATAATATATTATCTTGCTTTTTGTCATTTGGCAAAATGGAAATCAAATCAAGTAAATTGAATAAGATTTCATACAAATCACCTGTTGTGAGGAACAGAAAACGATCCTGAGATGTTGAAAAATTTTGAATGGGCAGGAGAGATTTTGAGTTTATGATTAAATTAAATAAATGTTCTAGGGAAGATCATTACCTGCATCATTAATGGATCAACTTGAAATATTTGTTGTGGGAAAAATTGAGACTTCTCTCCAGTTGCTGGCATGCCAGCAGGTAACTAAGTTCCTCTCATCCAAGAATGTGAAGTGTGTAGATTTTCCCACATCCTTCTTTTATCTTTTATCAAATATTCTATCCTCTCCTTTTTGGAAAAAAAATCTGATTCAGTATAATTTGATTTAAATTGTTCAGTAACAAAAGGGAAATTGAAATAGTTGATCAGTTTAGGCACTCATTCTTATGTATATAATGAGCATTTTTCTAATTTTCCAGGACTATGGAAGCTAGAAGTATAACTAAAATTTGAGAAGATTATAAAAAAAAACTAAAAAGAGGCCTTTTACAATTAATTGAGGACAAAGATTTGATGCTTACCAGGAGTGGGGATGTGTGAAGATACAACGTCCATTGACTTAGAAATTTTGATTGATAATTGTTATTTGGTCATTCTCTAGCAGATAAACAAATGGGATAATTTTTCTTTGCATATTAGAAATTGCAATTGAGCTGCACCTGCTTTGCAATGGTTACTTATCAATTAAAATATTTCTTCAGTTAATTAATGTCATTGTCTTCAGTAAAATACTGGAAAAAATGACACAATAACTGATTTGGGAAAACAGGTGTATTCAGAAGTAGAATCAATTTTATTGGCAAGTTTATAAAAGATTGGAAAATGCCATATAATAATTGTATATATCAAACACCACTATTTTAGTTTACTCAGTGTAAAATAAACTGTTTAAATAATTAATACAGTATTTAATCTCAGTAAAACACGAATTTTAAATCAACATAATATCAACATTGTATTTCCAATTAAATCCATGGTATTTTCTACTGCTCCTGCTTTGGACTTATTTTCTACAGAACTGTTATGAATACAAGACAATTTTATTAATATAAAGTTTGTTGGACTTTTTATAATTTTAAGATTTCTCTTAATAGAGAAGTCTTTAAAACTATTTCAGTGAGTTTGTTCAGACTGAAGTCATATCATATCATGTACAGTATTGTTCATTGAAAGTATTATTTATTTATTTATTTATTTGATTAATATTGCCACCTATTCGCCCATGGTGACACGAGGCAGCTTACACAATGTAAAATCATATTTAAAACAAAAAAAAAAAAAAACAATAAGAACTAACAAAAAGAATCAAATAAATTAGTAAAGTACAATACAACAAAATTTGGGAAAATAAAAAACAAAACAAAAAAACTAAAAACCAACTCCCACCCCCCACCCCAACGACAGCGGATCATACTAGCCTTCTGATGGGTTCCATCCCTCTCTGGGTTCCCCAGGCCCGCTGACTAAACCAGGTCTTCAGTGCCTTTCGGAATAGTATTAATGAGGGGGCCATTCTAATCCCTGGGGGAATGATGTTCCAGAGAGATGGAGTCACAAAGAATGCCATTCTTCTAGGTCCCACCAGGTGTATCTCCCTCAGGGGTGGGACCCGCAGTATTCCCTGCCTCCTCGCTGTAATGGGTCAGGTAGATGACACTGGCAAGAGATGTTTCCTCAGATAACCCGGACCCAAGCCATGAAGGGCTTTAAAGGTGACAACCAGAACCTTGAATTGCATCCAGAAGCAAATTGTCAACCAATGTAGCTCCTGCAGGAGAGGTGATACATGTGCACACATCTGCATAAAACCATGTGGGCCACTGCATTTTGCACAAACTGGAACTTCTGGATGCTCTTCAAGGGCAACCCCATGTAGAGCACATTGCAATAATCAAGACAGGAAATCACCAGGGCATGAGTGACTGTGAGTAGGGACCGCAGATCCAGGAAAGGGCGTAACTGTTACACAACTCGCAGTTGCGCAAAGGCCCATGACCGCCACCTGCTTTTTGAACAGGATTCATGAATCCAGGAAAACCCCTAGATTAAGTACAGGGTCTGTTTGGGGTGGTGCCACCCCATCTAAGACTAAAGGTGATAATTCTCCCTGAACCAATGAACCCCAGGCCCAGAGCTGCTCGGTCTTGCAAGGGTTTAGTTTCAACCCATTGCTCCACATCCAGCCCCCAACAGCCTCCAGATACTGAGAGAGGGAGGACACAGCAACACTCAACTCACCAATATCATCAGCATATTGGTGATACCTCAGTCCATGGTGATGGATGATCTCACCCAGCAGCTTCATATAAATGTTGAACAGGAGTGGAGAGAGTACTGAGCCCTGCGGAACCCCGTAAAGCAGTGGGTGAGGGTTGGATCTCTCCCCTCCTATCAACACTGACTGAGAGCGGCCTCAGAGGAAGGAAGTGAATCAAGATAGCACAAGGCCTCCCACTCCCATCTTCCAAAGCCCCCCCCCAGGAGAAACCCATGGTCAATGGTATCAAAAGCCGCTGAGAGGTCAAGTAGAGCAAGGATGGATGCACTACCCCCATCTCATTCCCACCAGAGATCATCTAAAAGTGCAACCAATGCTGTTTCTGTCCCAAATCCAGGCCTGAATCCTGACTGGTAGGGGTCAAGATAATCTGTTTCATCCTGAAACCTCTGGAGTTGCTGCGTGACCACCTCAACAACATTCCCCAAAAAGGGAAGATTGGAGACAGGTCGGAAATTATCCAACCAGGTGGTGTCCAGCGATGGCTTCTTAAGAAGAGGGCAGACCACAGCCTCCTTAAAGTGCTGTGGCACCGTCTCTTCCTGTAGAGAAGCATTAATCACTGCCAGAGTCCACTTGCCTGTCACATCCTGGCAAGCTTTCACAAGCCAGGAGGGACAAGGGTCTAAAATACAGGTACTCAAGCGCATACTCCCTAGAATCCTGTCTACTTCCTCAGAAGCAACAGGGTCAAACCATTCCCCGATAACAGGGTAAGAACCTGCCTCAGAAGTTTCCAATATAATTATGATTATAGTTTCCACTAAGTTTTGTGGGAAATTAGTTTAATTGAATTATCCTTCTCCCTGTCTCCTCCCTCCCTCCTTCTCTTGCCCTTTTCCTTCTTCCACTTCTTCTCCCGTGGCCCACCTTGAAGCCCTTGTGTATTTTTCCACCGTTAATCACCTCGTTCTCATGGTAAACTTCAGTAAATGAGGAGAAGAGTGCTTTTGTTTATCAACTGCAGAGCCTGATGCTGATAACACCGAGAAATGTTGAGTAGACCAAGAACCTATGTCTCCTCATTCCTAGTACACCAACTTAACCACCATATCATGCCAGCTCCAAATAAGTTTAATTTATGATTTTCATAATTTAAAAATAGAATGTTTAAATATTTACTGTATTTTCAACATTTTAATAAAGTTGCAAAATGAGATACTTAGAAGAAATTTACATTCTGTGCCAGAATTAATTTACTTTCTTTGAAGTCATTGGTTTTGCCAGCTTTCAGTTCAACTGTTCAGAATTTCTTTATAAAAAAAACTGTTCTGGTCTTTAAATATCTTTAAATCACAACATGTAAATTACATTATTTGACCTGCAATATTGCAACTATATTGACAGAAAGTTTTGTTCTTTCTGATGTATACCGAATGTCTATCTTAAAAACATTACAGTTTCAACAGTCATCTGATGAGGAAAATAGAAGTGACAGTTATAATACCGAAGAACAAGTAGAACAAGAACAAAAAGGAAAACATCAAGAAAAACAATTTAATACTGCTCAGGTTCCTAAAGAGGAAAAGAGCAATACATATTTTGAGAATGGAGAAAATAATCATATGGCTGTAGAAACCATAGAGGTAAACTCTGTTCATTTTTAGTTAAGTTTTTGGAAAATGAAATGCTATCTATCTCATTACACACTGTAATGTTGGTTATATTGTCAAATTGCCAATCTTCCCAGTCTTTTTGGGGGGGGTGGGGGGAGGGAAGAGAAATGAAGCTCTTATTATCCCTTTCTAAAAATTCTTTAAATGGCAAAATTCAATGCAAATAGAATGCAAAATTCTATTTTGTATTGTCTGGCCAATGTGAACTTTTGATATGGAGATAAGAAGCTTTGATTCATAAACTTAGCAATAAAATGTCTGTCTTCTTATCAAAGGATCAAAAAATGTCTGTTGAGGAAACAACTTGTATTAGCAGTGATGATGACAGTGAAAAAATCCATGATGAAAACAAAGATTGTGAAAAAGAAGAGAAAGATCCAGATGCAGCAGAATATTATGAAGATCAAGCTCTTAATGAAGAGGAACTAAACAGTCTATTATGTGAAAATGAAGAAAAGAATCTTAAAAATATGGAAACAACAGAGGTAAATATTTTGTTCATTTTCAGTACTGAATTTTTTTGGAATTATAACAGCTACTTCTTGGAGGAATAATGTAGATCACGGTGTAAGATATTTTTATCCTTTTATTACATGAGAAGATTCATTATTCAAAAGTTGAAATTTGTCTTTAAACAAAATTGCTAATTCTTATTTCTAAATCTTTTCATTGTAATTATTTACTTAGTTGCCTATATTTAAACTTCTATAAACTTCATGAATCCAATTCTTAAGGATTTCTTATCTAAAGTCTTAAAGTATGGGCTTCTATGAATGAATTTTTTCTCTTTTTCTCTTCCCCCTTTTATAGGTAGGTTTAAATTTCCAACATTGTATAAATTACTAGGGTTAGCTATTCCCACTTTTGACAGTTTGATTATGGAGACACTCTTCAACCTGAGTTCTAGCCATCCTTTAGCCAATGTTTTGCTTAGATTTTACAGGATATGATTTTCAATAAATTTAGCATAAATGTTTATGAAAAGGAGCATGCAACTGTTTTGATAATATTAAAAGTGGTAAGAGTGTAGTGTAAAATGGTATAACTTAAAAAATGCAAAAATACATATTTGACTTCCTCATAGAGTAATTAAGTAATTAAGCAATTTGCTTAATGTGTAAAAATTGTATCTTTGTCTGAAGGTTGAAAGAATGCTGTTATTATTTTCATTTATAAAGGAATAGGAAGCTAAAGTGAATGTACCCAAGAAGTAGTTAATTTTGCCTGTACCTTAACAGATTTCTGTGTGAATGTTACAAAATGTTATAATTGGCAAAACTAGCAAGTGCAATGCAGCTTTAAACTGAGTAGGGAATAGTGTGATGGATGTGTTTATGTACTTATATATAAGTTTACAAATTCTTGAAAGTGTTTTGCTTGTTTGTTTCTTTTAGAAAAATAAACCTATTCCAGAAAATAGCCCAGTTAAACAAGGTAAGAAATAATTCAGTCTTCTCTTTTAAACTTTCATTCTTTCATTTCTAGAAATATTGATTAGTTCTGTTCAAAGGAGATTGTTTATAGAAGCATTCTGCTCAAAATGTCAGTTTCTAGAAATATTCATAGCTCTTCCCAGGTTGATAATGGTTATATCAGCCTCTTCTATGAAGGTTTCTGTTATTCCAATTTAATAACATAGCTTTCACCATTTTCTGATACACTCACAGCAATTGCATTCAGATGAGAAAGTTTGATGTCTAATGTTAAATGGTTCAGGAAAGGCTATTTGTAGTATTCTGTATTCTGTACAGTGGTAGATTTGTCTTCTGTACAGATGCAGATAGATAAACTCCACAAAACATCCACAACAAAGTACTTTTATTGGGTCATTAAGTATCCTCATAACTCACATTTGTGACGAAGTTCTTCATTAATGACCAATCCTTTGCGTATCTGTCTTGCAGGTAAAAAGATGATTATCTGTTATCCTTTTTCTCTCATCTCGTAGCAGTAGAAATAGAACAGTTACCACGAGTCCTTGAGTTCAGCCAAGAGTGAGGAAACCTCCTCCAACCCATCAAGGGTCAATTTTGTGACCAATCAGGATTACAGATGTGGTCACGTGATGTAGACTACATTTCCCAGGATACCTTAACTACATTTACAATGATGCATTCGCTTAAGGGGACAGCTCACAACTACTACCTAACTATCCAATTCCCATACACTGGCTGGACAGCGCACTCCCCATCTGGAATTGTAAATTCCACAATTAAAAGAAGAAGAGAAAAAAAAATAACTATAAACTAAGATAAGCAGTAGACAGTAATACTATCTGTATAGCAGATAACTATATAACTAAGATAAACAGTAAGCTATATAAAGCCCATGTCACACAGCACCAATGGATGGAAAGAGGATGTAAAATGGAGATAAACACTTGCCATCCGTTGGTTAACGCGATTCATCCGTTCTGTACTCACTGCGTCCGTTTTTCATACTCTCTATCCGTCCAGCATCTGTCTACTGACATTTCATCCACTCAAAAAGTTTTGAGCTGCACAAAACTTTTTGAGCGGATAAAGTATCCAACACGTCCATTCTACATACTCTACACATACGGGGAACATCCGTTATACGTCCGTTGTCATCCGTTATGCATCCACTATATCCGCTAGGCATCTGCTGTGCATCCGTGCAACTCTCATCTGCTCCAGCGGAAAATGGACACAGGGAGGAAAATGGACACACGCGGAATGGACACACAGCATTAGTAGTACAGACGTAGAAAGGATGAAAGTGGATGCAGCTCGCATACAAAGCATTAAAATGGAAAAAACGATCGTATAGGGGACGTATCTCGGATATTTAGGATGTCTGCAGGATGCCAAGAGGATGCAAAAGGACACCTAGCGGAAAACCTATATTTCCTATAAAAAGGGGGAGAAATCACCTGGATCTCACTTTCAGTCCAGCATCTTGCTCTTGCTCTTCCACAGCATCCAGTCATCTTCACTATGGATCATCACACACTCCTTTTGGTAGCCGCCATCGTTCTACAACAGTGCAAAGCCCTCTACAGGCTCTTTCACCTGTTCTACGCGAAGAAAAGGAGGCGTCCAAGAAGTGTCTGGGTCCGAAGATGGATCGCAACAAGAGCCGAGTATGGAGTGTATAACAAGCTGATGGTGGAGCTGAGGAACGAAGACTCCCGTGCATTCCAGAACTTCATGAGGATGCCGCCAGCCATGTTTGACGAAGTTGTGGAGTGGCTGAGACCCAGGTTGACCAAGGCAGACACCAACTTCCGTCCCAGCCTGGACCCTGGGCTGAAGGTGGCACTGACTCTGCGCCACCTGGCCTCTGGGACCACATACAGGAGCATGCAGTACGGCTGGAGTGTGCCACACAACACCATCAGCATTGTGGTCAGAGAAGTGGTGCAGGCCATCATCGAAGAATACCTGGAGGAGCTCTTCCAGTGTCCCTCCACTGAAGATGGCTGGAAGAAAGTTGCAGAGCAGTAGTATCAGAAGTGGAACTTCCCCCACACCATTGGAGCCATAGATGGGAAGCACGTGGCCTGTAAAGCTCCAGCCAACTCAGGGTCCACTTATCACAACTACAAGGGCTTCTTCAGCATCATCCTCTTCGCCATGGTCGATGCTGACTACAAGTTCATGTACATCGATGCTTCAGGCAACAGGTCATCTTCAGATGCCCAGGTATACAACACCAGTCACCTCAAGGATGGGCTGGAACGCAACCTCATCATGGGCTTCCCAGATCCAGACCCGTCTGCCCAACGACACACAAGATGTGCCCTACTTCATCATGGGGGATGATGCCTTCTCCCTCAGAACCTACCTCATGAAGCCCTACACTTCCAGATGCCTCACCCATGTAGAGAGGATCTTCAACTAGAGGCTGTCCAGGGCAAGGTGGGTGGTGGAGAACGCCTTTGGCATCCTGGCCAACAGGTTCCAGGTACTTCTCCCCACCATGCAGTATCGCCCACAGACCGTGAGGAGGATTGTGGAAGCTTACTGCATCCTGCACAATCTCATGCGCACCCGCTACCCAGTGTTGCAGAACAGGCTCGTGGACTGCCAACAAGGCAATGGGGACATGGAGCCTGGTGAATGGAGGCAAGGGCAAAACCTGATAGACACTGAGGATGTGCAAGGCCCCAACAGAGCTTCACATGAAGGGGAGAAGCAGCGCAACCTCCTGAAACACTGGTGCAACTCCCCAGCTGGAGCAGCAGAGTGGCAAGACAGGATGGTAGATGCTTAATGGATGCTTCCTTCAGCCTGTCTCATCACACTGATGAGATTGTGCCATGTATGTTGAGTGGCCCTACAATGAACAGGGCATTTAATAAAGAGTTTTGTTTATGTTGAAATGTGTTGATGAATGATTAAATTGTTATTGATAATAAAGGGCCATAGGTGTGGCACCTGGGAGGGTGGACCATACAGTCTCACTATGCTTGCACTGGAGGTTTATCTATACCACTGCTATCCTTACCCATCCCACAAGCATGCAAAGGCTTAAACCATTTCTAAAAGTTTCCACCAAGACTTCATTGACTAAAAGAACTGAACCAAGTGTGTGAAGCAAAGATAAACTTTATTAATAACAAAGTGTAAAAGCAAAATGACCCAAGTAAAGTGTCCCAAGCAAAGATAAAGTCAACAGGTAGCAACCCAGTCTCTGGCACTCTTCCCAGTCACTCTGAGGCTTGCCCATCGTCTCAGGGGTGAAGGGTCCAGGTGCTGTGGAGGTGGCTGCTGCTGGAGTGCTGGTCTGAGGTGCCATTGGAGTGCCTGGCTCTCAGAGGACAACAGGGGATGGTGTGTGGAGGAAGCTCTCAGACAGCTGGCTTAGTCTTGTGATGTTGAGAGCCCCTTCCTCCATGACATGGGGTGTCAGTCCCAAGACCGATGACAGATGTTCTGAGGCCGGGCTTGGCTGTGGGGTGGAGGAAGGAGGAGTGTAGTGGGGCTGTCTGGTTTGCAGCTGAGCGAGGTGAGGCGTGGGTGGCATCTGTGGCGTGGGTGACATCTCTGGCATGGGTGGCATTGGTGGTGTTCGATGAACCTGTGCCTGGACTGGGAAGGGCTGCCTGTGCTGCTGGAACTCCTGGTAGCCGTAGCCTTGGAAGGTAAGGGCCTGTGGAAAGCCTTGGAAGGGCAGTGACATCACCTGGGCTGGAGGAGCAGACCTGGACTGGGTCGGAACAGGTTCAGCTGGGCCTGGAGGGTTGTGCAGAAGACCTGTGATCCTCTCCTTTATCATCTGGTACTGTGATTCGGACATGTCCATGAGGGTCTGGTTGACGTAGGTGAGGAAGGGCTTGCGGTTTGAGGATGGTATGTCGGTGTGTACCAGCTGAGAGAGGAGATCTACGCTGCTTTTGGTGGTGTCCCTGATCTCCAGCAGGACAGTGTGGCTCTGTCCCTCTGGTCTGCCTCTCTGCCTGCTTTCTGTGGAGGTGGAGCTGGGTGTGGGTGTGGGTTGGTCTCTGGTGGCAGTGCCCTCTCCTTGCTCCCACTGCGTCAGGGGGTCCTCCACAAGCTCCGCCATGGGGAGTGCAGCTGTCGGGGGGTCTCCATCGTGGGATGCTCCACAGATACCTGCCTGGACACAGGAGCTGACTCTTGGCCAGAAGAGGACTGGCTCTCTGTGGGCTGCCTGAGAGAGAGGGTTGACAGAAGGGCTGCTCCTCGATGGCAGATCTCACCCTCCAAGAAGCTGCATTTGGCCATCATGGAGGTCTCCCGGTCAGTGAGCTTGACCGCGGCCTGGCCAGACTTCTTGAGGTGCAGCTTCCCGTACCAGGTGTGCATGTGCTTCCACCAGCCGAAGAGGACATCCGAAGCGTAGCCCAGGCTCTCTGCCTTCTCTCTCCAAGCCGCCTGCTTCCTCTTGGTGTCTCGATAGAGCCTGTGTCCCTTCCGCCATAGGTACTTGTTCTCCCTCAGCCATTCAAGCACCTCATCCTCATGTTCCTCTTCGATGGAGTATTGCCTCCTCTCCCTATCTCGCATATGCCTCTTCCTCCCTCTTGCAGGGCCTTCTAGGCCCTCATCAGAGGGGCTTTGAGGTTCTAGGAGCTGCTCCACCACACCACCACCACCAGCAACAACAACAGCAGCAGCAAAAGCAGCACGAGCAGCACCAGGAGCACCAGCAGCATCCTCCCCGCATGCGCAGTGAACACTTTGCATCCGCTAGGCATCCGCTTGGCTTCCGTGATGCATCCGCTGTATCCACTCGGCATCCGCTCGGCATCCATTCCGTCTGCTTCACCGTGCTCCCCCGGAAGCCCTAGAGATGTGCCATCCGCTTCCATCCGCTTCCATCTGCTAGGCTTCCATGGAGCATCTGCTTTACATCCTGGCTACGTCCTCCCCCATCCATTCCTTTCCGTTGTTGTCCGCTCTGTTTATGCAAATTTGGGGCACTTTTGAGAGCGGATAACAGTGGAGGGAAAATGTTCTCGTCTGCTGTGTCCTTTTTACATGCTATTTGCATCCATCGGTCTATGTGACAGGCCCTTAACTAAGAGAAACAGTAAACATTAATAAAGCATCAAACAAAGCAAAGCACGCAAAGCTTGAGGTTCAATCTTCAAGTTCAGCCTCTTGGTGCAAGTCTGGTGGTGGCTTCTGGTGGCCTTTTAGGGTTGACAGGTACTCTTGGTGTCAATGATAAAAGTCTGGTGGTCTCTTCTGGCGGCCTTTTAGGATTGGAACAGTACTCTTTCTTCCACGATGTCAAAGGGCATTGAGAAGCTGTTGGAAAGGGTGTTACGGAGGCATATGCCCATGTAAAGCATCTTAGTGGATGTCTGGTGGTTGCTGGCGGCTGTTTAGGGTGTTCTAGGAAAAGTGTACTGATCCCCGGCGGCCTTTTAGTCTGGAACATCATTCTTGTTTTCAATGGTGCTAAAGGGCATTCGAAGGCTGTTGGAATGGATGGTGCTAAGCATTTGCCTGGGTTGAGGCCTGCATCCTATCGACACTGACAGTTCCTGAGATTCCCCAACCGAGGTCTGTCTTGAAGGCAAAGGGTGAGTATCTCAGGCCTCTGACTACTTCAGTTTGCACTAAGGTGTCAGAGACATCAAATCCCAGCAAGAGCAATATCTTGGCTTCAGGATCAAGGACACAAAACAGATGAGCCATATGTTTCAGGTGAGGTATGCTGCTAGCTACCTTTGGTGTTGCAATGCGGCTGCGATCATCTGGTATCCTGTTCCATTCCAGCACGGGCAGCAATAGAAACTGAGAACTTCCATCTAATGACTCTATACAGAGCCCAGTATCTTCTCTCCCCACTGTGCATCTCGCTGTGGTGCACGTTGATATCTTGAAGTGCACTTCTTTTTTCTGAACATCAAAGAGGTCGAAGAATTCAGACTCGGCTAGTGAACAATTGCTCTGAGGGTCCAGTATTACATACATCTTCACTGCTTCTTCTGCATGTCCATCTTGGTAGACTTTGGCTAAGCAGATCTGACAACATGCGTAAGGGGCTGGTGTGCCATTGCACACTGCTGTGCAATGGCACACTCACCGCTGACACTGGGTGTGCTTCTGTAGCACGTTGAGGCTCCTTGTTCAAAGGAGGGCTATGAGATGTCTGCAGTGGTGGATCAGTGGCTGGATGAAGCATGGTTGGTGCTGGTTACTATTGCATAAGTAGCAATGCACCTTGGCTGTGCAGTACTTGGATGGGTGTTTGGATTTGCAACACTTGTAGCAGTATTGGTACTCCCTTATCAATTATTTTTGTTGGGTCAGTGATTTCGCTACAGACCCAGTTCAGCAAGTGACGAGTGTAGTGCATAGGACAAAATGGTTTCTCTTTGGAGTAGGAGATCTAAATTGGGTTGGATGGAGAACTTCTGATGACGAGATATGGGCGAACGGAGGTGCTGAAGCTCACTCTGGGTTTCATGCCATCTCTTCTTGCTGTTGGAGTGACCCTTAGGGGTGCCTGCATCTTGTAGAGACGTGTGCCAGTGTGGGGAGACTCAAGTCATGGGGCGGAAAAGGTGATTCTCAACACGACGTAGAGAAACCCTGTGGAGACCGACAACAAGAGACTGTCAGCAATGGCGGTCCTAAAGCCTTGATTGTTGCATACAAGAGGAAGCAAGTGAATGACAGACTGTGGTGAACGAAGAGTGCGAGTGAAAGAATTTGTGGTCCTGATTGAGTGTTGAATATTGGAGTCTCTTAGTTGAAGCAAAGCCTGAAAACAGTGGCCAAGGCAGATACGAGCGGTGGCAAAAGCGAAAGGGCTCGTGAGATGGAAGAGGGTAAGGATGTGAGCGATCGGACAGAGAAGATAAGAGAATTGGAGAGATCTGAGAGACTGATAATAATTGGGGGAGAGTAAAAAGAAGAAAGAAAGAAAGAACAATAATTTAATCTAAGGGAACTTTGAAGGATTTGAATTGTGGACTTTGGGGGAAATTGGAAGGACGAACTTGAGATGGAGTAGACTTGAAGTAAGGAATTAAATTACAACTTTAAATATTCCACGAATGAAACTGAATAATTTACTAGTCCCCTTTTTGGATTATTGGACTGGAGCTGTAGTAAGTGGAGAAGATTTATTAAAGAAAGAGACTATTTGAATCTAAAAATTGACTTGTTAAACTTTCAAATGAAAGAAGAAATGATTACAGTGGAAAATGTGGAGAGATAGTGAAATCAGAGACATTACTCAGCAACTCTGTACTTCCGGTGCACTCAGTGAAGGAATTTTGAAGAACTGAACAATTATATTAAGACACTTTAAGCTTTTAAATTTGTGGATTGTAACAATTATTTTTTGACACCAACTTAATTGATTTTTGAATGTGGTAAATGTAATTTATATATGCTTAATTGATAAATTAGTAACATTGTAGTTTATATTTGGTTATAACACATCTAAAAAAAGGGAGGTGATGATTAATTAATTATTTAGGTATAGATATTTCATTATAGGCATTGATTAGATTGATTTAAATAATTAATTGTGATTAATTGTGATTATCATAGATTAATTAATTATTGTATTGTAAGGTTGATATAACTATATTTAGATTTGTAAGTAATTGAAATATTATTTTATAATATTATTTTGAGATTTGGGATTTCCTGGCATTTATAGATATACAGGATAATACTGCTTAAATTTAATTAGATGAATTTGATATATTATTAAGAATTACAAATCCAGATATTTGATTTAGAAATTAACTATAAAAGTGTTCTGAAAAATATATATATATTGATAAGAGAGGTCAATCTTGCAACATATCATATTATTTAGTGTAGTGGCCATTGATAGTTGATATTTCTTAATAATGAATGCTAATTTGGGACAATATATTTAATATAATACAAAAACAAAAACAAATTTTACAAAAAATGACCTCCATTACTAATACAACATTTGAAACTGGAAAGAAGACTTCTTCAATACAAACAACTCCAATGCCATCTACCTCAGTGATGGCACAAAAGACAATTGAAGAAACTTTATCTGGAGAAAAACAGCCATCATCACGAATGCCAATATTCAATCGACCCTTCTTATTTTACAAGAGTCCATACTGAAGCTTCAGGAAATAGTGGTTAAAAATCATATAGAATCAAGAGCTGACACAAATGAACTAAAAGAAGAGCTGGGAAACTTAAAGGCAGAAATGAAACTAGACATCCTAAAGCTGGATCAAAAAGTTGAAACAATACAGCAAGCACTAGAAAGGAATAAATCAACAAGGTTTTTTCAACCTTTTTTCAAGGTTGAAAAAAGAACGGAAAAATCGCAAAAGAAGCTGGAAATGGTTGGTTAGCAATTAAGAAATGTGAGTAAAGAAATGGACGACTCCTTGGTATATTTGGAAATTGATAAGGCCGCACCATATTTAAGACTTCAAAATATAATGGAATCTAAAGAAGAGTACTTAGAACAAGTGATGGCAGAAATATTAGCAGCCCTATTGGAACAAGATAAGGACTATATTTGGAAAGAGTTAGACGAAGTATACAGAGTGAGTACAAATTATGCAAGAAGACATAAACATCCAAAAGAGGTCCATGTGAGATTTGCCAGAAGGAAAGTTCGAGATATTATATACAAAATTTCTAGAGAAGAAACAATTACATACAAAGGGAAAGAAACTTGGTACTTAAACAAATCCCAAGAAGAGTGAGAGAGCAGAGGCAAGATTATAAATTCCTAGCGAACCAATTAAACCAAAAAGGTATCATATTTAGATGGCTAATTCCAGAGGAAATGCTAATCACTTGGGAAGAAAGAAAAATTAAAGTGGACTCTATGGAAAAAGCCCAATAATTCTACGAACGATTGATAGGCCATGAAGAATCGAGTAGTATAGACGACTTAGAAATGAATTCGCAAGACAACCAAGATTATCAAAAAAATAGAAATGGGAATTGTAGGAATTCAAAAAATAACATCAAGAGAGAGAAGAACCACAAAGAGAAACAGGAGTAACTACAAGACAAAGAGCAAAAGTCAATTAGGTGATGGATGAAGAAAAAAAAAATACTATCAATTAACATAAATGGCCTAAATTCTAGGATAAAAAGGAAAATAATATTAACCAAATTAAATAAAATAAAATGCAGATATAATATGTTTACAGGAAACTCATATAAGGAAGGAAAAAGAAAAATATTTAGAGTGCCCCAAGCTAGGGAATTTGTATGTGTCGCCAGCAGATTTTAAGAAAAAGAAAGGGATAGCAGTATATGTAAAAGACAATATGAAAGAAGAGCTAATTTGGATAGACCCCAATGGAAGAATTCTGATGTTACAAATTTGGATTAAATCAATCCCAATTCTACTAGTGGTAATCTATGCCCCTAATGATAACCAAAAGGAAATTTTTAAACAGCTACATGAGAAACTAGTAGAATTGGATAAAAGGAATATTTGTATCTTGGGAGATTTCAATGCTATTTTTTTTAAATAAAGTTTTATTGATTTTTAAGGACAAACAAAAACAAACAAAACATAAAAACATCCAGCTTTCTTCCATAAGTATACAGTGTGTCAGTTGGTTTACAATTTTTTTGTGCATTGATTTCATAGTCTCAATTGCAGTTACATTACATAATAACTCATATTATCAGAAATTGAATATCCTAGTATTATTATTAATCAATCATTTGACTATAATTTTGTTCATTCATACTTTGCGAGATAGTATACTTAGTTTATTTCACAACAATTCATATAGTCCTTCCAAATCTATCTTAAAAACATTTTATATATGTAATAATAATAATAATAATAATAATAATAATAATAATAACAACATCTTTATATATTCATTATTTTCTATAATTCTATATATTCTATAACTATATTTTATTGTCAAACCATTGATAGAAAAGGTCCCAAATTTTGGAATATTGTTTATCCTCTTGTTCTCTAATTTCAAATATCAATCTACTCATTTCAGCACATTCCAGTATTTTCTGAATAATTTCCTCCTGCAATGGTATTTTCTCATTTTTCCAATTTTTAGCAAATACAATCCTAGCTGCTGTTAATACGTTTACAATCAAATATTTTAAATCTTTGCTGTATGTATCAGGTAGAATTCCCAATAAAAATATATCTGGTTTTAAATCATATGCTTTTGAGGCATTTTTTCCAACCATGTGTGGATTTTAGTCCAATTTTTTTTTGCATCCGCACAAGTCCACCACATATGGTAATGTAAGCCAGGTATCTGATGACATTTCCAACATCTTTCGGATTTATTCTTGAACATTCTTGTTATTCTTGTCGGGGGAAAATGCCACCTGTAAAACATCTTATACAAATTTTCTTTAAATGCTGTTGTCATTGTCATTTTATAATTTTGAGACCACAATTTTTGCCATTTCTCTAGATCAATCCCATATCCAAAATTCTTCCCCCAAGCAATCATAGTTTCTTTAACTTGTTCTTCTTCTAGTTTAATTTCTAATAAATAGCCATACAATTTTTTAATCACCTTTTCATCAGTACCTGTCAAAATCTTATCTAAATCAGTCAATTTATTAAAGAAACCTTCTGTTTTGAAGTCTTTTTCATACCTTGAATGTATTTGCGTGTAAGAAAACCAATTCATCTTTATACCTTGTTCCTCTAGTTTTTGCATCAATTTAAGTTCACCCTTTTCACTCAAAATTTCCCCATATTTAACTGTTTGTTTCTTCTTATATAGGATAAGAAAATGCTTCAATAGTCGATAACCAGACTGGAATTTTCAAATAACATTGTCTTTTAATCTTCTCCCAATTTAACCACAGAGACTCCCGTACATGATGTCTTCTAAAGTAACCCTGTATTTTAGTTCCTTTGTACCATAAAAAGGCATGCCACCCCAACAACAAATTGTTTCCTTCTTATGGCAACAATCTCGTATTTCTTAATGTTATCCATTCTTTAACCCATGTCAAGTTTGTAGCTTGATAGTACAACTCCCAATTAGCCAGACCAAATCCTCCTCTAATTCTAGCATCTTGTAAAATTTTTAACTTTATTCTCGCTTTCTTACCTTGCCGTATATATTTCAACACAATTTTGTTTCAATCTTCAAAGTAGTCCTTTCTGAGCCTAATTGGTATTGTTTGAAACAAGTATAGAATTCTGGGTAAAATATTCATTTTGATTGTTGAAATTCTTCCTATTAGTGACAATTGTAGGTTTTCCCATTTCATCAAGTCTAGTGCTATCTGTTAAGTTTAATGTAATTGTTCTCTTTTAATGTACTACATCTTGCTGTCAAATATATCCCCAAGTACTTAACCCTATTCGTAACTTGAATTTTCAATACATCTGCCAATTCTTTTTGTCTTCGTAACATGTTCTTTGTCAAAATCTTTGTTTTGTCTTTGTTTATTTTCAGGCCGGCCACCTTACCATATGCCTCTATCTTTTCCAATAGTTTTGGTGCTGTTTCGAGAGGGTCTTCTAAAATAAAAGCCAAGTCATCCGCAAAAGCTTGCAATTTAAATTCCTTTTTAATTTTCATTCCTTTTGTACTCTTTACATCTCTAATGTTTCTATTTAACACTTCCAGGGTTAGTATGAATAGCAAAGGTGATAGTGGGTAAGTTTGTCTTGTACCTTTTCTTATATTGATAGTGTCTGGTAATTCTCCCTCTATCATTACCTTTGCCATTTGCTTATAATATATGGCTTGTATTGCTTGAATAAATTTTCTGGCAAAGTCCATCTGTTCCAATAATAATAACATGAATCTCCAGTTCACATTATCAAATGCCTTTTGTGCATCTAAAAATATCAACTCCATTTGTTTTTCGGGGTGAGCCTCGTAATATTCCAAAGTGTCCAATATTACTCTCATATTGTCTTTAATTTGTCTCTTTGGCAGGAATCCATTTTGGTCAGAATGAATAAAATTATTTAAATATTTTTGAGTCTCTCTGCCAATATTGAAGCAAAAATTTTATAATCTGCATTTAATAAAGAAATAGGTCTATAATTCTTAATTTGTAATGGATCAGTCTCTTCTTTTGAAATAAGTGTAATCTAGGCTTCTGACCATGTCTTAGGTATCTTCTTCTTTAGCATAACTTCATTCATGACTTCTTGCAATGGAAGGTTCAACGATTCTTGTAATGTTTTATAGAATTCTGCCGGAAGTCCATCTGGGCCTGATGCCTTCCCATTGTTTTGTTTCTAAAGTGCTTCGGTTAACTCCATCATGGTTATGTTGCTTTCTAACATTTCACCTCTTTTTTCAATAGCATTTTAGTCAGAAATCGATATTGTCTTCTCATCTCTCTCACTCTTCTAGGTATTTGCTTTAAAACCACTATCTCTTTGTCTTTGTATTTCAATGTTTTCTCTCTTACCACTTGTAATATTTGTGTTTTAATGGCTTTTTTTGTAAATCTAATATGAACTTCTCTTGGTAGGTTATTTCTCATCGCATATCTTGTAAAAACTCAGTATACCTCATCTACTCCATCCATCATCTTTTCTTCTGTTATTTCCAAAGCTGCAGCCAATATTTCTATCATTATCTCAGCTAAATTTTGTCCTTTTTCTTCCTCTATGTTTTGAAATCTGAGATAAAATTCTGATCTGTCCATCTCCCATTTCAGTATCTCACTTTTATCTTGTTCAATCACTGTTAATCTGATATCAATATCTCCAATCTTCTTGTCTCTTTGTTTGTTTTCTTCTTCAATTTTTTGGAATCTCTCATCATATTTCACCATCATTTGTTGAATATTCTCCACCTTTTTATCAGTTTTCTCTGTTCTTTGCCCAATCATTTCTATTATCTTTTCAATGGTATCTGATTTTGTTTTAAGGTCTTGGATTCCTTGCATAATCATCTGTAGAGTCACTCTTTCTTGATCTTTGTCTTACTTTAACATTGTCTGAATTGAACGTTGTCCTCCAGATGGTGAGGAGGGAGAAGTAGAAGTTGAAGAGCCAGAAGCTATAAATTTCCTACTCATTTTAAACAATTCAGGATCTTCAGGTTCTTCTAAACCCTAATCTAATTATGAAATAGCCAGTTATAATCCAAAATGAAAAATAAAAATGGTAGACAGAAAAACACAATAAAAAGAAAAGGAGAGAAAAAAGAATTCTTCAGGTTCTTCTTAACCTTAGTCCAATCAGTAATTAGGTAGAAAGGAAGGAGAAGAATAAAAAAAGTTAAAAAAGAGCAAAAAATAAAAAAGAATTTAAAAGAAAATAAAAGTAATTCTTCAGTTTCTTCAACACATTAATCCAATTGAAAGTTTTGAAATAAAAAAAATATATCAAAAAACAAAAAGTCCCAAAGAAGAAAGGAAAAGAAAAAAGAAAAATTTTGAGGCTTTCCCTTTAAAATACAAAGCAAAGATGAAAATATTACAAAAATAAAGGTTTCAAAAAGAAAAAATGAACAGTACAGCTGGTGAGGGGTGTGTATGACCCAACTTAAGAAAATAAAAAGAAACACACTGTACTTTATTTAATTATCCAAGGCTCTTGTCATAGCTCTCTCCAAACTTCAAAGCCAAGTTTCAATTGTTGATAGAAATCCAGAAGAACACCTGCAATAACACTCCACTGTGCTCTTCTCTCTATCTTATCATGTAGCAATATCCTTGAAAACGAATTTCACAAGCCTCTAGTTGGCAGTGTTACAAAGTTTCTGGCAGTGTTACAAAGTTTCTTTACTCTCACTCTCCCCCTCCTTTCCCAGACAAAGTGTCATAAAAATTAGAAAAAAGTATAGCTTAAGGGAGCCTCTAATCTAAAATATTACAAAAAGCCTCTAACTTAAAATATTACAAAATCAAAAAAGAAGAGAAGAAAAAATAGATATGAATAAATAGAGACAAAACCAGTCCAGTTAGCAAATGCTGAATCACAATAGGAATCCAACCATAGAAAACATAAAATTAAGCCTTTCTTTGACACTTCTGTTTAAAACCACTACTTGTTCAGTTCTGTCAAAACTTTTACAGATTCTTTTTCCCCTTAGGGTGTCCTTTGAAGTCCTTTTAAGTATTAAGGCCCTGTCACACTGGCTGACGGATGCAAAACGTTTGTAAAAAGGACACAGCGGACAAGAAAAATGTTCCATCCATTGTTATCCGCTCTCAAAAGGGGCAAAAATTTGCATAACCAGAGCGGACAACACGGACAGGAACGGACGGGAGGAGGATGTCCCCGTTGCCTTGTTGGTGGTCCACGAGCCTGTTCTGCAACACTGGGTAGCGGGTGCGCATGACATTGTGCAGGATGCAGCAAGATTCCACGATCCTCCTCACGGTCTCTGGGCGATGCTGCATGGTGGTGAGAAGTACCTGGAATCTGTTGGTCAGGATGCCAAAGGCGTTCTCCACCACCCGCCTTGCCCTGGACAGCCTGTAGTTGAAGATCCTCTCTTCACGGGTGAGCAGTCTGGAAGTTAGGGCTTCATGAGGTAGGTTCTGAGGGAGAAGGCGTCATCCCCCACGATGAAGTAGGGCACATCTTGTGTGTCGTTGGGCAGGGGGTCTGGATATGGGAAGCCCATGATGAGGTTGCGTTCCAGCCCCTCCTTGAGGTCACTGGCGTTGTATACCTGGGCATCTGTAGCTGACCCGTTGCCTGATGCATCGATGTACATGAACTTGTAGTAAGCATCGACCATGGCAAAGAGGATGATGCTGAAGAAGCCCTTGTAGTTGAAATAAGTGGACCCCGACTTGGCTGGAGCTTTGCAGGTCACGTGCTTGCCATCTATGGCTCCAACGGTGTGGGTGAAGTTCCACCTCTGATACCACTGCTCTGCAACTTTCTTCCAGCCTTCTTCAGTGGAGGGGCACTGGAGGAGCTCCTCTATGTATTCTTCGATGATGGCCTGCACCACTTCTCTGACCACAATGCTGATGGTGTTGTATGGCACCCTCCATCCGTACTGCATGCTCCTGTAGGTGGTCCCTGAGTCAGTGCCACCTTGAGCCCAGGGTCCAGGCTGGACCAGAAGTTGGTGCTCTGCTTGGTCAACCTGGGTCTCAACCGCTCCACAACTTCGTCAAACATGGCTGGAGGCATCCTCATGAAGTTCTGGAATGCACAAGGGTCTTCGTTCCTCAGCTCCACCATCAGCTTGTTGTACAGTCCATACTCTGCTCTTCTCCCGATCCATCTTCGGACCCAGACAGTTCTTGGATGCCTCCTTTTCTTCCCATAGAACAGTTGAAAGAGCCTGTAGATGGCTTCGCACTGTTGCAGAACTATGGTGGCTACCAAAAGGAGTGTGTTATGATCCATGGTGGACATCAATGGATGCTGTGGAAGAGCAAGAGCCAGATGAAGGCTGCAGAGGTCTGCACAGCAGGGCTGCTGGACTGAAAGTGAGATCCAGGTGAGTTGCTCCCTCTTTTTATAGGCAATATAGGTTTTCCACTATGTGTCCTTTTGCATCCTCTAGGCATCCTCTAGACATCCTTAATATCCGAGATAGGTCCCCTCTGCGAACGTTTTTTCTGTTTTAAATGCTTTCTTTGCGAGCTGCATCTGCTTTCATCCTTTCTCCGTCCATGCTACTAATGCTGCGCGTCCGTTCCGCGTCTGTTTCGCTTCCTCCCTGTGTATGTTTTCCACTGGAGCAGATTTGAGTTGCGCGGATGCACAGTGGATGCCTAGCGGATATAGCGGATGCATAACGGATGACGGCGGATGTAGAACGGATATGCCCTGTATGCGTTGTGGATGCAGAACGGATGCAGAACGTTGGATACATTTTCTGCTCAAAAAGTTTTGAGCAGCTCAAAACTTTTTGAACGGATGGAACCTCAGTCATCGGATGCTGGACAGATAGAGAGGATGAAAAACGGAGGCAGTGAGTACAGAACGGATGAATCACGTTAACCAACGGATGGCAAGTGTTTCTCTCCGTTTCACATCCTCTTTCCATCCGTTGGTGCAGTGTGACATGGGCTTAAGAATAATAAAAGAACAGTTCTCACCAAACCGACACACTTTCTCTTTCAACCTCTTCCATCCGGAGCTGTCCCAACCTCAGCAGTTTTGGGGGCTGACTCTCTACCGCTAGCAAAAGGGCTTCTCCTGGATCTACAGGACGCGCCCTCACTATCACCGTCTCTTCGGGATGGTTTAGGTCTGTTTGGACCGTCCAGGGGCAAAGATATCGGCTGCAATCTCAGATGTCCAAGATTGCATGCAGTATTGTCGCGACGCCAGCTCTTCCCTCCTCCTTTTCAATGCTATTGTGGACCACCAGAAAGATCATAGTAGTGAGGGGAAAAAGAAGTAAAAAAGAGAACTACCAAAAACATGTAAAGAAATGATGATTGAACTGAATTTGATAGACATATGGAGGAAATTAAACCCTGAGAAAAAGCAATTTACATTTTACTCCAACCTTCACCAATCATGGACACGAATTGATATAGTGTGGATGAATGGTGAATTTGTGAATGAATTAAAAGAGATTGAAATCTTACCAAACGAATGGGCAGATCACAATCCGATCCAGATAGTGTGGAAAGGCAGGAAGAAACCAAGGAAAAGGTGGACCTTAAATACACAGTTAATTAAAGAGAAAGAATTTATGAATAAACTTGATGAGGAATTAGATTATTTTTCAAAAGAAAATAATAACAAGGCAACTACAAAACAGAATATTTTGGAAACAATGAAGGCAATAATAAGAGGCATAATGATATCATATACTGCTAAAAGAAACAAAGAAACATATGCTCAACAAAATAAATTAGGACAAAGAACCAAATAATTAGAAATTCAGCTGCAATACACCCCAAAAGATAGCAAATTGAAAAAACAGATGATAATAATTAAACATAAATTAAATTTAATTGAACAAGAATGAATGGACTCAAAGTTAAATGCAGCCAGAGAGATATTTTTTGAACAGGCGAATAAACCAGGAAGGTGGTTGGCCTATAAACTTAAAAAACAAACACAAAAAAAGATTGATCTACCACTTGCTGTTTGCAGGGCTTCGGCGGCAGTTAGGAATCCGTGATCGTATGCGGTTTCTGCCTGGGTGTGCTGCCGGAGCACCCCGAGCCACCTGGCTTCGGGGCTAAGCCACCCTGTAGAGGTTGGTGAAGACAGGGGAGATTCCAGTAGGGTCGAGGAAAGCCACATCTTTCCTCCCCAGCTGGCTAAACTCCCTTTCCTGAAGGCAGGAGAGCGGCAGTCAGAAATGGCCGCCTCAAAGAAGCCCTCATCCGGAAAAGAATGTGCAGGAGGAAGAAAGTGCTGAAGTGAAAGTTTTGGCTGACCGGGATAAGAAACAACAATTAAGGAATCCTGGAACTCAAATGTTAAAAAAAGATACATCGCTCCCAAAGAAGATTCAGAAGCAGCGAATGAAAGTGAAAAGGGAAAAAAAAAATTTCACTCTCCTTCCTTATGTTGACAGTGAACAGAGATGAATGAGAAATCAGAAAAATCTGCTTTGGCATCAACAGGTATTTAAACTGGAAAATTTAATGCCAAGGGGATAATAAAGATTTCTGAATATAAAAGGAAAAAAAAAAAAGAGAAGGAATTTTTTTTCTTTCCTCTAAGTGGGAAGGGAGAGGAAGAGAATAAGAACAGGATTTGGAAGGAGGAGATAGCCTGGAATCTAAAGAATCTAAAGTTAAATTTTAACAGGACTTCTAAAAGATACATTTTAACTGGAACTTTGTAACTAAATACTAACCCCAGGAAGAGAAAGTTAAAAAAAGGAAGAAGGTGTCAAAAAAAAACAACAGCTTGTGTGTATTTGGATTTCTTGCTGACTTTCGGACTTTTGGAACTATATTTGAAGGATTAAAAACACTTGGGTGGTTGTTTTAAAAGAAAAAAAATTCTACAATGGCATCACTTGTGGATGAACTGAAAATAGAATTTAAAAAACTTAAAGAGGAACAAGAAGGAAAGGGCTCTCTTGGTTCCGTTTTTCAATTCTTAGAAATGGCTATCTCTACATACGAGAAACTACAAGAAAAGACTATGCAACAAGAAGATTGGGACAAAGAAGAAGCCATTTTAAATGAACAAGTAACTCTACTTGGGGAAGAAAGGGGAAAGAAGGGAAAGAGAATGGAGAATTTGAGACCTAAAAAAATAACCCAAAAAGGGAAAAATACGGTGAAAAATGGATATAATGTGAGAAAGCAACAGAAAAAAGGAATACAGAAGAGGGAAATCATGGCGGAAAGACAAGGGGGTAAAAAGGGCAGAGAGAAGAAGCAAAGGAGGAGGGAAGGGAAGAGAACTACAAGGGTGTGAAGCAAGATATAAAGAAACAGGACTTATTTAGAGATAATGGGTAAAAATTTAATTGAAAAAGTGATTCTGCAAAGGTATACATGATTGTATTGTTATATTTGTATTTAGAAATAATGTTAGAAAATTGGAAACAACATATGATTTAGTGAAACATTTGTGAATAAAATAAAATGGAATGAATTAAATGAGAGAATTAATTTAGAAAGGAATGGGAACATTTTAATGACATAATGTTTTAAAATGCAAGTGAAGTGGGAGGGAAGTTATTATTGAAAGTCTACAACCATTCCCATAGAAGCATGATACCTACTTGAAAAGTAATGTGTTAAATGTTTAAAATTTAAATATTAATATTAATGATAGAATTGAATTGGTATGGATCGTTGTTTTAATTATATTATATATTTATATTTTTCTTTTTTTTTCTTTTTAAAATGTAGCGTGTAGCTTTAATGTACTATGCAGAATCCGAATGGAAGTTATGTTCTATATTAAGTGTTGTAATTTTAGAGGAAAGCTATAAAGGCGTCATACTTCAATCGGTGACCACAGGAGGAATTTTGTTTAATGAGAAAAGATAATAGACAGCTGAAATAGGACAGACAAAGAATATAAATATAATGATCTGATTTGAGATGAAACAAATAAAAATAAAATTAAGAAAGTTAAAAGTGGGGAGAAGCTATATAGAAAATGTAGAATGGTAATAAGATATGGAATGGTATATAAAAATGAGCATGAACTAGAATTGGTGTCTGTACAAAGAGATGTAACCCGGGATCAGGCTGCTTTCAGAAAAGAGGTGTTATGTTTTCATGTTCTGTGTTGTGTTTATTTATGTTTGTTTCTAAAGATCAATAAAAATTTCTTCAAAAAAAAAAAAAGGATTGATCTACCAATTAATAGATGAGAACGGGGATGCCCAACAAGGGATAGAACAGAAAAAAGAAATTGCATGTAAATTTTTTGAAGATCTTTATAAAAAGAAGGAGGTAAATGAGGTTTTGATAAGAAACTATTTGGGTATTACTAAATGTAAAATAATTAAGGAGGAGATGAAAGAAATGTTAATTGGAAATATTACGTGGCCTGAGTTAAAAATAGCAATAAAAAAACAAAAGAACAATAAAACCCCAGGCCCTGGACTTTATAAAAAAATAGGGGAACAAATAAAACCTCTTATGGTGGAAGTATATAAAGGGTGTTGGTACTTACCTGATACACCTGTTCTCTTTGAGCTGTGAAGAGCATCCAGTAGTGGGAGGTGCTTAGTCTCTGCATTCACAGGCTGAGCTTGATTTGTGGAACGCTCCTCCTCCACCACGTGACTCCTCAGCGTTCCCCAGTTTTGGCAAAAATGAGAGAAAAAAGCGCTCTCATCCTCACATACAAAAAAGTACATTGGCCGAAACAGGACCCCACCAGATGGAAAAAATGGTTGGGCTGGGCGCTCTTCACAGCTCAAAGAGAACGGGCATATCAGGTAAGTACCAACGCCCTTTCTCCTATGAGCTGTTCAGAGCATCCAGTAGTGGGACATACCAAAGCTTGGCCTGTCCTATGGGAGGGACTCCGTCTGGTCTGGAATCTCCTCCTGGTCTCTGTGGACCCTTTGCAGAACTCTTCTGCCGAAGGAAGCCTCAGCAGAAGCAAACACATCAATTTTGTAGTGTCTAATGATGGGCGATGGTGAAGCCCAAGCCGCGGCCCGACAGATTTCAGTTATTGATGCTTGTGTGACCCATGCTGCCGAAGTTGCTGCACTCCTTGTTGAATGAGCTGTTATGCCCTTAGGCACCTGCAGAAATTGGGTCTGATATGTTTTTGCTATTGCAGCCCTTATCCAATGGCCTATCGTAGATGGTGAGGCTTATGCAACCTTGAGTATTGGGCTGAAAGAACACAAATAAAGCCTCCAATTTCCTAAAAACTGCTTTACGTTTGATATAGATTCGCAGTGTACGCCTCACATCAAACTTATGCTATTGTCTTTCCATCCCCTGTGATGGACTGGGGCAAAAATTTGGAAGAATAAGCTCTTGTGCTCTATGAAAGGCCGAATTGACCTTGGGCATAAATGTGAGATTGGGGCGAAGAACCACTCGATCAGCATGAAAATGCAGAGATCTTGTCTGATGGACAAGGCTGCAATTTCATAAACACGATGAGCAAAAGTGATCACTGCAAGGGGAACTCCTTTGTACGTCAGAAGTGGAGACTTGACGTTTTCAAAGGTTCAAAAGGTCACTTAGTCAGAGCCACAAGGACCTTGATAAGGTCCCAGATGGGATAACGGTGCACTGCTAGAGGACGTAAAATTGGAGGCTCCTCGAGGGTAAACCTTATGTATGGATGATATGAAAGAGAACTGAGGCTCTCGCAAGTGAGAACTGATGCCAAGGCCGCCACCTGCTTTGAGTGACAACCCCTTATCAAGTCCCTCCTGTAAAAACTCTAGAGTCTGAGCGACAGAGGGAGAGGCAGGATCAATTTGAAACTTACTATACCCTTTTGCAGAAGGTGGACCATGTGGCATTGTAAATGTGAATTGTTGAGGGGCATCTGGCAGCTAGGATAGTGTCGATAACCCTATTGGAGAGCTTTCCGGCCTTCAAACCACTCTGCTCAACCTCCAAACAGTCAATTGTAACCACTGAGAGTCTGGATGTTGAAGGGGCCCCTGAGTTAATGAGATTCTGACTGAATTCTCCAGGGGGGAGCTACCAAGAGACTGCGGAGGTCTGCGAACCATGGCCATCTGGCCAGTAAGTTGCTACTAGAAGTAATTCCACTCTCTTGTCCAGTAACTTCTGGATGACCTTGGGAACCAGCAGAAGTGGAGGGAATACATACAGGAGACCTGGGGCCAATGACAGCAAGTTGAAATTCTCCGCCTCTTGGGATGGGTACCTGGAAAAAATCTTGGGAGCTGAGAGTTGAGAGGGGAAGCAAATAGGTCCACCACTGGCTGACCAAATGTCCGTGCCGCTTTTTGAAACAGTGATGGGTGGAAGCGCCACTCTGAATGATCTATGGTGGCCCTGCTTAGCCAATCTGCCTGTGCATTTGACAGACCCTAAATGTGTTCTGCCTTGATGGAAAGTATATTGTTCTCTGCCCAGTGACACAGGCGCTCCGCTTCCCACATTAGCTGCTTCGATTGTGTGTTCCCCTGCTTGTTTATGTGAGCTTTGACTGTTACATTGTCTGTCAGTATCAGTATGTGCTGACCGCGTTACCTGGGGGAAGAAGTTGCAAAGGGCCAGGTGTATTGTGCGAAATTCCAGCCAGTTTATGCTGCATGACTGTACTGTTCAGACCATATGCCTTGGGTTGAGAGCGACTGAACGTGAGCTCCCCATCCAAACAGACTGGCATCTGTGGTGATGGTGAGCCTTTGTGGCTCCTTGAAGAGACAGCCTCTGTTGATAATTGGTTTGGATCACCAGAGGAGAGATATGAGAACCTTGGGTGGAACTTTGTGTTTGAAATTACTTCGGCCGGATTGCTGGTACGGTGGCAGGAACCACTGGAGGGATCTCGTATGAAGGCAGCCCCAAGGAAAATAGAAATACATGAGGATCATTTTGCCCAACAATTTTGATAAGTCCATTAAGGACACCTTCTTAAGCAACCTGATCTCCTGAACCAATTTTTGAATGCTATTTAGTCTATCTGGTGACAGATAAACCTTGCCTTTCACGATGATCACCCCTAAATGGATTATCCAAGTAGATGGAGTTAATTGACTCTTCTTCCAATTTATTAAGAAGCCATGCTCTAGTAGGGATAGTAATGTGTTTTGAGTGTCTATGACTGCCTGATGAGTGGAAGGAGATAAAATCAAAATATTGTCAAGATAACGCTGGAGGCGTACTGGGATGTTCCTGAGGTGGGCCGCTATCACCGCGAGGACCTTGGTGAACGTCCTGGGGGAGGAGGCTAATCCGAATGGAAGGGCCACAAATTCAAAATCTCAGAAATTTATAATGGAAGGGCCGAATATCAATGTGCAAGTACACCTCCATCAATTTATGGGCGTGAGCACGTCCCCTTTCCTGATACCCAGTAATATTAATTAGAGGGTATGCATTTTAAATTTGCAATATACTAAGAAACAGTGGAGACGTTTCAAATCTAATATCGCTCTCCACCCCCACCCCCCAAATATTTTTTTTTTTTGCACAACGAAAAGATGTGAATAAAAACTTTGTCCTCGTTGATTGGTCGCTACTGGTTGGATGACTCATATATCCAGTATATGTTGGATAGCAGAATCCATGAGATTACGCTTGACTGGGTCTCTGGAAGGAGGGTATGACATGAAGGGATCTGGAGAATTGGATCTAACCTCAAGCACAAGGCCAAATCTAACTGTATCCCTGACCCAGGTGTCAGAGGTAGAGGAGTCCCATTGGTCAGCGAACAACTTAAGGCGTCCACCAATGGGAATTGGGTCCCGGGAGTTATCTTGGTCGCTGGAAGGACCTGCTCCCTACTCCCCAATAGGAACTTTTGGATTGACCATCCCTTTTACCTCTGTCCACTGAGACGGACCTATCTGGTTATTGTCCTGGTCTAACTGCTGGGGGTCTCTGGTATCTGGAAGTGAAGGATCCCGGATAGAAAGATCGAAAAAGATCCCCTCTGAAAGAACTGGGGGCTTCTGGAATCTGACTTCCGAAAAAAGGGAAGGGAGAATTTTCTTCTTGTTGCATGTTTCAATTAGTAGCGGATCCAGGGAAGGGCCAAGCAATCTATCTACCGCAATGAGGGATGATGCCAGCTTGGATTTGTGTTTGAAGTCAGCTTGCCAGTGTCTTAACCATAGCAAGTGACGTGCTGTGACATGCGAGGTAATGGCCCTTGCTGAAAACTTGACTGCGTGATAGGTAGCATCGGCAGAGAATTCAGCAGCTGCTGTAAGTTTGGCGATGTCTTGGTGCGCCCTAAAGTTACAAGAAGGAACATGTTGTTTCAAAAGACGAAGCCATCTAAGAGATGACCACATGAAGGAGGCGGATATGATAGCCCACATATTAGACTGATGAGCTCTGCATAGGGCTAGCTCGACACGTTTTTCCTCCAGCTTTAAGGCCTCCAGTGCCTCACTGGGAATAGAGCGGGACACTAAATCCACTATAGACTCATCTATCTCAGGAGTCCCCAGAAACTTTGCAAATTCAGGGTCCAAGTTGAACTATTTCCTATCCTGTCCAGTTGGGGAGGTGTATACCACTGCAGAAGCCCACTGCTTCTGCACCAGGTCCGAAATATGGGTGGGACTGGAATTACCTCTGCTTCAACTACCGGTTGGTTGAAGCTCATGTGTTCTGGTCCTTCCCCTGAAGGGTCAGGTGTGTCAGAAGGTTTTGACTTGTTTAGGCCTGCAATATTCTTTGCCTTAAACAAGAGAGATTTGAAAAGCTGTGGCCGAAATAAGCCTGTAAAAGCAGGCTGGTCAGGAATAAGACCTTCATCCTCAGACATTTCCCCTTCTAAGGGGTCTGCCTCTGACAGGGGCTCGCTATCGTGAATTGATCCCACTTCAGACTCAGCCATTTGAAAGATTTGATCTACTTCCTCCTTCTCCTCCTCTGGCCCTTGGAGAGGTGTCTCCCCCTGTAAATGTACCTGGGACTGGTGTTGTTCCGACCTGGTCAGTGACCTCAGAGGTTGAGGCTCTTGGTCAGTATCTATAGGGTAAGGTCTGGACATTACCGCATGTTGAAACCCTGCTTCAGTCCCTTGGCTAATAGCCATCTCCATCCAGGCTTTCATCCTTTCTGGAACCTCCTCAATGAAGCTGTCACCCTGGTGAAGACCAGCAGCTGTCGGAGTGAATATGGCTTCAGGGGCCCATCTGGTTGGTGTTCCAGACACTTGAGCCTGTTGTCCTTGTGGAGTTAAGCTGCACCTGGATGAAAGGGAGAGATCTAGAGGAGGAGGAGGGTGTGAAAAAACTGACAGACAGGAAGAGGGGGCACCCTGAGATACAGCGTGGTCCTCTAAAGAATGCCTATCTATTTGCTTTTGTAAGGCCTCATGGCACCTTAAGGTGTCCCTTTCTGAGACTTTAGAAATTCCACTGTGTTTTGATTTGGCTTTTATCTTTAAGCAAGGTGCCTGCTAGGTGCTACCATCTGCCATTTTGATTAAAATTAGAAGAACAGTAATTGAATATAATATAATGTGTGTACAAAGCGGTTGGCACACTCCAACACAAGAACAGACTGTTGCCAGCCAATCAAAGCCACAAAACAGACAGAAGAAACCAGGAACACCAATCAATCAAACTCCCAAGTCCAATGAACACAGGTCCAGGCTCCCAACCAATCAAAATGGACCAGCCTCAAATTTAAAACCAGGAGCTGTAAGACCCACATCCATACAGAAGCCTGATGATGGCAGATGTGATTCTGCTGAAACGTTGCTACAACTTTAACAGAACTACAATGACGTGGGATAATACCCGAAGGAAGCTAAACAGCACACATGTAAGTACCCGCGAAAACCTAACAAAACATATATATATATATATATATATATTTACTTCGTTATTTATATGTGGATCTTTGGTTATTCGGGTTTTCTCCTGCGTAGAATTGGAAGTATCTAGGCAACGTTTCGATGAAGTCTCATTC
>BLBF01000006.1:73774381-73787329 GCA_015471245.1 Laticauda colubrina
TTAGCTGGTAGGTATTTATTTTTGATGATTTCAAGAGTTTCTTTTATCAGGACTTGAGTGAATAGTGAAACCACATCGAAACTTATAAGCAGATCTTCTTGTTCCACGTGTAGATCTTTGATCATTTCTAAGAAGTGGTATGAGTTTTGTACATATGAAGCTGTGGTTTCAGCATGGGGCTGTAGTTGTTTTGCAAAGTATTTAGCTAGGTTTTGTAATGGTGCTCTTATGGAGCTGACTATGGGTCTGAGAGGTATGCCTTCTTTGTGTATTTTTGGGAGGCCGTATAATTTGGGGCATCTAGAAGATTTTTCTCTTGGGATGACACACACACACACACACACACACACACACACACACACATATAAGTCATATCTCAGTAATAATATTTTATTGAAAATTAAAATATTATACTGTTAAGTAGTTTGTTACCGTGAGTGATTATTATGATTGTAATAATTATTATAATATTATTGCTATAATTGCTTTGTAATTGTCCTATGAGTAGTGATATATGTATATTCCAATATTAATAATAGAACAACCAATATTAATGAGTAATCCAATTAGCCAAACAGCGAATGCCTGAGGCCCGATTGATGATTATAAGGGCCTTCAGCAGCTTCCCTGCACAGGCGGACACTGGCCTAGGTGCTTGCTACTGTGCCACTGAGAATAAGGCTGTGAGGGTTAAGCCAACAATTTTAAAAGTGAATTAATTCTCCTCGAGTGCAGGTAGCCCAAACGAGGGTAAAACAACTCTCAGAATCCTCAAGGGATTCTGCTGCTTCGAGCAGAAAATACCTCATACAGCTCAGGAAAGATAAATAAGGCACGCAGCCACAAGGTGGCACTCAAGATGGCCTCCAGCAGTTAAAGTCTTTTCGTACACTTCTCAGCAGCAGCTTCCCACCTTGCAAACTAAGCCAGAGCTCAAACGTAGCCTGAGCTCTCAAACAACAGAACGGCGGAGAAGAAAGGGGAATTAATCCTAATTTACTTCCCCACTGAAGAAAACAGCATTCAGAGGCGAGGTAAAGGCGATACGACTTTTAAAATGAAATATCAAGCCCCTAGCAAGCAAACAGAATAAAGACACAGTGGCAATCAAAACTGGCAGAGGTAAGAATATTTTATCTGGGGGGAGGTGGAGCAGAGCATCTCCAAAAGCCTCCCACCACCTCTTTTTTTTTTGGGGGGGGGCACGAACAGCACTTCCCTTAAACCGGACTCTCAGACTGATAAGGATTAAAGGCTAAAGACAAAGGAAAAAAACAAAGGAAAACCGAATTGCAATCAAACCTGCTCATATTCCTGTTTCAGTCAAGGAAGTATCCAAAGCACTGCCTGTCTCGCATGAGGCTGAGCAAAAACTGGGGAACGTTGAGGAGTCATGTGGTGGAGGAGGTGCATTCCACAAATCAAGCTCAGCCTGTGAATGCGGAGATTAAGCACCTCCCACTACTGGATGCTCTGAACAGCTCATAAGAGAATGAGGTCCTTCTAGCAGCAAGTATGCTGGATTCATGGAAGGAGACATTGATATCGTTGATTCTGAAAGAAGATTCAGATTTATGACATATACAAAACTACAGACCAATTTCCTTGTTAACTATTGATTATAAAATATTTACTACAATTATAGCAAATAGATTGAAAAAAAATATTGAATGAATATATACATAAAGATCAAAACAAATTTCTTCCTAATGGACAAATCAGGAATAATTTAAGGGTAGTATTAAATATTTTGGAATATTACAAAGCCCACCCGGAAAAACAAATAGTCCTTGTATTCTTGGATGCACAAAAGGCCTTTCACAATTTAAATTGGCAATTCCTAATTCAACAAATTTACAATATGAATCTAGGAACTAAGTTCAAAAACATCGTGACCACTATTTTTGATTCACAAAAGTCGAATATTATAATTAATGGAGAGTACATGCATTCAATAAAAATAGAGAAAGGAGTCAGGCAGGGATGTCCACTATCATCCCTGCTCTTCATCTTATCTTTGGAAACATTGCTTACACGAATTAGACAGAACCCAGGAATAAAAGGACTAAAAATTAAAAAAGAAGAATATAAACTCCAGTCATTTGCGGATGACATGATATTTTTCTTAGAGGAACCAATTGAAACAGGTCAAGAATTACTGAAAGAGTTAAATCAATTTGGGGAAGTTGCAGGACTTAAAATTAATAAGGAAAAAATGAAATTAATAAATAAAAATTTAACAGAAAAACAAAAACGGAAATTGGAGAGATAATGGGATTATAAATAGTAAAAAAAGTTAAATATCTAGGAATTTGATTAACAGCTCAATGCAAAACTCTAATGGAAAATAATTATAATAAATTGGTACAACAAGTTAAAAAAGATTTAGAGTCATGTGTTAAATTGCAAATCTCTTTATTAGGGAGGATTGCCACTATAAAAATGAATATTGTGCCCAAATTTATTTACTTATTCCAAACAATACCAATAAAAATACATAAAAACTACTTCGTGGAACTCAACAAGATAATCACCAAATTTATCTGGCAAGGGAAAAAAACCGAGGATAAACCTAAAGGCAATGCAAGATATGAAGAGCAGGGGAGGTTTGGCACTCCCAAATTGGGAACGATACTAAAGTGCAGCCTCCTTACTCTGGTTGAAAGAGTGAGTAAATCTGTTAAATAAAAGGATCTTATTTTTAGAAGGCCATGATTTACAGAGGGGATGGCATGCATTTTTATGGGACATTAAGAAAATCAAGCAGAAGTATTTGCACAGACATATAATTAGAGATTCCTTATTGGCTAATTGGAACAATTTTTTTTAAAAAAACATTATTTAAAAATCCCAATTTTGGATCTCAATGATGGAGGCGATGATACATCCAAATAATCTAGATCTTAATAAAATGATAAAATACAAAGACCTTCTTGATGTGCAAGGTACTTTAAAATCATGGCAAGATCTCCAAGATCAGGGGCTACAAGTAGACTGGTGGGTTTACTTGCAAATTCAAAATAGATATAGCCAGGACAAGAAAAACTTTGGAATTTATACTAAGGCACAACAAATAGATAAAATTTTATTAGGTCCAGATAAAAAAAATATATAACTAAATTTTACAATTATTTATTAGAGACGGAATTAGAAGAGGAAATAGTCAAAGGCAACATGATAGCTTGGAGTAGAAACATAGGACATAGTATTACATTATTCGAATGGGAAAAGGTTTGGACAAGGAATAATAAAATTACAAGATCAGCAGCAAAGAAAATACCTATAAAATGTTTTATAGATGGCATCTCTCATCTTCGAGAACAGCGAAAATGTCTCCTAATATGAATCCGAATTGCTGGAAATGTAAAAAGAAACAAGGAACATTTTTTCATATGTGGTGGTCCTGCACTGAAGCCCAAAGATACTGGAATAGGATAAAAAAATGGTTAGAGTAAATAGCGGTGGAGCAAATTGAATTAAAACCAGAATTCTTCCTATTGGGGATATTTAACAGACAAATTCCTAAAAATATTAAATATATCATACTGCATATTCTTAGTGCAGCCAGAATAACCTTTGCACAGTGTTGGAAACAAGCAGATATTCCAACAGAGGAGATGGTTATACAGAAGATAACAACCTGTGCAGAAATGGACAAGTTAACCTTAGCACTTAAGGAAAAAGAAACATCAGAATATTATAGAAGCTGGGAATGCTGGTATGATTGGATAGAACAAAAATAGAAAATACATTAGTAAATAATGTAAAATGTAAATCATAATTATATATTCGCTATAAGATATATCTGTAATGTATCACTAATACTGACAACAAATAAGGAACCATAGACTGTCGATAGTAATAGTAATAGAATTGTTAGGGGTTTTTTTTAATCATTTTTCTTTTCGTTTCTTTTTTTTTTTCTATTTCCTTTCTTGCTTCTTTTGTGTGTTCTGTTTGTTCGACATTTTGGTTTTGTAATTAATAAATTTTGTTCAAAAAACAAACTTTTTTTAAAAAGTTTGGGTTGGATGGGATGAGTTAGCTGAGGAGTGTGCCTCTGTCTTATGGACAGCCATGAAGGGTCTTTCCTTTGTAGTGTGCATAGGGCCTGTGTATGGTTGCTGTTGTATCATTTTTCATTAGGAGGACTAACAGCTCTGAGTGTGTGGGCCTGGGAGGAGTTGCACACTGTTGCCTGGTGGGCCAGAAATACTTCGAGAATGGTAAAGGGTATAAAGTTGTGGTGACCCTTGGCCATGAAGGCATTGGACATCTGGAGCCATTGTTCAATTAGCACCTGTGGGAGTTTTCAAACGATCTTGTTTTGCATGTCATCTTGATCAAGACAAGCAAGTCCCGGTAACTTGGGATCCCGTTGTGCGGGATCAGTTGTATGAGTATATTAGAGAGTTTCCTGATCAAGGGAGGCTTGCCGATAGGAATTTTAGGAAATCTGTGTAGGCTATTCAGGAGCATTGATTGTACATCTGAGGCAGCACCATATAGATTGTCGAGTCTTTGCCATTACAACCAAAGGGCAGCGTCTGGGTCGTCTATGTGGGAGGCATAAAGTGCCTTTGTATACACGCCATCAAGTGCACAAGTACTTCATCGGATTTCAGGCATGCAGCCTGAATGGGGTGCAGGAAAACTTTCTTCCATAGGAGATATTTGCTGCCTGGCTCGTGAGAAAATTTGTATACACCATTAGCACCCAAATCTAGCTTTCCTCTGCTTACTGGCAACTCTCTCCAGTCAGCATCATCTGTAGAGTTGGGTTGAAGCATTGACATAGAGGGGTCTTCCCTTGGATTCTTGTAGGGTAGGTTTGAGTTGTATGTCAACGATGAGTTGTAGACTTCCTCCCAGTGCTTATGGAGGATGTCGTTCTGCCATTCCAGAGGCAATGGTGGAGCTTCATGCTGCTGTGTAGGCTGGCCATGGTTATCTTGTTATGCCTGTGAGTTTGGGTAGTGTGGAGGTTGTGGCTGAAATGGTACTGCTTGTGGATTGAGTGTGGCAGGTGTCGTTGGTGGCATGTCTACTTGTGGAGAAGTCGTCATGATTACTGGTGGGCTAATTTGCTCACCTGGCAGGCCATGAGACGTTGGAGTAGGGTTGCAAGTGCTGGGAAGAGAATCTCGGACCTTAGTACATACAACATCAGTTGGGGAAGGTTTGCTACTGGTGGGAAGTGAATCTTGTACTTTAGGTCATATGTCAGTTGCGTAACTGACATGTAGAGTCTGTGGTTGAGATTCATCCCTGTGCTTCTCTGATTGTAGGAGACTGCTAGGCAACTGAGGCGGTTCCATCTGCCTGTTTTGTAGCAAGTGCTGCTCATTCACATAGGCTACACAAGGGGGCACTAGAGGTTGCATAGCAAAGTCTGAAGACTTGAGGGCTAAACGCAGAAATATGTGTAGCAAGTCTGAAGACTTGGAGGCTAAATGCAGAAATATGCCTGGAAGACGCTGTTGCAATGCTTATGTGAGGTTGCAGCTAATCTTGGAACCTTGAATTAAATTGATTAAATTGTCCACAATAGTTGCAAAAAAGGGATTATCATTGCAAGTATGTATTAGAAAATTCTGGGAAATTTCTCCTTGACCAACAGATGGTGCTGTGGGCTGCTTTGCTTGAGTCTGTGTGAGGGGGTAAACCCCAGAGGAATTTATTGTTTCCTTGCTGGAAGAAAAACCAATCAATTGAATACAACAGTGCAAGGTTTGCTTGCAGTGTTATATGTTTTTTTTTAATTGTTTAATAAAGATAGGGAAACATGAAGAAATTTAAATGTTTTGAGCAGAAAGAGAAATTGTTTCTTTTTAAAACGTTGCTTGGATTAGCCTTGTGTCTTGGGAGGGGGGGAATGGGCTTCTTCGCTTTGAAGATGGTCTGTCAGTAATCAATTATGACCCCCAATAAAATGGCCAGAGTAGTTGTAAAAATAGCTGGAGAGGCTTCTCTTATTGCCTGTGAGCTGGCAAAATGCAAAGTCTTTTAGCTGGAATAAGCAGGGCAAAATTAGTTTTCCTTTCTAGAAATGCTAGCAAGATTTCTGAAACTTTGTCATTGTGTTTGGAAAGGGTTTTTAATTGGATGAATACAGGGATGGATGAGAGATACTACCTTTGTTTCACAAATTGGTTCTTTCTGAGTTAGGAGTTGTAATTTGAGACACAGCATTTCTTTCACTGAAGAGAAAAGGGGTGGTGAATTTGCCCTTTCCTGCAACTATGATGTGTTTGTCTTTATCAGGTTGTAAATTGGCTGGAGAAGGTCTCTTTTATGGCTTTGTCTCCCATCCAGGTGAGCAGAGCAGAATCAGCTTTTGTTTCCATCGAAGAATACAAACAAGATTTCTCAAAGTTTCCTACTGCGTTTGTAAAGGATTTTAAGACAAAGTTTGGTTTCTGGCTCTCCTTGTCATACATATTGAGTCTTTGTGATAGCAGGTAGACAAATTGAGTAGACAAGGGGGGGGGTGAGTTACTGGTTTTAAACTCTGTGGTTCAGAAAGAGTTCTCTTTGTTTCTAGCATGTAGGGGAATTCCAACCCCTCCCACCATCCAAACAGCATGTAAAGGGTTCCATTGCTGAGAGAGAGAGAGAGAGAGAGAGAGAGAGAGAGAGAGAGAGAGAGAGAGAGAGAGAGAGAGAGAGAGAGAGAGAGAGAGACGAGAAAATGCAGGCTTAGATTAACATTGCATATTCACTCCTGGCTTCAATATTACTTTGCTTTATCACAAATCCAAATTAACTGTCTTTATACTGATGGGCTTCAGGACTTCAAATTAACCATCTTTTTACTGTTCTGTATTCTGTACAGTGGTAGATTTGTCTTCTGTACAGATGCAGATAAATAAACTCCACAAAACATCCATAACAAAGTACTTTTATTGGTTCATCAGGTATCCTCATAACTCACATTTGTGACAAAGTTCTTCTTTAATGACCAATCTTTTGCATTGTAGGTAAAAAGATGATTATCCTTTTTCTCTCATCTTGTAGTGGTAGAAATAGAACAGTTACCACGAGTCTGAGTTCAGCCAAGAGTGAGGAAACCTCCTCCAACCCATTGAGGGTCAATTTAGTGACCAATTACAGATTGGTCACTAAATTACAGATGTGGTCACATGATATGGACTACATTTCCCAGGTTACCTTAACTACATTTACCATGATGCATTCCCCTAAGGGGATAGCTCACAATTGCTACCTAACTATCCAATTCCCATACACTGGCTGGACAGCACAGTATTCTTCCTTTTTTGTAGGTATTCCCTGTCATCTGTTGCTTCTAAGCTTTTAAGCAAATATTTGACATGCCTACTCAATATATAAAACCCATATAAAACTCCTTGGTCATAAGCTAATTGTACATAAGACTAATATACAAAATATATATGTAATATAATGGACATAATAAGATGTCCAAGTGAAAAGCAAAACTAAAAAACTAAAATCTGTTAAATAAAATAAAAATTCTTGAGCTTCGAGATACAATTTGTGCTTTACTAAATACCTAATTAGCTAAATAGTTCACCACTTGAAAATTGTGACTGAAGCAACTTGAACATATTTTTAAATGGTGGCTGATTTATTGTATTATTTTTAGCATGTGAAAATGCTGAGATTCATACAGAGAATAATTTTTCTCAAGCAACTACAGACAATCAAGACAGAACATCTGGAAGACTGCTAGATAAGGCAAAAAGGGTAAAACTAAAATATCATTTGCAACAATATCAAAAAAAAAATTCCATATTTGACATGCATATATAGCGCAGTATAATGGTCTATGTGTCCCATTTCATTTATATTTTTCATATAATTAAATGCTTTTTGGGTTATGATCTAATTTATATTAATTTCAGCAGATTTTTGCTAATTGTTTTATATGCTCATTTGTATTTGAACACAGTGTTCTTCAATATGTTAAATATCTTAAATATATTCTCCTTGCTATTTCTAATGAACCTAGAATCATTTATTTATGCAGAAATAAAACCCATCTAAAGTGTTAACTATAGGACCTAGAATGCTCCAATTAGGTCCAGCACTATCACTTCATTAGCATCACTCTATGTTAACTGCTACTTCTTAGAGTTTCAACTGAAATGCCTGCAGAAATGAAGCCAAATGACTTCTGTGTGAGGACCCTGACAATGTAGGGTCCTAAGTGATGAAGAAGCTAATGTACATTCAAGTAGATACATGAGATCTATAAACGAATACGGCAATGGCCTTAAAGAAAATAGCTATCAGTGATTAATAAAACATGATTTTATCCTGAAAAAACAGGAAAGCTTAAGAAGGAAATTCAAGATTGAATCATCTAAACCAGGAGTGTCAAACTCAATTTCATTGAGGGCCGCATCAGGGTTGTGTTTAACCTTGGGGAGCCAGGATGGGCATGGCCAGGGTGAGCATGACCACTTTGATGTCCCTCATGTCGGGGGCATCTGTGGTGGCCCAATGCTCTGCCAGTGAAAACAGGCTCACAAACTCCATTTTTAGCCACGATGGCCTCCTGCCACCCTCTGCCAGCAAAAACAGAGCTCAGGTGAGCCACGCGCAGCCTGCCGCCCTCTGCCAGTGAAAACAGCTCATAGCACGCACGCCCCCGAGCTCCATTTTTGCTGGCAGTGGCACCATGGGCCAGTCCACTGTTTCCAGGATGGTTTATGGGCCAGACCTAAGCATCCCATAGGCCAGATCTGGTCTGCGGGCCTTGAGTTTGACACTCCTGATCTAGACCCTCTTTGGCATAATAGGGAAGCAAAGAAAAATTACTGCTACTTTTGCAATACTATTTATTTTAAGTTGCAGGGGTTGGAAGAGCCATATATTTAAGTTAGAATGTTCTCCTCTGATTTTTGCTTCCATCAGCAGAAGCATAAAGGTTAATTTTACCCAAATATTTCCCCTAGTTTTTTTTTATAATGTTCTGATTTTCCAATAAATACATTGAAATTGAAATATGCAGTTTCCATAATACAATATGACAAATGTATATTGTGTTCATGCATGTTTGAAAAAAAAAATGAACAATATGACCTGGTTATATCATATGAATTTCTAAGATACTTGGGCATTTCACAAACTTTTACAAAGTGTTCAAGATTTCCATAGCCAAATTATTTCCTAACTTGGGCATTTTGAATGGAAGGAAATTAAGAATTTAACCAAATTAGAAAACAATGGATAGAATAATTTAAGAATTGAAAGAGCTAAAAGAAAAAGCAAAATGAAAGCAAAGTAAGCTGCTGTGACATAATTCTGTTTATTTTAGCAAAATACTTTGCACTCTATTTGAATGTTGTAAACAAAATATCTGTTACCAATTATAATGTGGTTGCATAACAGTTTGTTATAATAATTCATTGGGAACTTTAGTCATTTATCCTACATCTGCTGGCTTAAATGGCTAAAATCTGAAATATAGTGCAAGTTTATTTGGAAATAAATCCTTGGAATCAATGAAATGTTCTTCAGAATATATGATCCAAATTGCAGATATAATATATTCTTAATTCATACTATTTCAAAATAGTATGGATAAAATCTTCAGGCTGCCTTCTTTTTAACTATTTTATATCGTGATTTTTTATATTATTCATTTGTTCAGGATTGTTCATTATTATATGCTATGTTGATTTCTTTTTGTGTTTTAGTTTTCTTTTTTTAAAAGAAGGTCTATGAAGCAGAAAAATGCACATAGTTGGGATGAAAGCAAACTGGAAAACCTACCGCAAAGTGAACAGGATACAGGAAATCAAGCCAGTGTATCTGCTGAAACAAGTAAAGATGAAAACCAGAACCATACTCATAAAAATCAAAGGGGATCACCATCAATATATCAAAACAGAAAGTCCTCCACTACATGTATAATTCTATAGTAATGAAAGCATAAGGCTTGTACATATGTGAGGTCTTACAAGCAGATATTGCAGTTTATACATGGAAACAATAATGGCATCTATGTAATGATTACATTTGTTTGTAAAATTTAGCATTTGGAGACTGATCTACATTAGCTTGAATCAACTTCCAATATTTATCTGTATTCATAATTTTACCATTGCCAAAAATGGGAAATACAGTCTTATTGATTTGTTGTGGCCTTAACTTTCAGTGATTTTAATAAAATATATTTTTGTACATCAGAAGTTGAAATAAAGACTGTGGCTTTTTTCGTAAAATGGTACAACTGCATGTGTATATTGTATTTACTCTTTTGGTTAGAAATAGGCAGAGGAATAACTAATGAAAGTGTTTATTCTTTGTAGTCTTACCTTAAGAAGGAAATGTTTGCAAACAATAAAACCTTAAGATAATTTAGCATATTCTTACTAAAATATTGGAAATTAAAGTAAGGTGTAAGTAGTGGTCCAATGAACATATTTTAACTCTTGAAATCATATTAACATGATGGAGCTCTGTTCCATCATGAATTACTGTACAATAACACTGATTTAGTTGTCTCTATAATCTGGAAATTTAAAACAGAATACTGGTACGTGCCTTTAAAGGCAATAGTCAAAAGCACAGGATTCCCTTATCATGCAGTCTTAGATAATGGTGAATGAAAGATGACTGATTCCAAGGGAATAGGACAACCCTCTTCTTCACCTCAACTAGCCTGCAAAGGCAAATGAATTGGATCTGTCTGTAGAAATTCTCAGCCATTCAGGTCATAACTGTCTCAAAGGTGATTATTTAAAGCCACTGGACTTTTTTTCCTTGAGAAATAAGAAAATGTTTTGCTTTTCATTCAAGAAGTTTCATCAGTTCTGGAAGTAAAATATTATTTTTCCAGTCATCCCGTTGCCCCCCCTCCCCCCAATCCTGGCAGAACTAATCCTTCCATTGTCCCTACCATCCTGGCAGAATTGGTGAAGCTTCTTGGATGGGAAGTTTTTTTCAAGGAAAAAACAATCCAGCTGCCTTTTAAAAAAAGCACGTTTGAAAGAACTGGACCTGATTTTTCTCCCCTGGCTTATCTAATCAATGCCCTTTTTCACAATCATCACTTAGATACTCTGGAGGTTAAAAGTATGCTTCCAGTGTTGTTCCCCAGTAAAGGTGACAGAGAGAAGCACACTGAAAGGTTGTTCTTATGAACATTTTAGATGTACTCTGTTCTTTACAGCCACAGCTCTGTAATGTGGAAGGACAATAGAGAGAAATTTAAAAATAAACATTCTGCAGTGGTCCCAAGCCTGTCAAAGCAGACAGAGCTAAAAAGAAAACCACAGAAGGGAAAATTAGAGAGAGAAGGGTATAAAAAAGGGATGAGAAAAAGGGGGAGAAGATTGAAAGGGAAAGAACTTATGAGGGACAAAAACAGGAAATAAAGAAAAAGGGGAAACATACTCAGATTAAAGGTATTTGTCAGCTAGAAAACACAGAGACAATGGTTAAGTTAAAAGTGAGGATTCTGCAAAGCTACAAAAGATAGTGTTGTGACAATAGAATACTGTAATGAGTTAGAAATGAAATAAGTAAATAATCTATGAAATAAAACTGTATTGTTATGGTAAATTTATAATTAATGCAATAATAAAGAAGAGAGGGAAACATTGTAGTTGTTTCTAAAGATTGATAAAATATTGAAATGTTAAAGATTTATAAAGAAATTTATACCAGTTATTAGAGTGAATTTGAATAATTATTTTGCTTATTAATAGTAAATAATTTATAAGATAAAACTGTATGACTATCCAACAGTATGCTTATTAACAGTTAAGTAATAATGAAGAAGAGAGGGAAACATTTCAACTGTTCTCAAAGATTAATAGATATTGAAAAGAAACGTGAAAGATTTCCAAGGTTCATACCAGTACAAGAATGATCTTGAATAACTATTTTGTTTACTAATGTGTACATATGTTTTCGCGAGTACTTAGATATATGGTATTCAGCTTTAAAATATAGCAAAAATTATATATCTATATCTATATCTATCTATCTATCTATCTATCTATCTATCTATCTATCTATCTATTTGTTTTTTTTAAGTTTTCGCGGGTACTTACATGTATGCTGTTCAGCTTCCTTCGGGTATTATCCCAAGTCATTGCAGTGCTTTTAAAGTTGTAGCAACGTTTCAGCAGAATCTCATCTGCCATCTTTGATTATTTCTAAGAAGTGGTATGAGTTTTGTACATATGAAGCTGCAGAAACAGATGTCCTAACCAAAGGATTCAATTATGCCATAGCACCCAAAAAAAATCACCACAGAATCCATTATATGTGCAGTAGAATCCACCCTAACCAAATTAAATACAGATGAAGCTGACAGAATTACAAACATCAGGTTACAAACATCTTATGCACAAGGAAACCACCGAAAAGCAACTTGCACAAAGATGAATTCAAAGCACTACAAACCCTGAAAAATGATAACAGCATAATCATACTCCCAGCAGATAAAGGGAATGCCACAGTAGTAATGGACAGAAAAGACTACGAAACAAAAATGACAGACCTACTCCAAGACTCCACTTACAAACCTATAAACAAAACCCAACCACATATCTGGAAACATTAACTAAGAAGAAAATTATAACCAGCCACATATGCAAAGAAATCCAACAGACGATCATACCAAGGGAAAAATCTTCCAGATGCCCCAAATTATACGGCCTCCCAAAAATATACAAAGAAGGCATACCTCTCAGACCCATAGTCAGCTCCAAAGGAGCACCATTACAAAACCTAACTAAACACTTTGCAAAACAACTACAGCCCCATGCTGAAACCGCAGCTTCATATGTACAAAACTCATACCACTTCATACCACTTCTTAGAAATGATCAAAGATCTACACGTGGAACAAGAAGATCTGCTTGTAAGTTTCGACGTGGTTTCACTATTCACTCAAGTCCTCATAAAAGAAACTCTTGAAATCATCAAAAATAAATACCTACCAGCTAA
>BLBF01000006.1:73797329-73817019 GCA_015471245.1 Laticauda colubrina
TAATAGTAATGCAGACTTTGTAAATAGTTGGACAGTGTTGAGGGAATTATTTGTTTACAAGGGTGATGGCATTTGGGAAAAAACTGTCCTTGTGTCTAGTTGTTCTGGAGTGCAGTGCTCTATAATGTCATTTTGAGGGAAGGAGTTGAAACAGTTTATGTCAGGGATGTGAGGGGTCTGTAAATTTTCACAGCCCTCTTTTTGACTCATGCAGTATACAGATCTTCAAATTAAAGGCAGGTTGTAATTGTTTTTTCTGTAGTCCGAATTACTCTCTGGTGTCTGTCTTATTAGGTTGCAGAACCAAACCAGACAGTTATAGAGGTGCAGATGACAGACTCAGTAATTCCTCTGTAAAACTGTATCAGCAGCTCCTTGTCATTCTTTGTTGTGCTTTTTTGATGATGTTTTTGATGTTAGGTGTCCATTTTAGATCTTGTGATATGATAGAACCTAGAAATTTGAAGGTCTCTACTGTTGATACTGTGTTGTCTAGTGTTGTAAGAGGTGGTAATATGGGAGGGTTTCTCAAGTCTACCACCATTTCTACATTTTTGAGTGTGTTCAGTTCCAAATTATTCCAGTTACACCAGGAGGCAAGTTGTACAACCTCCTGTCTGTATGCGGATTCATTGTTTTCTCGAATGAGACCAATCACTGTTGTGTCATCTGCAAACTTCAGTATTTTAACAGATGGACCATTTGAGATGCAGTCAAACGATCCCCAGCTATATAGGGAGAAGAGGAGTGGAGAAAGCACACAGCCTTGAGGAGTGCGTGTGTGCTAATTGTACAGGTATCAGATGGGATTATGCTTAGCTTCACCTGCTGCTTCCTGTCTGTTAGAAAGTTTATGATCCACTTACAAGTGTGTTCAGGTACTGCTAACTTTTTGCACTTAATTTTGAAAGCCATGAGGCTGTGTGTTCTCAGTGGAATATTGTTACTTACTATGAATACAATAAACTAATGTGGGAATCATGTCTTACTAGACTGAACTCTTTCATGATTGATATCATATTTTAAATCTCACCTCAGAAAATTTGATGCCCTATGCTATCATGCCATATATGTCATAATGATGCATACAAGCATGTTATTGTGCAGAGAACTAAGCTAATTCGTGTGTATGTGTCTGAGACTGTCATATATTGTAATGTTTACAATTTAATTGCTTATTCATTCAGAATAGTTGTAGCATTTTGATACAGTATACACATTTAGGATGATTTGGTTCAAACAGATATAAAATAGATTACTATAAATGAATATAAAGTAATTGCTGCATGAAAGTTTTTAATGTATTTACAATCACAATAAAATTCCTATCAAGTCATAATCTTGCAGAGTGAATTTAACAAAACTGCTGTACCTTAACCTTTATTCTATACAGTTAACATTAAAAGTACAGGTCATCCCTGGCTTATGACCACAATTGAACCGAAATTTGTGTTGCTGAGTTTTGTCCTATTTTGTGACCTTTCTTGTCATAGTTAAGTAAATCATACCATACTTTTTACTGCTTCAGTAAAAAGATGGACAGATAAAATCCCACACACAGTAAATGCCAGAATGAAACTTTTTCTGTAAATGAATTTAAAACATTCTCTCATAACCTTGGCCTGTTCCTAAAGGTACAGAGACAGAAAGAAAAATTTAATACAGTTTTCTCTTCACCCTATTCTGCTGGCCAGATAAAATAGGGTGAAGGCATTTTCTTTCATTGCTTTTAACTTTTTTTTACCTAGCAATTTAAAAATCTTGTCTTTTTTGGATTAGAGGCATTTAACAGTTGCAATTACTTTGAGGGCACACAAAGACACAAAGACAAGGAAAAGAGAAAAGGAAAGGAAAACAGAGCTCTCAGGTTTACACATAAATCTCAGTTAAATTAGGAAAGGCATAAATCTTAAATGTATTGTGTGGTTGCATGGAAGACAGAGAGGAAGAGAGAGAAAAACAAACAAACAAAACCCCCAACATTCCTATTTATATATTTCCCCCTTTTTAAAGTACCTTTATTTAGCCAAATTGGTTTTCTAATTTTGTCCTGAAGCAAAGCCAATTCTTTACACAATTTCCTTGCTCATATCTTCTTCTTAGCAGCCAGAACAGGCATCTACCATTCATCCCAGCCTAATCAAGTCTCCTAGTGAGGAGCCTGGTTTGACCCTCGAACTTAGTGGGCCAACCAGCTTGCCTGCCATGGCTCCATCCCATGCAACGCTTTCCCCGCAGCCCAGCTGAGCAGCCCAGATCTGCCTCTTTGAGCCTTAATAAATAACCTCACATTCTAATTACTTTCAGAAATTGCCTGTTAAGGATTTTAAAGCTATTAAAGCTGACAAGTATGACAAGTTTGAAGAGTCTTCAATGGGTAAATTTATCTTCAACTCTGAACAAATTAATTAAAAGTTTTAAGCCCATGTCACATTGCACCAACGGATGGAAAGAGGATGTAAAACGGAGAGAAACACTTGCCATCCATTGGCTAACGCGATGCTTCCATTCTGTACTCACTGCCTCCGTTTTTCATAATCTATCCATCCAGCATCCGTTGACTGACATTTCATCCGCTCAAAAAGTTTTGAGCTGCACAAAACTTTTTGAGCAGATAAAGTATCCAACGCGTCCGTTCTGCATCCGCAACGCATACAGGGAACATCCGTTCTACATCTGTTGTCATACGTTACGCATCCGCTATATCCGTTAGGCATCCACTGCACATCTGCACAACTCACATCCGCTCCAGCGGAAACCGGACACAGGGAGGAAGCGAAACGGACGCGGAACGCACCCGCAGCGTTAGTAGCACAGAGGCAGAAAGGATGAAAGTGGATGCAGCTCGCATACAAAGCATTAAAACGGAAAAAACATTCGCAGAGGGGACCTATCTTGCATATTTAGGATGTCTGCAGGATGCCTAGAGGATGCAAAAGGACACTTAGCGGAAAACCTATATTTCCCATAAAAAGGGGGAGGAACTCACCTGGATCTCACTTTCAGTCCAGCAGCCCTGCTGTGCAGACCTCTTCAGCCTTCATCTTGCTTTTGCTCTTCCACAGCATCCAGTCATCTCCACCATGGATCATCACACACTCCTTTTGGTAGCCACATCGTTCTACAACAGTGCGAAGCCCTCTACAGGCTCTTTCACCTGTTCTACGTGAAGAAAAGGAGGCGGCCAAGAAGTGTCTGGGTCCGAAGATGGATCGGGAGAAGAGCAGAGTACGGACTGTATAACAAGCTGATGGTGGAGTTGAGGAACTAAGACCCTCGTGCATTCCAGAACTTCATGAGGATGCCTCCAGCCATGTTTGACGAAGTTGTGGAGCGGAGACCCAGGTTGACCAAGCAGAGAATCAACTTCCGGCCCAGCCTGGACCCTGGGCTGAAGGTGGCACTGAGTCTGCGCCACCTGGCCTCCGGGACCACGTACAGGAACATGCAGTACGGCTAGAGGGTGCCACACAACACCCTCAGCATTGTGGTCAGAGAAGTGGTGCAGGCCATTATCGAAGAATACCTGGAGGAGCTCCTCCAGTGCCCATCCACTGAAGAAGGCTGGAAGAAAGTTGCAGAGCAGTGGTATCAGAGGTGGAACTTCCCCCACACCGTTGGAGCCATAGATAGCAAGCACGTGGCCTGAAAAGCTCCAGCCAACTCAGGGTCCACTTATTTCAACTACAAGGGCTTCTTCAGCATCATCCTCTTCGCCATGGTTGATGCTGACTACAAGTTCATGTACATTGATGCTTCAGGCAACGGGTCATCTTCAGATTCCCAGGTATACAACGCCAGTCACCTCAAGGAGGGGCTGGAATGCAACCTCATCATGGGCTTCGCAGATCCAGACCCCCTGCCCAATGACACACAAAATGTGCCCTACTTCATCATGGGGGATGACGCCTTCTCCCTCAGAACCTACCTCATGAAGCCCTACACCTCCAGACTCCTCACCCGTGAAGAGAGGATCTTCAACCACAGGCTGTCCAGGGCAAGGCGGGTGGTGGAGAACGCCTTTGGCATCCTGGCCAACAGGTTCCAGGTACTCCTCACCACCATGCAGCATCGCCCACAGACCGTGAGGAGGATCGTGGAATCTTGCTGCATCCTGCACAATCTCGTGCACCCGCTACCCAGTGTTGCAGAACAGGCTCGTGGACCTCCAACAAGGCAATGGGGACATGGAGCCTGGTGAATGGAGGCAAGGGTGAAACCTGATAGACATTGTGGATGTGCAAGGCCCCAACAGAGCTTCACATGAAGGGAAGAAGCAGCGCAACCACCTGAAACACTGGTGCAATTCCCCAGCTGGAGCAGTGGAGTGGCAAGACAGGATGACAGATGCTTAATGGATGCTTCCTTCAGCCTGTCTCATCACACTGATGAGATTGGGCCATGTATGTTGAGTGGCCCTACAATGAACAGGGCATTTAATAAAGAGTTGTGTTTATGTTGAAATATGTTGATGAATGATTAAATTGTTATTGATAATAAAGGGCCATAGGTATGGCACCTGGGAGGGTGGACCATACAGTCCCACTATGCTTGCACTGGAGGCTTATCTATCCCACAGCTATTACCCATCCCAAAGGTATCCCTGCCCATCCCACTGCTATCTTCACCCATCCCACAAGCATTCAAAGGCTTAAACCATTTCTAAAAGTTTCCACCAAGACTTTATTGACTAAAATAAATGAAGCAAGTGTGTGAAGCAAAGATCATCTTTATTAATAACAAGCTGTAAAAGAAAAATGACCCAAGTGTCTTAAGCAAAGATAAAGTCAACAGGTAGCCACCCAGTCTCTGGCACTCTTCTCAGTCACTCTGAGGCGTGCCCATAGTCTCAGGGGTGAAGGGTCCAGGTGCTGTGGAGGTGGCTGCTACTGGAGTGCTGGTCTGAGGCGTCATTGGGGTGACTGGTCCCGAGAGGACAACAGGGGACGGTGTGTGGAGGAAAGTCTCAGAGAGCTGGCTCAGTCCAGTGATTTTCAGAGCCCCTTCCTCCAGGACATGGGGTGTCAGCCCCAATACCTATGACAGATGTTCTGAGGCCGGGCTTGGCTGTGGGGTGGAGGAAGGAGCAGTGTAGTGGGGATGTCTGGTCTGCAGCTGAGCGAGGTGAGGCATGGGTGGCATCTGTGGCGGTGGCATCAGTGGCAGCGGTGTCACCGATGGCGTCCGATGTACCTGTGCCTGGACTGGGAAGGGCTGCCTGTGCTGCTGGAGCTCCTGGTAGCCGTAGCCTTGGTAGGTGAGGGCCTGTGGAAAGCCTTGGAAGGGCAGTGACATCACCTGGGGTGGAGGAGCAGGCCTGGACTGGGTGGGAGCAGGTTCAGCTGGGTCTGGAGGGTTGTGAAGAAGACCAGTGATCCTTTCCTTTACCACCTGGTACTGTGATTCCGACATGTTCATGAGGGTCTGGTTGACATAGGTGAGGAAGGGCTTGCGGTTGGAGGATGGGACATCGGTGTTTACCAGCTGAGAGAGGAGATCTACGCTGCTTCTGATGGTGTCTCTTATCTCCAGCAGGACAGTGTGGCTGTGCCCCTCCGGTCTGCCTCTCTGCCTTTCTGTGGAGGTGGAGCTGGGGGTGGATGTGGGTTGGCCTCTGGTGGAAGTGCCCTCTCCTTGCTCCCACTGCGTCAGGGGGTCCTCCACGCGCTCCGCCATGGATATTATAGCTGTTGGGGGGTTCTCCGTCGTGGCACGCTCCACAGATATCTGCCTGGAAACAGGAGCTGACTCTTGGCCAGAAGAGGACTGGCTCTCAGCAGGCTGCCTGAGAGAGAGGGTTGACAGAGGGGCTGCTCCTCAGTGGCGGATCTCACCCTCCAAGAAGCTGCACTTGGCCATCACGTAGGTCTCTCGGTCCGTCAGCTTGACCGCTGCCTGGCCAGATTTCTTGAAGTACAGCTTCCCGTACCAGGTGTGCATGTGCTTCCACCAGCCGAGGAGCACCTCCGAAGTGTAGCCCAGGCTCTCCGCCTTCTCTCTCCAAGCAGCCTGCTTCCTTTTGGTGTCTCGGTAGAGCCTGTGTCCCTTCCGCCAAAGATATTCGTTCTCCCTCAGCCATTCCAGCACCTCATCCTCATGTTCCTGTTCGATGGAGTATTGCCTCCTCTCCCGTTCACATGTATGCCTCTTTCTCCCTCTGGCAGGGCCATCTGGGCCCTCATCAGAGGGGCTTCAAGGTTCTAGGGGCTGCTCCACCACACCACCACCAGCAGCAGCAGCAACAACAACAGTAGCAGCAAAAGCAGGACCAGCAGCACCACCACCAGCAGCATCACCAGCAGTGCCAGTAGCACCAGCAGCGCCAGCAGCACCAGCAGCGCCAGCAGCGCCAGCAGCACCAGCAGCACCAGGATCAGCACCAGCAGAGTAAGCACCAGCAGGACCAGCAGGACCAGGAGCACCAGCAGGACCAGCAGGACTAGCAGGACCAGGAGCAACAGCAGGACCAGGAGCAGCATCAGCAGAATAAGCACCAGCAGAAGCACCAGCACCAGGAGCAGCGCCAGCAGAGTAAGCACTAGCAGAAGCACCAGCACCATGAGCAACGCCAGCAGAAGCCCCAGCACCAGGAGCTGCACCAGCAGTGTAAGCACCAGCAGAAGCACCAGCACCAGCAGACTTAGCACCGGCAGAAGCACCAGCACCAGGAGCAGTGCCAGCAGAAGCTCCAGCACCAGAAGGGAGTCAGCCCCAGCAGCAGAAGCCCCAGCAGAAGCAGAGTCAGGGCCAGGGGGTGGGATGGTGGCCCTGTCCCTCTTGCCAGGGCTGGTAGCAGATGGCACAGGCTGTCTCTTCTTCCCCATGGTTGTTGACTGGCTCGCTGGCTGGAGCTGTGTCTGGCAGCAGGTCTTTCCTCTGAATGGTGACCTGCTTGCGAGCTGCTTCCATTTATATCCACGGGGCTGACGCAATACATCCTCCCCGCATGCGCAGTGAACGCTCTGCTTCCGCTAGTCATCCGCTAGGCATCCACTAGGCTTCTGCTCTGCATCCGCTTCATCCGTTCTGCATCCGCTCTGCATCCGCTCTTTCCACTGCGCGTCCACTTCACTGTGCTCCCCCAGAAGCCCTGCAGATGTGCCATCCACTCCCATCCACTTCCATCCGCTAGGCTTCCGTGGAGCATCCGTTTTACATCCCCTCTACATCCTCCCCCCGTCCGTTCCTTTCCTTTGTTGTCCGCTCTGGTTATGCAAATTCGGGGCACTTTTGAGAGCGGATAACAATGGATGGAACATTTTCTCATCCGCTGTGTCCTTTTTACAAACGTTTTGCATCTGTCGGCCAATTTGGCAAGCCGTTTAGAACCTAAAGAATTTGAAATAAACTAAATAGGTTTTTGGTCTAAAAAGGTTATAAACTAACTCTCTCTCTCTCTCTCTCTCTCTCTCTCTCTCCCCCTCCCCCCTCCCTCCCTCCCTCCTCCTCCCCTTCCCCTTCCCCCTCTCCCTTTTCCTTTCGGTACAAGATAACCAAACTAATTTCTAATGCAAAATTTTTTTAGTTAATGAACTGGAACAATACTACTAGACAATGGAGGTTAACAAAACTTTATAGTTCATATACATTGCTTCATTTTTCCCCCAACACCTCATGCATTGTACAATTGTTCTGGGTATGGTTGAGTCCTCATGGGATGATGTATGGTTAAGCATGAGTTAGCATTTGCCTGTCTGTCTCCTCTCTAACTTACCACAAAGGACAACTTTTCTGAAAACTGTGGGACAAGCTGGCAATTCTAAGAAGATGTCTATCCATCTTTATGCAGTTGATGTCCCAGTTTTGATGAGAAATGGACTTCAATCCTTATGTCAGAATCTAGTCTGAAATTTTCCTTCCTTCCTTCCTTTTTTCCCTCCCTCCCTCCCTCCCTCTAGATTATTTTGCACATAAACACCTTATCTTGTTATTGTTCCATACAGTGCCATATCTGTATTTTCTTGTTTATATATTACAGTACAAGATTTATTTCAACATTGTTTTCTAGTTTATGAATATTGAATAAATAAATCAAACATTAAGACTATTTTAATATTCATGTGTTTTACTTGCAAACAAATAGAAAAAACATTTAAATCAAATACTTTTAAAAGAAAAAAGTTGGAAAAGAAATACCCGGTTTTATTTTTACATTTTATTTGTAGTATGTTGTCATAACTGAAAGCAAATGTTGAGGTTTACATTCAATTGACTTACAAAAACCTCACATGGATTTAAATAAACAAGAACAGAAACTAACTTTAGTATTTTTAATCTTCATAAATATATGAAAATGTTTTATCTGCTGTTGGCATGATGTTGTGCAGTCTTTCACAATACCACATTTTTCATCCCAGACCCAGAATTTTCATTGGCTTTTTAATTGTCCCAATTAAAGTAATTTGGAATACATTCTCAATGCTTTCTAGCTTTAGGAGCTAAGGTCTTAAGGACCTGTCACATAGGCCAATGGAAGCAAAACGTATGTAAAAAGGACACAGCAGACGAGAAAATGTTCCATCCGTGGTTATCCGCTCTCAAAAGTGCCCCGAATATACATAAGCAGAGCGGACAACAACGGAAAGCAACGGACGGGGGGAGGATGTAGCCACGATGTAAAGCGGATGCTCCACGGGAGCCTAGCGGATGGAAGCGGATGACACATCCGCGGAGCTTCCGGGGGAGCACAGAGAAGTGGATGCACAATGGAAGGAACGGATGCAGAGCGGATGCCTAGCGGATGAAGCGGATGCATCACGGAAGCCTAGCGGATACCTAGTGGATGCAAAGCGTTCACTGCGCATATGGGGAGGATGCATTGCGTCAGCCCCGCGGATATAAAGGGAAGCAGCTCACAAGCAGGTCACCATTCAGAGGAAAGACCTGCTGCCAGACACAGCTCCAGCCAGCCAACAACCATGGGGAAGAAGAGAAAGCCTGTGCCATCTGCTGCCAGCCCTGGCAAGAAGGACAGGGCCACCATCCCACCCCCAGGCCCTGACTCTGCTTCTGCTGTGGCTTCTGCTGCTCGGGCTGACTCTTCTGGTGCTGGGGCTTCTGCTGAGGCTTACTCTGATGGCGCTGCTCCTGGTGCTGGGGCTTCTGCTGGTGCTTACTCTGATGGCGCTGCTCCTGGTGCTGGGGCTTCTGCTGGGGCTTACTTTGCTGGCGCTGCTGCTGGTGCTGGTGCTTCTGCTTGTGCTTACTCTGCTGGCGCTGCTGCTGGTCCTGCTGGTGCACCTTTTCCTGCTGGTGCTCCTTGTCCTGCTGGTGCTCCTGGTCCTGCTGGTCCTGCTGGTCCTGCTGGTGCTTACTCTGCTGCTGCTGCTGATCCTGGTCCTGCTGGTGCTATTGGTGCTTACTCTGCTGGTGCTGATCCTGGTCCTGCTGGTGCTGCTGGTCCTGCTTTTGCTGCTACTGTTGTTGTTGCTGCTGCTGGTGGTGGTGGTGTGGTGGAGCAGCCCCTAGAACCTTGAAGCCCCTCTGATGAGGGCCCAGATGGCCCTGCCAGAGGGAGGAAGAGGCATACATGTGAACGGGAGAGGAGGCAATACTCCATCAAAGAGGAACATGAGGAGGAGGTGCTGGAATGGCTGAGGGAGAAAAATTATCTATGACGGAAGGGACACAGGCTCTATCGAGACACCAAAAGGAAGCAGGCTGCTTGGAGAGAGAAGGCAGAGAGCCTGGGCTACACTTTGGAGGTCCTCCTCGGCTGATGGAAGCACATTCACACCTGGTATGGGAAACTGCACCTCAAGAAATCTGGCCAGGCCACGGTCAAGCTGACGGACCGAGAGACCTACGTGATGGCCAAGTGCAGCTTCTTGGAGGGTGAGATCCGCCACCGAGGAGCAGCCCCTCTGACAACCCTCTCTCTCAGGCAGCCCGCAGAGAGCCAGTCCTCTTCTGGCCAAGAGTCAGCTCCTGTGTCCAGGTAGGTATCTGTGGAGCGTGCCATGACAGAGACCGCCCCGACAGCTGCACTCCCCATGGCGGAGCGCATGGAGAACCCCCTGATGCAGTGGGAGCAAGGAGAGGGCACTGCCACCGGAGACCAACCCACATCCACCCCCAGCTCCACCTCCACAGAAAGCAGGCAGAGAGCCAGACCAGAGGGGCAGAGGCACACTGTCCGGCTGGAGATCAGGGACACCATCAAAAGCAGCGTAGATCTCCTCAGCTGGTACACACCGACATACCATCCTCAAATCACAAGCCCTCCCTCACCTACGTCAACCAGACCCTCTTGGAATCACAGTACCAGGTGATCAAGGACAGAATCACCAATCTTCTTCACAACCCTCCAGACCCAGCTGAACCTGCTCCCACCCAGTCCAGGCCTGCTCCTCCACCCCAGGTGATGTCACTGCCCTTCCAAGGCTTTCCACAGGCCCTCACCTACCAAGGTTACGGCTACCAGGAGCTCCAGCAGCATAGGCAGCCCTTCCCAGTCCAGGCACAGGTACATCGGACACCACTGGTGCCACCTATTCCACTGATGCCACCGACGCCACAGATGCCACCCATGCCTCATCTCGCTCACCTGCAGACCAGACATCCCCACTACACTCCTCCTTCCTCCTCTCCACAGCCAAGCCCAGCCTCAGAACATCTGTCATCAGTCGGGTCTGACACCCCATGTCCTGGAGGAAGGGGTGAGCCAGTTCTCTGAGAGCTTCCTCCACACACCATCCCCTGTTGTCCTCTGAGAGCCAGGCACTCCAATGGCACCTCAGACTAGCACTCCAGCAGCAGCCACCTCCACAGCACCTGGACCCTTCACCCCTGAGACGATGGGCACACCTCAGAGTGACTGGGAAGAGTGCCAGAGACTGGGTTGCTACCTGTTGACTTTATCTTTGCTTGGGACACTTTACTTGGGTCATTTTGCTTTTACAGTTTGTTATTAATAAAGGTTATCTTTGCTTCACACACTTGGTTCAGTTCTTTTAGTCAATAAAGTCTTGGTGGAAACTTTTAGAAATGGTTTAAGCCTTTGCATGCTTGTGGGATGGGTAAGGATAGCAGTGGGATGGGCAGGAATACCTTTGGGATGGGTAATAGCTGTGGGATGGGCAGGGATACCTTTGGTATGGGTAATAGCTGTGGGATGGGTTAGGATAGCAGTGGGATAGATAAACCTCCAGTGCAAGCATAGTGGGACTGTATGGTCCACCCTCCCAGGTGCCACACCTATGGCCCTTTATTATAAATAACAATTTAATCATTCATGAACACATTTCAACATAAACACAACTCTTTATTAAATGCCCTGTTCATTGTAGGGCCACTCAACATACATGGCACAATCTCATCCGTGTGATGAGACAGGCTGAAGGAAGCATCCATGAAGCATCTGTCATCCTGTCTTGCCACTCCACTGCTCCAGCTGGGGAGTTGCACCAGTGTTTCAGGAGGTTGCGCTGCTTCTTCCCTTCACGTGAGGCTCTGTTGTGTCCTTGCAAATCCACAATGTCTATTAGGTTTCGCCCTTTCCTCCATTCCCCAGGCTCCATGTCCCCATTGCCTTGTTGGAGGTCCACGAGCCTGTTCTGTAACACTGGGTAGTGGGTGCGCATGATATTGTGCAGGATGCAGCAAGCTTCCACGATCCTCCTCATGGTCTCTGGGCGATGCTGAATGGTGGTGAGAAGTACCTGGAACCTGTTGGCCAGGATGCCAAAGGCGTTCTCCACCACCCGCCTTGCCCTGGACAGCCTCTCGTTGAAGATCCTCTCTTCACGGGTGAGGCATCTGGAAGTGTAGGGCTTCATGAGGTAGGTTCTGATGGAGAAGGCGTCATCCCCCTCAATGAAGTAGGGCACATCTTGTGTGTCATTGGGTAGGGGGTCTGGATCTGGGAAACCCATGATGAGGTTGCGTTCCAGCCCCTCCTTCAAGTGACAGGCATTGTATACCTGGGCATCTGAAGATGACCCGTTGCCTGAAGTATCGATGTACATGAACTTGTAGTCAGCATCAACCATGGCGAAGAGGATGATGCTGAAGAAGCCCTTGTAGTTGTGATAAGTGGACTCTGAGACTGGAGCTTTGCAGGCCACGTGCTTCCCATCTATGTCTCCAACGGTGTGGGGGAAGTTCCACCTCTGATACCACTGCTCTGCAACTTTCTTTCAGCCTTCTTCAGTGGAGGGGCACTGGAGGAGCTCCTCCAGGTATTCTTCGATGATGGCCTGCACCACTTCTCTGACCACAATGCTGATGGTGTTGTGTGGCACCCTCTAGCCGTACTGCATGCTCCTGTATGTGGTCCCTGAGGCCAGGTGGCGCAGAGTCAGTGCCACCTTCAGCCCAGGGTCCAGGCTGGGCCGGAAGTTGTTGCTCTGCTTGGTCAACCTGGGTCTCAGCCGCTCCACAACTTCATCAAACATGGCTGGCGGCATCCTCATGAAGTTCTGGAATGCACGAGTGTCTTCGTTCCTCAGCTTGTTATACAGTCTGTACTCTGCTCTTCTCGCGATCCATCTTCGGACCCAGACACTTCTTGGCCGCCTCCTTTTCTTTGTGTAGAACAGGTGAAAGAGTCTGTAGATGGCTTTGCACTCTTGTAGAACGATGGTGGCTACCAAAAGGAGTGTGTGATGATCCATGGTGGAAATGACTGGATGCTGTGGAAGAGCAAAAGCAAGATGAAGGCTGAAGAGGTCTGCACAGCAGGGCTGCTGGACTGAAAGTGAGATCCAGGCGAGTTCCTCCCCCTTTTTATAGGAAATATAGGTTTTCCGCTTGGTGTCCTTTTGCATCCTCTTGACATCCTGCAGACATCCTAAATATCCGAGATACGTCCCCTCTACGAACGTTTTTTCCGTTTTAATGTTTTGTATGTGAGCTGCATCTGCTTTCATCCTTTCTACGTCCGTGCTACTTACGCTGCATGTCCGTTCCGCATCCGTTTCTCTTCCTCCCTGTTTCTGTTTTCTGCTGGAGCGGATGTGAGTTGTGCAGATGCGCAGCGGATGCCTAGCGGATATAGCGGATGCGTAACGGAACACGACGGATGTAGAACGGATGTTCCCCATATGCATTGCGGATGCAGAACGGACGCGTTGGATACTTTATCCGCTCAAAACGTTTTGTGCAGGTCAAAACTTTTTGAGCGGATGAAATGTCAGTAGATGGATGCTGGACGGATAGAGGATGAAAATCGGGCGCAGTGAGTATAGAACGGAAGCATCACGTTAACCAACAGATGGCAAGTGTTTCTCTCCATTTTACATCCTCTTTCCATCCATTGGTGCTGTGTGACAGGCTTAAGTTATTAGTTGAGAATCTGATTTAGGACTATAGAAAAGATAGTTCAGCATTCAGTGGCATGTTGACGGTTAATAAGATTTCTTTTATATCTTTGCACTTTTAAATAGGCAGTAGATTTCTGAGCCAAGTTATGGAGAAGCTCTAGAATTACCATTATTTAAAATTTTTTTTAAAAAAAATCATTTTATTTTTAGTACAAACAATCCAGTGTGTTGTCTTGGTACAAATATCTTGTGGAATAACAATTAAAGTTGCCCAGCCATTATCATTTACATTAGTATTAATTTTCTAGTCTTAACTTATTACTGATATACATAATATATCTAATTATTATAACAATCCTCACCTTGGCGAGGCGGGGGGGAAGCAAGAATTAATTTAAAAATGTTACAAGATACAAGAACGAGAGGAGGTTTTGGACTACCAAATTGGGAAATAAATTTTCCCATTTTGCCAAATATAGTACTATCTGCTGCTTGAGTTTAATATAGCTATTATCTTTTAATGTATTGCATCTTGCTGTCAAATATATCCCCAAGTACTTGATCTTATTCATGACCTGGATTTTCAATACGTCTGCCAGTTCTTCCTTATGTCTAGATAGCATGTTCTTTGTTAGGATCTTTGTCTTATCTTTATTTATTTTCAAACCAGCCACCTTACCATATGTCTTTTCTATCAATTTTGGTGCTGTTTCTAGTGGATCTTCCAAGATAAAAACCAGGTCATCTGCAAATGCTTGCAACTTAAATTCTTTTTTTTAAATTTTCATCCCTTTTATGTTCTTTTCATCTCTAATATTTCTATTTAGCACTTCCAAAATTAACACAAACAAGAAAGGTGACAGTGGGCAACCTTGCCTTGTTCCTTTTCTTATGTCAGTAGAGTCTGTCAGGTCTCCCTCTGTCGTTTGCTCATGATATATAGCTTCTATTATTTGGATAAATTTTCTAGTGAAGCCCATTTGTTCCAACAGTAACAACATGAATCGCCAATTCACGTTATCAAATGCCTTCTGTGCATCTAGAAATATCAAAGCCATTTGTTTTTCAGGGTGTGCCTCATAGTATTCCAAAGCGTTCAAAATTACTCTCATATTGTCTTCAATTTGTCTCTTTGGCAGAAATCCATTTTGGTCAGGATGAATAAAATTATTTAAGTATTTTTTAAGTCTTTCTGCCAATATTGAAGCAAAAATTTTATAGTCTGCGTTTAATAGGGAAATAGGTCTGTAGTTCTTGATTTGTAATGGATCGGTCTCCTCTTTTGGAATAAGTGTAATATAAGCTTCTGACCATGATTTAGGTATCTTCTTCTTTAACATAACTTCATTCATAACTTCTAGCAATGGAAGGTTCAACGATGCCTGTAATGTTTTGTAAAATTCTGCCAGAAGTCCATCTAGGCCTGGTGCCTTTCCATTGTTTTGCTTCTGAAGTGCTTCAGTTAACTCCATCATTGTTATTTTACTTTCTAACCTTATTTCAATCTCTTTCTGTATCTGGGGTAGGTTAGCATTCTGTAAGTACTATGTAACTCTTTCATCATCAATATTCTCTTGTGTATATAGTTTCCCATAATAGTCTTGTATAATTTCCTTCTTCTCTTTACTATCATAGCAAACTTGGCCTTGATCATCAATTAATTGCAATATTTTCCTTGATTCTTTCTCCTTTCTCAGTTTATTTGTTAACCATCTACCTGGTTTATTTGCATACTCAAAATAATTCTGTTTCGTGCCTCTGATTATCTGTGCTAATTTTTCTTTTTCCATTAATCCCATTTTATGTTTAATTATATCCATTTTTAACTTAATGTCCTTTTTCTGTGGCATTTTCTGCAATTCTTTTTCAAGTCCTTTATACTCATCCTCTAATGTCTTAGAGGCTAGTCTTTTCGTGATATTTCTTTTCCTTGTATAGTCTATTATCAAGCCTCTGGCATATTCCTTCATTGTATCCCATACATTCTGCGTTGATGTGTCTTCTTTTTTATTTTCTTTAAAGAAAAAATCCAGTTCTTTCTCCATCCTCTGTATGAAGTCATTTTCTTTTAATATAGTATTGTTTAACGTCCATCTCGATCTTCTTCTTTTTCCTTTCCATTTAATTATCAGTGGATTATGATCTGCCCAAATACTTGTTTCAATATTTATTTCTTGCATGTTGGCTAACAATTCTGTTGACATCCATATCATATCTATTCTGGATCATGATAAATGTCTGTTTGAATAGAAATTGTATTGTTTAGTCTTAGCATTTATTTCTCTCCATGCATCTTTTAGGTTTATTTCATCTGTCATTTAAAAAAAGGATTTTGGGAGAGTCTTTCTGTTTTGCTTTGTTGTTTTATGTGTTGTATAGTCCAATTTATTATCTACAATTCTATTGAAGTCTCCCATCATAACGATATTAGGTATAGTCCAATTATTTTCATATGTAGTTTTCTATAAAATTCTTCTTGATTGTCATTTGGGGCATAGATTGCAATCAGGAGTGTTTTCACATTATTGTCCATTATTTTCACCATCAGTAATCTTCCATCGTCATCGGTGTCGTTCAATTTCGCTGGGACAATATCTTTAATGTATAAACCCACTCCTCTTTTCTTGCATTGTGTCAAAGAAGTAAATATTTTCCCTAATTTTGGCTGTATCAGCAATTGTTCATGTTCTTTTTAATATGTACTTCTTGTAGGCAGATTATATCAGATTTTAATTTCTCTAATTTATGGAAAGTTTTCCTTCTTTTAACAGCTGAATTAAGTCCGTTTATGTTCATTGTAATCTGCTTTTTCTCTTCCATGGTTATACTTTATACTTAGGTTTAGCAGCTCTTTTAGATCTTGGTCACGTTGTTCCTTAACTTCCACCTTTCTGCTTACTGCACCTTCTTCTTTTTCAGTCGCTATTTGGCAATCCTCTTGGAATTCAATTAGTGACATTTCTTTTTCTGTCTCCTCCTCTCTCCCTCCAAAATATTTAATATAAAATGATTCAGCTTTCTCAATTGAGTCAATTCTATGTCTCTGTTCTTGCCCTGTGAACATTAAACCTTCTGGAAACAGCCACCTCTTTTTAAAGTAGGATTTTAGTCAGGAATCAGTATTCTCTTCTCATTTCTCTCACACTTTTAGGCACTTATTTCAGGACCACAATCTCCTTATCTTTATATTTCAATGTTTTCTCTCTTGCCACCTGTAATATTTGTGTTTTAATGGCTTTCTTTGTAAATCTGATGTGAACTTCTCTTTGTAAGCTATTTCTCATTGTATATCTTGTGAAGACTTGAAAAACCTCGTCAGTTCCCTCCAACATCTTCTCTTTGGTTATTTCCAGAGCTTCAGCCAAGATTTCTATCATTATCTCAGCTAAGTTTTGTCCCTTTTCATCCTCTATGTTTTGAAATTTGAGATAAAATTTTGATCTATCCATCTCTCATCTCAGCATCCCACTTTTATCTTGTTCAACCATTGCTAATCTGTCATCAATGTCTCCAATCTTCTTATGTCTTTGTTTATCTTCTTCTTCAATGTTTTTGAATTTCTCATCATATTTCATCATCATTTGTTGAATGTTCTCCACCTTTTCATCAGTTTTTTCTGTTCTCCTTTCAATATTCTCTGTTTTTGTTTGTATGGTTTGAATTCCTTGCATTATCATATGCAATGTCACCTTTTCCTGTTCTTTTTCTTACTGTACCATCGTCTCTATTGAGCGCTGTCCTCCAGATGGTGAAGAGGAAGAAGTAGGAATTGAAGAACCAGCCGCTGTTAATTTCCTGCTCATTTCAGACAATTCAAAATCTTCAGGTTCTTCTAAACCTTAATCCACTCATGAAATAGCCAATTGTAAATCCAAGTAAAAATAGTGGGAAAAAAAGAAACAAGATAGAAAAAACACAGATTTCTTCAGGTTCTTGTATACCTTAATCCAATCGATTAGTTAAATAGCAGTAAAAGCTCAAAAAAGGAAGAGGAAAAAAAAAACCTCATAAACAGAGAGAGGAAAAAAATTTTAAATCTTGTAGAAGGCAGAAAAATAAAAAGTAAAAAAAAGGAATTTCTTCAGGTTCTTCAACACCTTAATCCAATTAGAAAGTCTCAGGTATGAAACGGTATACAAAAAAAAGGAAGCCACAGGGAAAAAAAACAATATGGAGGGTAGATAAAAGATGTAGGAGAGGGAGAGAGAGAAAAGGAAAAAGCTGACCCCCTTAAAAAAAGGGAAAACATTAATACAAAGGCTTTTCCTTTAAAATAAAATGCAAAAGTAAAAATTAGTCTCCAAAAGCAAAAAGAAAGACAAAAGCATGTTCCAAGAGTCCAGAGATCCAAATAACTATTACAAATAATAAGATGATAAGGAGTGGGTGTGAGGAATAGGCCAATTTTAAAAAGAGAAAATGAACACACTGCACTGATTTAGTTATCCAAGGCTTTCATTAATTTTTATAGCTCTCTTCTCTAGAATCTTATCATCTTTTTTCTATATACTTCAACACCAGACTCCAGCTACTGATAGAATTCCAGAAGAGCACCTGCAATAACACTCTCCCATGCTCTTCCTTCTATCTTATCAGACAGGCTCAAAGTCTTTGAAAAGAAGTCTAAATTCTTTCTCAGCTTTGTCTGGTTGAAAGAGAAAAAAAAGAGAAACAATATTTAGTTGGCAGTGTTACAAAGTTTCCTCCATTTTCACTTTCCCCCTTCCTTTCCAAACAAATTATTATAAAAAAGTTAATTAAAAAGTAAAAAGGGTTTAAAAAAAAAACAAAGGCTAAAAGGGGATCTCTAGCCTAAAATATTGCAAAGACAAAAAGGAGAAGAAACAAAAATGAAAAATAAGATAGAATAAAAGACCAGTCCAGTTCAAAGTAAAAGACAGAGTCCAGCAAAAAAAAGAAAACAATAATTTGACTTCCCGTTTGAAATCGCTGCTTAATTACTTCTGTCTGAGATTTTACAGATTCTTTCTTTTCCTTAGGATGTCCTCTTAAATCTTAAAGTAAAGAAAAACTTCTCACCAAACCGGCACGCTTTCTCTTTCTATCCTCTTCTGTTTCGGAGCTGTCCCAACTTCAGCAACTTTAATGGCTGCCTCGTTGCTGCTGGCAAAAAGAGCTTCTCCTGGATCTACCTGGGATCGACAGGATGCGCTCTTTACATTCACCGTCTCTTTGGGATGGTTTAGATCCGTTTGGACTGTTCAGGAGCAAAGATATCGGCAGCGATCTCAGACCTCCAAGATTGCATGCCATATCGTTGAGACACCAGCTCCACCCCTGGTCTATAGTTTTTTTTATCCATTGCAAGCCTGAGTCTTCTTTTGGTAATATATGCTTCCATTCAAGAATTTGGTACTTTTGCCTCTAACAATTGTTGGATGGATATTTCCAACATTGAATTGCTTAAAGAGTTTTGTAAATTTTGTATAATTCTACTGGTAACCTGTCCAGATCTGGTATTTTGCCATTCTTTTGTCTTTTAATTGCTTCTGTTAATTCCATCATTGTTCTTCTTTCTTCTAATGCTACTTTAACTGTGTCTAGTATTGTAGGTAATTTTGCTTTTTCTAGATATTGTTTTATTTTATCTTCTGAGATAGTCTCTTGTTCATATAGTTTTTCATAATAATTTTGAATTATTTTCTTTTTGTCATCATTCCAATAATAAAGAGTTCCATTGTCATCGATTTGCTGATAGATCAATTTCTTTTCTTTCTCCTTTTTCAATCTATATGCTAACCAACTTCCAGGCTTATTTGCATTTTCAAAAAAGTTTTGTTTAGCTCCTTTTATTTTTTGTGCTAGTTCTTCTTTATTTATTAAGCTCAACTTATGTTTTTTAAGTCCATTTGATTATGTTCTTTTTGTGTGTGTTTTTTTGTAATTTCATATCTAACTTCATGTATTCCTCTTCCAATTTCTTTTGAGTTTGTCTCTTCTTTTTATTTCTCTTTCCCATATATGTTATTGTTAATCCTCTAATACACACTGTTATGTATTGTAAATAATTGTTAGTTGAAGGTTTTATAATGGTTAGCTGCGGGAGTGGGAAATGCTCTCTCCTGATTGACTGTTGGCTGATTTGTTCCCTTAAAAGGACCGATGTCAGCCATGGAGTTTTAAGTTGCCACACAGGTAGTATTGAGTAAAGAGCTGTAGAATTTTACTCTAGCATCATCTCCATTCTTCGCCCAGAACTTAACATATGTCTTTGCTATATCCCATACATTTTGTAAGGAAGTTTCTTCTTTTCTATTTAAAGGTTAATTCAGTTTGGTATATGCTTGGGATGCAGTATTGAATTTCATGGCAGTCCATTGATTATTCACAAATGGTTGTAAATGTACATTTATAAATGTTATAAATAAATAAATAAATAAATAAATAAATAAATAAATAAATAAATA
>BLBF01000006.1:73817029-73868547 GCA_015471245.1 Laticauda colubrina
ATAAATAAATAAATAAATAAATAAATAAATAAATAAATAAATAAATAAATAAGCAAGCATTGCTGGTGAGAGTATCATAACATTTTTTGATATGGTAAGTTGTATGCCATGCATTTTTGAGTTTTGTTTATCAGAATGACTGATATAGAAATATTTCAGATGATATAATTGAGCTCTCCGTCATAGATAGCAAGACTGACATGTATAATGCTTATCCCATTCTTGCAGATTTGGGTTGTTTCCTGATATTCTTTGTCATATTGTTTGTAGTTGGACCTTATTTTTCAGAATCTCCTGAATTGCCTCCATCCCTATCACCCCACCCCCCCCAAAGATTTCTATCCATGGAATCTTTCTTACTTTTTCCCTTAGCTTTTTGAAACTAGCTTATTTGAAAACTAGAACACTAATTGTTCTATATGTAAATTGGGTTACTCCAAAACATGCAAACCTGATTGGTTGACTAAAGTAAGCATTGGATTGGTTCACTAGGAACCAATCCAAATCAACTGAAAAAGGCGGCAAATTCAAACAGCTGCCATTGGCTACAAGCCGGCAGGCTAGCCTGTATAAAAGGCTGCCGCGGTTTCAGCCACACCGTTCCGTTCACTGACTATTTAAGAATAAAGACTTTGTTGTTGGAACCTGGTCTACCTCGTGTTTTTCCGAACAAAACACTGGTGACGAGGGTGGGATCGTCCTAAACGCGAGACCTGCACGCGGTGAGAAGAAGTCCAGATGGCGACGAAAATGCCTGGAAACAACGCACTGCCCGCACCCTTCAATCCCAACGAAGAAGATTGGGATTCCTATACAGACCGTTTCCAAATGTACTTGGAGAGTAATGAGATGGAAGGAATCTCAGAGCAGCGTAAGAGGGCTGTGTTCTTAACACACTGCGGACCTACAGTTTTCAAGATGGCAAAGGCTCTGGCAAAGCCCCGAGATGTCAAACAACTGATGTGGCCAGAACTACAACGAATTCTGATGGTGTCTAATTTAATAAAGCGACATGAATTTTACTGCAGAGACCAGAGAGAAGGAGAGACCGTCGCCGATTTCGTTGCTGCACTTAGACAAATAAGGGGTGAGTGCGATTTCCTGAACATTGACGAAGCAATGAGGGATCACGTAGTGTTGGGTTTAAGAGACTCGACCGCACAGAGTAAATTACTCAACAAGCCCAACATCACCGTAACCGAAGCCATCGCGGAAGCCACAGCCGCTGAAGCCGTGAAAAAATCGGCTGTCACAATGAAGAAGATGAACACACACAACGAAGAAACAAACCCAACCAAAGACAAAAAACAGTCTACCACCACCACCCACTACGAAGAGTATGGCGAAACACCCGAGTCGAGCGAAGAAGACGATGAGGTCCACCGTTTATTCGTGAACAAAAAAGAGCGCGAAAGAAGGAATTGGCGGAAATGCGCTGGCTGCGGAGGAAACCATTCCCGAGCCGAATGCAGATTTCTCGATGCCATCTGCAGACATTGCAAGAAACGAGGGCATATCGAGAAAGTCTGCAGGAACAAAAAAAGCTACAGCCCAACGAGACACAGAAATTCCCCAACACAAGCTGAGCCAAAACGAACTGAGAGAAAGTGACAACAAGAGAAGCGAGCCAATACACACCAAACTGTCACTATAGAAAGCGCTCAGACGGAAAGCGGGAAGAAAGTTAAAGTAATTGTAAATATTGAAGGAAAGCCTTGCAAGATGGAAGTGGACTCGGGATCTTTCCTTTCAATGGTATCTTGGGACACCATAAAACAACTAGTCCCAGGTATCGAATCCAAGGAACTTCAGAAGCAGCAACTAACCCTCAAAGACTACCAGGCGAGTTCCTTTTGCACTAAAGGCAAAGATAGAGGAACAGCTAGACAAATTAATAGCCCAAGGGGTATTAGAACCTGTGGATCATGCCAAATGGGAAACGCCTATAGTTACACCTATTAAACCAGACGGGTCTGTTAGAATCTGTGGTGACTATAAGGCTACCCTGAACCACGCATTGCAACAGAGCGCATACCCGGTGCCAGTAGTCCAACATTTACTACATTCCCTGGGAAAAGGAAAATGTTTTGCTAAACTCGACCTAGCGCAAGCTTATCAACAGCTCCCAGTGGACCCAGAGACAGCTGAAGCACAGACTATAGCTACCCACAAGGGCGCATTTAAGTGTAACAGACTCCAATTTGGAGTGAGTGTAGCACCAGGCGTATTCCAGAGTCTAATGGAGCGCCTCCTAAATGGCATACAAGGAGTCGTACCATATTTTGACGACGTCCTCATCTCAGCCAAAGATGAAGCTCAACTTAAAGACAGACTTAAAAAAGTACTCACTAAATTTAGAGATTCTGGCCTCAAAGTAAAAAAAGAAAAGTGTTGCCTAAAAAAAAATAGCGTCAAATTCCTGGGCTATTTAATAGACGGAGAGGGTATATACCCTACAGACAAAAAAATTAAAGCTATCAATGAAGCGCCAGAACCAAGAAACAAAACCAAGAACTACAAGCATTTCTTGGACTGATAAATTTTTATAATGTATTCCTACCAAATAAAGCCACAATAGCAGAACCATTACACTGTTTATTGGACAAGAAAGCAATTTGGACTTGGGGTTATAGAGAGAAGAATTCCTTCCAAAAAATTAAAAATTTGCTAACATCAACAAACGTTCTCATGCAATTTAGCAACACACTGCCATTGAGGGTGACCTGCGATGCTTCGCCATTCGGAGTCGGTGCCATCCTGAGCCACCAACTGCCTGATGGCAGAGAGGCACCCATCGCATATTACTCAAGGACCCTGTCTAAAACCGAGAGAAATTACAGCCAATTCGACAGAGAAGCTCTAGCAATTGTCGCTGGAGTGAAACGTTTCCACGAGTACCTCTACGGGCGGACTTTTCAAATTATAACAGACCACAAACCGCTATTGGGAATTTTGGCGGGAAACAAGCCAACACCAAATATCCTTTCTCCGAGAATGACTAGATGGTCAGAGTTCCTAGCAGCCTATTCCTACACTCTGACACATCGACCAGGGAAACAAATTTCCCATGCGGACGCTTTGAGCAGAGCACCCTTACCAGCAACCGAGGAAGACCCGGCACCAGCGATGACAGCATTACAAATAGAGACTTGCCCCGATCTACCCATATCAGCTTATGATGTCGCCAGAGCCACCGCAAAAGACTCATTGACTGCCCGCGTTCTTACCTGGGTAGGTAAAGGCTGGCCGGAAAACCAAAAAACTGAAAACTTTAAACCTTTCCGGACCAGACAGACTGAACTTTCTATTCAAAAGGGGTGTTTATTGTGGGGCGATCGGGTAGTCATTCCTAACAAACTACAACCCAGGGTACTTAGGATGTTACACGAAGGGCACCCGGGAATTGTAAAAATGAAAAGCCTTGCTAGAAATTATGTTTGGTGGCCGGGTATTGACAGGGACATAGAATATTGGGTAAGCTCGTGCAACAAATGCCAGGGAATTAGACCGTCCCCGCCTAAAGCACCCATTAGAGACTGGGAAACCCCGCGAGGCCCTTGCTCAAGAATCCACATCGATTTCGCGGGTCCTACCAAGGGGCATACATTCCTGATTGTCGTTGATGCCTATTCTAATTGGCTAGAAGTAAAAATCATGCCATCAATGACAACAGAAACTGTAATTAAACAACTAGACAACCTTTTTGCCACCCATGGTCTACCGGACGTCCTCGTATCAGATAATGGGCCACAGCTAACCAGCCTACAATTCGAGCAATACCTAGCCTCCCTAGGTATAAGACATGCCCTAACCGTGCCGGCTCACCCGGCTGCAAACAGCAGGGCTGAGAGAATGGTCCGGTTTACCAAAGAGGGGTTAGAAAGAATGGACACCGGAGATGTCCACCGGACACTCCAGCACATAACGTCCAGTACCACGACCAACAAATCCCCAGCAGAATTATTCATGGGGAGGAAATTAAGATCACACCTTGATAGGTTGCACCCAAATTTTATGCCAGAAAACCCTCCCGACTCCTCTACACGATTTAGAAAATTTGAAATAGGCGATTTGGTTTACACTAAAAACTTCACCGGGGACCCTGTATGGCTACCAGGACAAATCACGCAAATAACAGGCCCCAAATCCTATCGGTTAACAATTGACGATGGCAGGGAATGGAAGCGGCACATAGACCACATAGACTCCGTTCCCGAAACATAGAACGAAATACAGACATACACCCATACGTTGAAAAAACCGGTGAATGGCAAACCAAGGTGGGGGGGGAAATGCGAGAAATAAATAAAGAACCATTACAAACAAAACCCGAAGAAATTGACAAACAAAAAGAGCAAATGAAAGACTCACTGTTTGAAGAGACTTGCGGGAAGAGCCCATCGGAAGGGGACAGCCAGGCCAGCTCGACCTGCCCAGAGGAAACAGGAGGGAGCGGCAAAACCGCCGGCCTAAGAAACTCAGGCGGCAGTAGAATGGCTGACTCACCCTTCCAGACGGTTCCAGAGAGAGGGACGGACGACACAGCAGCCCCATCCGAACCGGTCGAAGTCTCCGCCAAAAATGAACTGTGCAAGTCCAGTCGAGTCAGGAGAAGCCCCGCCTTCCTGCACGACTACATCACCACATAGGACTGAACTAAGGGGGGAGGGGTGTTCTATATGTAAATTGGGTTACTCCAAAACATGCAAACCTGATTGGTTAACTAAAGTAAGCATTGGATTGGTTCACTAGGAACCAATCCAAATCAACTGAAAAAGGCGGCAAATTCAAACAGCTGCCATTGGCTACAAGCCGGCAGGCTAGCCTGTATAAAAGGCTGCCGCGGTTTCAGCCACACCGTTCCGTTCACTGACTATTTAAGAATAAAGACTTTGTTGTTGGAACCTGGTCTACCTCGTGTTTTTCCGAACAAAACACTAATCCCCGACTGCCTTTAATTCTTTCTACCTGAAGTATGTTGAATTCCAGGATGCCACAGTCACTGTCTCCCAAAGAACAAGCTTTCCTGTATTTTCATCCTCAATCTTGTGGACAGTGAAGTTATCTGCTAGGCATATGAGTGCCAGTGCTCCCTGCAGAGTTTGATTCACAATTGATGTACTTGAAATTTCCCATGATCAAGAAATCTATTGAATGCAAAATAAATTATGTCACAGAAATAGTGAGTTTTTGAAGACTGTTCTAACATAGCATATGACTTATTTGCAGCCTGCAGCAATTCTCCTCAAAATGAATTCGTTTCTTCTTTGTTTCACATAAACAATTACACCTGCATGAACTACAAATAACTTTTAGCATATGGCTTGGAGGCTGAGCATCTGTGCTCAGATTTCTTCTGATTGTTTTGTATGTCATGAATTAAGTGGATTAAAGGTTTGAGCACATATTTTTTTAATAAATGCTTTAAAAGAAATAAAAATAGAATGCATCACTTTGGTACCTATTTGCAAGCAGATGTCCCAAGGACCAGCTCTTCCATTTCTATGAAGGGCATTCTGCAGGAGGCCTACAACATGTGTGAAACAGTGCTAAAGTTTTGCAGAGGCAGAAAGGCAGATGTAGACATTATTTATTGTGAATGCTTCAAGAGTAGGGCAAATTCCTCTCCTTTCCAGACCTTTGCATACCACAAAGCTTTAAAGGGCTGCTTTATTTGAAATAAATGCTTTCAGGCTAGCTGTGTTGACATGAAATATGGTTTCCTTAATAGTGTCTAAAAAAATATGCCCTGCTGATGAATCCAGCCTTATGAATTACTAAATTGGAGAATAAGGACAATGTATTGGATACAGTCCTTTTGTGTCCTATTGAATAGTTTTATTTTATATACAAGTGCATTTTTCTTGTTATAAATGTATATATAAATATATAGGTATCCAGTGTCCTCATAGATATAGTTATTAACTATATATTAAAAGATATAAATAGACATAGTACTGTTACAAGGTGCATAGTTTAATTTGAGGAGTTAAAGAGTGATGGGCATGGGTTGTTAAAAGTACTTCCATGGTAATTATACTTTGAATGAAGACAGTATGATAGGATGGTTCATGCTTTGTGAATGATTTTAAAAAATTCTTTGTAATTTATATTAACATGTCTATCCTTCATTAAAGTGAATTTCCATACAAATCTGGAAAAAAAGATGTGGATTTGTTCATAAATTAACTCATTAATGCAGTTGCAGTGTTAATATTACTTTAATGTGCACAATGCATTTCACTGCTTCTTAATGTGCATGCCCTGGTTAAATAAGTTAAGAAATACCATTCTTGAGTCAAATCATTTGCAAAGGTGTGCCAAACTTTATATAGATTATACCTGTGCTGCTACTTTATCTGTAGTTGTTGATCACTCAATTCCCAGGCTCAGTGATTTGGATTTTGTAGAGTAAGCCTTCATATGCTAGGGGAGTGGAAAAGGAAGGTGCATTAATACCATAAAAATGGTACAGGTCTCTGCTTTTAGATGGTTCAGTACCATTGAACAGCAGCTATGTTGTCTTGATAAGAAAACAAATCTCACCTGTGTATCAAGCCATTATTGAAAACCACATGCTCATTAACACATATCAATTTTATTGTAGATTTTAGTAGTTTGGTTTCCCTCATTACTGCCCATGTTAGGAATAGTTAACAATAATAAATGAAAAGATGGTGATACTACTTGTAAGCTAAAAATGATGTTGATGTATTGAATGTATATATTTTAATACATAAATCAAGAGCACTCTTCAATTTAGATATATAATATCATGCTATGTTCAAACATGTTTTTCTTACAGAATCTACTGATCTATCTGCTGAGAAACCTGGAAGCTCCCAGGAGCCATTCAGTTCATTTACAATTTTCTATTAACTCAGCCATAAGAAGTAATTGTCAGCATTCCAGCAACCCTCCATTCCAATCAGTAACTCTGAGACAAACATATCTCAAAAGTACCTTTTTTGGCTAGTAACTGGCACATCTGTGGAATCCTGAATCTGAAAGTTTCCTGGCTTCCCACAATTTCCCAAACTAAAAATCCATCCCCCCTTGGACGTCATCACATCACATGGCCCAATCACGATCCGTTCAAAAGTAAAATCCTCATTTCATCCTGCGCCATACTCAATGACGTTGAACTAAAGGCTAGGTCACATCGCCCGATGGATGCAAAACGTTTGTAAAAAGGACACAGCAGACGGCCAAAAATCCAGGAGTTGCTCCATCCGTTCTTATCCGCTCTCAAAAGGGGCAAAAATTTGCATAAAGAGAACGGAAAAGAACGGATGGGGAGGATGTAGCGCGGATGTAAAACGGATGCTCAACGGAAGCCTAGCAGATAAAAGTGGATGGAAGCGGATGGCACGTTCGCAGGGCTTCCGGGGGAGCATAGCAAAGTGGACGCGTAGCGGAAAGAGCAGATGCGTAGCAGTTGAAGCGGATGCAGAGCGGATGCAGAGTGGATGCGTAGCGGATGACGCTTTCATCCTTTCTACGTCCATGCTACTAACGCTGTGTGTCTGTTCCGCGTCCGTTTTGCTTCCTCCCTGTGTCTGTTTTCCACTGGAGCAGATTTGAGTTGTGCGGATGTGCAGCGGATGCCTAGTGGACGTGTAACGGATGACAATGGACGTATAACGGATGTTCCCCGTATGCATAGCGGATGTATAACGGACACGTTGGATACTTCATCCGCTCAAAAAGTTTTGTACAGCTCAAAACTTTTTGAGCGGATGAAATCACAGTAGACGGATGCTGGATGGATAGAGAGTATGAATCACGGATGCAGTGAGTACACAACAGATGCATCGCGTTTTCCAACGGATGGCAAGCGTTTCTCTCCATTTTACATCCTCTTTGCATCCGTTGGTGCAGTGTGACATGGGCTTAACAAAAGAATTTTATTTTATCTACTTAGCTACTCAGTTGAATCCACTCCTCCCACTTTCTCAAGCTTGTAGCAGCATAGAAGCATTGAATCTCAATATGGCTTCCAAAGCTGACAGTAATTGGAATTTGAACAAAGCTTTTCTTTTCTTATCCCCCATTCTCCCACGCCACAAGAATAAGGGAACTATTGTCTTACTGTTCCCTGATACTGTATTAGTCCTTCTACTATATCTATTACTTCTCCCTTTGTATCTATTACTATATACTGTGTTTCTCATAAAATAAGGCCAGGTCTTTTTTTTTTTGAGCCCCCAAAAAACAGCTAGGCCATCTTTTCGAGGATGTCTTAGTTTTCCTCCCACACGCAGCCTGGTGGTAGTGTATGTGCATGTGTATTTATACCCTTATCAGTGAATGGCCGTGTTCCCACAACACCCACGCAGCCAACCACCTTCCATCCTGTGCATCGTGCCAGCTCAGCCTCTGCAGATAGTTCTTGGTCCAGTGCATTGGCAAACCTGCATAGCTCTAGTAAGCACCAAATTCAGCATGCCGTGTGGACATGCTCGAGCTCAGATCAAGCTGCAGCACTCGGAACCGTTACTCAGGAGGCTGCTTTTTTAACCTGCCCTGCTGACTGCTGGATCGCTTAGAGCCCCCAGCCCCAGCAATGCCCAGCTTCCTGCCACTGCACAAGAGACAAAGGCAAGCGGGCTGCCTTTCCGGCACTCCTGCCATGGCTGGGCTCTGCCAGCCCCTCTTCCCCCAGTGCGAACACCAGCCGACTGGTCTTGCGCACTAATTTTGTTCTACCCTCCCTAACCTCCTGGGATTTCCCCAAGTCTCTCAGCCAGACCTTTCCAAAAGAATGTAGTTGCGCCATTCAGGTACGGTGGCCACAAGCAATCTTCCCTGACCTCTTCCCTCAACAAGTTCTCTTCAGATGTCCGGGGGTTGTTTTCCAACCCATGGACTCCAAGCTCGCAACAGGTCATGGGACCATCAAGGGCCCAGGCAGACCCGTCAAGCTTCAGGCACTCCCAGAGATGCACAGGATACAGACTCTGCTTACAGAGCTACTGCTGAAGTGTACACAGTGGTGCCTGCAGGCGCTCGGAAGGCCTAAAGCGCAGCCAAGTGGGGGCTGCTTGCTGTCGCACCGGGCCCCAGCAAAGCTGGAATCTGACGCCTGCTGCATGAACCCAATGAGCAGCCTCGCCCGTGCTTGGGGGGAAAAGGAGCTGGCAGAGTGCAGCTTCTCTTCCCTCGAGCGTAGGTGAGGCTGCTCATTGGTTTGCGTGGCGGGCGGCAGATTCCGGCTCTGCAGGGTGCAGGAGCAAAAGCGTGCAACCCTGGTTTGGGCACTGCTGCACTGCACTTTCAGCCTGCAAGGCGTGGCCAGTAGGAGGAGGCGCCGCTGCTGAGTTAGGTAAGAGCGGCTGGTGGTAGGGCTGGAAGCCAGGCTGAGCAAGGCAAGTGAGCTTGCAGTCCCTGAGAGGAGCAGGACATGTGGGCTGGGCTGGATTGCTGCTGCCACCCGCTTATGCCCAGAGTGAAGCGTTGGTCAAAGGTTAGTGCACCAGCAGCAGGCTGAGCGGCTCACTCTTCTGCGGTTCTGCCAGAGGCATCTCTGCCGAGCCCTACTCTGGCTGCCTGGCGGGACGTGAATGGAGTCTGTTTTAAAATCAGCTCCCGTGCCCATGCCGGGGCTGTGGCAGAGGAGGGGGGAGCCAGGGCCCTTTGCGCAGATGGGAAAGCAGAAGCATCCACCTCTTGGTGCGGCCCCGTCTTTCCTGCACAAGAGCCCCCGGCAGCAAGGGTACTTGGTGGGAGTAGGGAGCTCTGCCATGATCAGTCGTTAGGAGTTGCTGGTGGCGAGGCATGGCTGCCTGCAGACCACTCCTAATGGCAAGTTCCCACCCCCACCCCCATTTTGCATGATTTAAACTAGGTCTAAATTTGGGGGGGAAGGGCTTAATTTAACCTTATGTCTAGAAAACATGCTGGGTCTTCCTATTGGGGGAGGCCGTATTGTTAGAGAAACACGGTACTACCCAATAAATATAAACTTTACAATATGAATTTATCACACATATATTATGTATTTGCAATAAACATCATTTTGTATGTAATATACAATTTTACAATTACATTGTAAATATATTATGTATTGTATATATTTTGCAAGTATTAATTTGTATTTTATAATATAAATAAAAACTTTTATTATTTTATAATATGCTGTATAAAACAATGTATAATATATTCTACCCAATATACTTACTACTATGCCCTACTACTATGACTCCCAACTTTGCAGAAGTACATACATACACAAGGGCTTTTACTTCAACAAGAAAATATTTACATTACTTTTAATAATACTGAGACACTGAGACAGTATTTTAACAAAACAATTTTGTTTTTAACATTCCTTCCATTTTGTTGAGATTTTCATTTATTTAAGCATGAAGAAATTGCTTGATTGGTTTTTTTTGGGAGGGGCAGGAGAGAGAGGTAGACACTGCCACTTCACCTGGTTTGCAAAAATCATATTATAGATGTGCCATACAATTATTTTAGCCTGACGTCTAGGCACCTGTACATTTTTTTTAAAACTGTGTTGCTCTTTCCTGCATTTTTTTTTTGGGTGTGGGCTGCAAATCTATTGACAGGGTCAGGCTTGACTTTTTTTTTTTAAATAAAAATTATATTTGGGCTTTAACAAAACATAATACAAGTAAAATTTCTTTTTTTGAGAATAGAATGGTCCCGAGTTATCACTTCTCCATACAGACACAAATTCAATTTCATATTTATCTTTGTGTTCTATTCCATATCTTATTACTATTTTAACATTTTCTCAATAATTTTTCCCTTCCCTTAGTTTTCTCAATCTTACTTTTAATTATCTCATTCATTTCTAAATTCAATTATATATATATATTTCTAAGTTTCAATATCTTTCTAATCATTATATTTATGCTTCTGTCTGTCCTGTTTCAATTTCATATTTTCTTTTCTCATTAAATAAAATTTTCCCCTGTAGTTACTGATTGGAGTATGACACCTTTACATCTTTTAATTTTGATCCCTTCAACTCTCATTTAAACTTCAATTTATGCCTTTACAATTATAACATTCAATATGACATATAACTTCCAGTCAAATTCTGCTTAGTACATTCTTAAAATACATTCTAAGTTCTTAAATAAAAAGTATATATATAACAATAATAAATAAAATACTTATTCTGTTCCAATTCAGCTCGATCATTAATGTTAGTTATAATCTTCAACATCTTTAACATTTCTTTTCAATAGGATATCATACTTCTAGGAACACTTATTATAAGTGTAATTTCCATAATTCTTTCATATTTCTTTCATATGCCTCTTCACTTAAATTTTTATAACACATTAATGATAATTAAAATGTTCCTCTCCTTTCCTCATTCCATTCTTTCATTCTCTTTATTTCATTTATTTATTAAACATTCCATTACATTACAATGAACATTTTATCATTTTTATCACACTTGTTTCATATTTTCAAAGTTCATTTCTATTTCTAATGTAACAATACTATCTTATGTACCCTTGCAGAATCCCACTTTCAATTAAATTTTCACCCATTATATCTGTGTCTTCTAAATAGGCTTATACCTTTAATCTTTGTATGTTTTCTGTTTCTCTATGTCCTGTTTCTGTCCTTTATAATTTCTTTTCCTTTCCCTCTTCCCCCTCTTCTTCTCCCTTCCCTTTTTGATCCATTCTCTCTCTAATTCTGATTCTCTCTTCTGTAATCCTCTCTTTTTTTTTCTTCCTAATATTGTAATTACTTTTCAAACTATTCTTTTTGGGGGTTGTTTTTTCAAATCTTAAATTTTTCACTCTCTTTCCCCCCTTTCCTTTCTTTTCTCCACATAGAAATACTTAGCCATTGAAGATGGCTTCTTCTTTGTCCTGCCCTTCTTGTTCAACAGGCATTTCTTGTTGTTTCTCATAGTTCAGGATCTCCCTTTCTAAAAATTGTAATACGAAGCCAAAAGAACCTGTTCCTTCTTGTGCATCTTCTTTCTGTTTTTTAGTTCCATTCTCAATTCTTTCAAGAGTGATACCATTTTAAAAACATTTGAACAACCACCCAATTAATTTTAGTCCTTTAGATTCAATAGCCAAAAATCCAAAAATCATCAAGTAATCCAGATAATCCAAAGCTGTTTCTTCTTGTTTCTTTTTTCCACTTTTCCTGGGCTTCTCTTGTTACAAGGTTTCAGTTAAAATGTATCTTTTTGGAATCTTGTTAAAGTTTCACTGTTAATTCCTTTCACTTCCAGGTGGTCTCCTCCATTTTTCCAGATCCCACCCTTTTGGTTTTTTTTCTTCTTTTAAAAGTTTTTGAGAATCCAGAAATCTTTATTATCCCTTTGACATTTTATTTTCAGCTTAAATATCTGTTAATGTCAAAGTGGATTTTTGCCAATTTCTTGCTTAAATCTCTTAGTTGTCAATATAGGGAAGAAAAGAAAAAAAATCAAATCCTTTCCCTTCCCTCTCTCATTTGCCGCTTCAAAGTCTTCTTTGGGAGCAATGCTATTTTTTATAATTCAAAATCCAGGGTACCATATATTGTTGCTTTTTCAGTTCGACCCAGTCAGCCAAAACTTTCTCTTAACTTCCTCCTGCAATTCTTTTCCGGTAGAGTTCTTCTTTGAGGTGGCCATTTCTGACCACTGCTGCAACTGCCTTCAGGAACGGGAGTAATGGCCAGCTGGGGAGGAGAGATGCGACTCTCCTTGACCCTGATGGCAGTCTCCCCCACCTTCACCACCTCTACGGGTGGCTTAGCCCTGAAACCAGATGACTTGGGGTGCTGCAGCGGCAAGCACATATCAAAACCACCCGCGATCACAGATTTCACTCTTTCACCGAAGAAAGCTTGACTTTCTTAAAGGGTAAGGATTGTTTTAAGCTTTTTACACTGCTTTACCAGTTCCTGGCACTGTCCTTTTGGGGTGTACTGTCTGTTTTTTTAATTGCCTTTCTGGGGGCATGTGATCCTACCTTAAATCTGGATGATTTCCTTAGGATATCTTATGAGGTGAGTGAGACCAGCTGGTATCTTTAAGTGGTGAAAATGGATCTAGTGATTATTTCTCCTGGATGGGAAAAGGTGCTTTGTCAGTTCATTGAGCACAGAGTTTCTTGTCTATGTGGATTCTTCAGTTATCCAGGTCATTGTTGTTCCAAAGGTATTTTTCTCAAGAGGCAACTGGACTTTCTTGGCTTCCAGAAAGTCCACTTGCCTCTTGAGAAACACCTTTGGGGCAGGAGTCTCTTGCATTGCTTCAGAGTGGTCAAGGCACATGATTGCCCACTGATAGTAAGATTTTTTAAAAATAGGTAGGGGTGTGAATCCTCCCTCCAATTCATTTTAGTTTTCTCTCATGATAATAAGGCTTAGTAACATGGTATCAGGCTTGAAGTTTATTTAGATACCTATGGCATGTACGAATTTTATTGTGATCCTTGCAAGCTTGGGAGGGCTTGAAGCTGGGTCCCCTGTATATTTCATTAATTTGTCTCTTTAGCTCAGCATGTTGTAGCCCAAGTGTCATTCAGAGTGATGCCAGACAGAATCCTTTCAACCAGCTTTTCTCTCCTCTGTGCAACAGGTGCTTTCGTTTTTGAGAGCCCTCCAACCTGTTTTTTTCCCAAAGGAGTGCTGCTGTATGAAGCACCTGTCCATTTATTCCTTTGGTTCCCAAACAGCTCAACAGAAGAGGGCCTTTCCTGCCTGTTGAATACAATGGTCCTCATCATGAGGAAAAAGACTTTGGTGCATCCATTCACTTTCTGGAGAGCTTAAATGAACTCTCTGCGAAAGGCTTTCACTTTATCAGCAAGAGTTGGCTGCTGATAGTTATCATTGCATTTTAACTATTTTAATCCCTCAAGGTGCTCTGGCACAATGCCTGATTTGTAACTCTAGTTTGCAAGTATTGCTGATGAAAAGAGAGGTATTTAGACAGAATGGTTTAGGTTTCCATGATGGTTGTGATTGTCATTCAAAATTTTTTATTGGTTTTTTAGACAAACAAAACATAAAAACATCAAGCCATCTTCCATATATACACATACAGTGTGTTGGTTAGTTTACAAATTGTTTTGTGCTTCCATTTTGTAGTCTTCAGTTACAATTACATTTTATATATTCTCATATTTTAAATCAAATATTAAATACATTAATATCATTGTTAATCATTTCACTATACTTTTATTCATTCATGTTTGACAAAATAATCCATATTTTACTTAATTTGTTTTATGACAGTTCATATTATCATCTCAAATCTATCCTACAATCATTTTGTAGATATAATAAGAAAAGAATACATCTTTATATATTTATTATTTTCTAAGAATCTACATATTTCATTACCATGTTTTATTGTCTAACCATTGATAAAATAGATCCCAAATTTTATAAAATTGATTATCATCTTGTTCTCTGATTTCAAATGTCAATTTGCTCATTTCAGCACATTCCAATATTGTCTTAATGATTTCCTCCTGTAATGGTATTTTCTCATTTTTCCAGTTTTTGGCAAATACAATCGTATCCTCTGTTAATATATTTACAATCAGGTATTTCAATTCTTTACTATATATTTCAGATAAAATTCCCAATAAGAGTATCTTTGGTTTCAAATCTATATGCTTTTTTGTCATTTTTTCCAACCACGGATGGATTTTAGTCCAATATTTTTTGGCATCCGCACAAGTCCACCACATATGAAGAACCTGAAGAATTTTTCTTTTCTCTTCTTTAGTTTTTTATTTTCTATTTTTCTGCCTTTTCCAGGATTTTACATTTTTTTTCTTTTTTTGTGTGTGTTTATGGTCTTTTCTTCCATTTTTGAGTTTTTACTGCTATCAAACCAATCGATTGGATTAAGGTATACAAGAACCTGAAGAAATTTTTTATTATATTATTGTTATTATTTGGCTTCTTTTTTCCCCCACTATTTTTACTTGGAATTACAATTGGTTATTTCACAAGTGGATTAAGGTCTAGAAGAACCTGAAGATTTTGAATTGTCTGAAATGAGTAGGAAACTAACAGTCCCTGGTTCCTCAACTTATACTTCTTCTTCACCATCTGGAGGACAACACGCAATACGGACGATGTTATAGCAAGAAAAAGAACAGGGAAAAGTGACGCTGCAGATGATTATGCAAGGAATTCAAAATATACAAATAAGAACAGAGAATACTGAAAAGAGAAAAGAGAACATTGACCAAAGAACAGGAAAAACTGATGAAAAGGTGGAGAACATTCGACAAATGATGATGAAGTATGATGAGAGATTCCAAAACATTGAAGAAGATAAACAAAGAGATAAGAAGATTGGAGATATTGATAGCAGATTAACTGTGGTTGAACAAGATAAAAGTGGGATGTTGAGATGGGAGATGGACAAATCAGAATTTTATCTCAGATTCAAAAGCATAGAGGATGAAAAGGGACAAAACTTAGCTGAGATAATGATAGAAATCTTGGCTGAAGCTCTGGAAATAACTAAAGAGAAGATGATGGATGGAATAGATGAGTTTTTTTGAGTCTTCACAAGATATGCAATGAGAAATAGCTTACCAAGAGAAGTTCACATCAAATTTACAAAGAAAACCTTTAAAACGCAAATATTGCAAGTGGCAAGAGAGAAAACACTGAAATATAAAGACAAGGAGATTGTGGTCCTGAAACAAGTTCCCAGAAGAGTGAGAGAAATAAGAAGAGAATACTGATTCATGACTAAAATCCTACTTAAAAAAGAGGTGAATTATAGATGGCTGATTCCAGAAGGTTTAATGTTCTCATGGCAAGAACAGAGACATAGAATTGACTCAATTGAGAAAGCAGAATTATTTTGTACAGAATATTTTGGAGGGAAAGAGGAGGAGGCAGAAAAAAAAAGGACATTAAATTAAAAATGGATATAATTAAACATAAAATAGGACTAATGAAAAAAGAAGAACTAGCACAGAAAATCAGAGGCACAAAACAGAACTATTTTGAAAATGCAAAAAAAAACAGGTAGATGGTTAGCATATAAATTGAGAAAGGAGAAAGAATCAAGGAAAATATTGCAATTAATAAATGACCAAGGCCAACTTTGCTATGGCAGTAAAGAGAAGAAGGAAATTATACAAGACTATTATGGGAAACTACACAAGAGAATATTGATGAGGAAAGAGTTAAACAGTACTTACAGAATGCTAATCTACCCCAGATACCTAAAGAGATTGAAACAATGTTAGAAAGCAATATAACAATGACGGAGTTAACTGAAGCACTTCAGAAGCAAAACAATGGAAAGGCATGAAGTCCTGATGGACTTCCGGCAGAATTTTATAAAACACTACAAGAATCATTGAACCTTCCTTTGCTAGAAGTTATAAATGATGTTATGTTGAAGAAGAAGATACCTAAATCATGATCAGGAGCTTTTATTACACTTGTCCCAAAAGAGGAGGCCAATCCATTACAAATCAAGAACTAGAGATCTATTTCCTTATTAAATGCAGATTATAAAATTTTTGCTTCAATATTGGCAGAAAGACTTAAAAAAATACTTAAACAATTTTATCCATCCTGATCGAAATGGATTTCTGCCAAAGAGACAAATTCAAGACAATATGAGAGTAATCTTGGACACTTTGGAATACTATGAGGCACACCCTGAAAAACAAATGGCTTTGATATTTTTAGATGCACAGAAGGCATTTGATAATGTGAATTGGTGATTCATGTTATTACAGCTGGAACATATGGCCTTTGGTAAAAAAATTATTCAAGCAATAGAAGCTACATATCATAACCAAACAGCAAAGGTAATGATGGAGGGAGAACTGACAGACTCTACTGATATAAGAAAAGGAACAAGACAAAGGTGCTTGCTATCACCTTTGTTGTTAAACAGAAATATTAGAGAAGAAAAGGATATAAAAGGGATGAAAATTAAAAAGGAAGAATTTAAGTTGCAAGCATTTGCAGATGATCTGGTTTTCATTTTAGAAGATCCACTAGAAACAGCACCAACATTGATAGAAAAGATAGAAATATATGGTAAGGTGGCTGGTTTGAAAATAAATAAGGATAAAACATAGATCTTGACAAAGAATATGCTATCAAGACAAAAGGAAATATTGCCGGATGTATTGAAAATTCAGGTCACGAATAAGATCAAGTACTTGGGGATACATTTGACAGCAAGATGTAGTATACTAAAAGAGAATAATCATATCAAACTTAAGCAGCAGATAGTACTAGATTTGGTGAAATGGGAAAATTTACAACTATCATTAATAGGGAGAATATCAACAATCAAGATGAATATACTACCCAGAATTTTATATTTGTTCCAAACAATTCCAGTTCGGCTTGGAAAAGATTATTTTGAAGATTTAAATCAAGTTGTTTTGAAATATACATGACAAGGTAAGAAAGCGAGAATAAAGTTAAAACTTTTGCAGGATGCCAGAAAAAGAGGAGGATTTGGTTTGCCTAATTGGGAGTTGTATTACCAAGCTACAAATTTGATGTGGGTTAAGGAATGGATAACATTAAAAAATACTAGATTGTTGCCATTAGAAGGACATGATCTCTTGTTGGGGTGGCATGCTTTTTATGGTATAAAGGAACTAAAACACAAGGGTACTTTAGAAGACATTATATCCGGGAGTCTCTGTGGTTAAACTGGGAGAAGACTAAAAGGCAATGTTTGAAACTTGAAATTTGAAAATTCCAGTCTGTCTATCAACTATTGAAGCATTTTCTTATCCTATAATATAAAAAGAGGAACAAACAGATATGGTGAAATATTGAATGAAAAGGGTGAACTTAAATGTTTGCAAAAATTAGAGGAGCAAGGTATAAAGATGAATTGGTTTTCATATGTGCAAATACATTCAAGGTATGACAAAGATTCTGAAACAGAAGGTTTCTATGATAAATTGACTGATTTAGATTTTGACAGGTACTGATGAAAAGGTGATTAAAAATTGTATGGATATTTATTAGAAATTAAACTGGAAGAACAAGTTAAAGAAACTATGATTGCTTGGGGGAAGAATTTTGGATATGGGATTGATCTAGAGAAATGGCAAAAACTGTGGTCTCAAAATTATAAAATGACAATGTCAACAGCATATAAAGAAAATTTGTATAAGATGATTTACAGGTGCATTTCCCCCCGACAAGAATAGCAAGAATGTTCAAGAACAAATCTGAAAAAAGTTGGAAATGTCATCAGATACCTGACTGTGATTGTCATTGATCTTCAGTGTGTGTTCCCTCATTTCTAATCTAATGATTGGTATTTAGGGCAGCTTTTTGAAAGCAAAGAAGCTTTTCATATTTTTATAATACTATAATTCTTGACAGGTAATTCTTGACTTCTAATAGTTCATTTAATGACCATTCAAAGTTACAATGGCACTGAAAAAAGTGACTTATGACTGTTTTTCTCACAACTGTTGCAGAATCCCCACAATCATGAGAGGCTGGGTGAGGCAAAGCACCCCTCAACGTGAGTGATATTGAGTTGGTCACGCCCACTCAGTCACATGACCACCCAGCAATGCTTATCCAGCCAGTCAGTCATTAGGGCAGGTGGTTAAATTATTTAAATCCCACCACTGGCAGTAACTCTTAAAAGCAAGTTTTTGCACAAGAAATTCCCCACATCCATATTTGTCAACCAAAATATTTGTCCTCACATCAATATTTTTCGACCAGGCTATTTGTCCTTGTCAAGCAAGGGATTACACCTTTAAAAATGTACAGCACAGATCTGCTCTTTAGGGATTTATTTTCCTGGGCTAATTTATCAAGGATGTACATCTTGAATAGTGGGCATGGGAACTATGACTGTGTACTTGCCAAATAATGGAAGGAATTATTTTAACAGATGAAGACACAAAGTGAAATCTCATATTCCATTACCTTGTACTGAATACCTATATTAAAAAATACTATATATAGGTTTAATGAGATATGGCAATATATTCTATGTTCATTTTCCATTCAGGTAAGTAATTTATTATTTATTTTATTTTGTACTATTAATGCTTTGATTGGCTGGAATAGCTTCAGGTGTATGTAATCATTACTTTATCTTCATAACTAAGTCTTATACATATAAATGAATGTGGAGTGATAGTTACATCTGCATGACATCTGCAGTTGTTAGGATGGCAGATGTATCTTTGTAATCTTTAATATGTCTTATAATGAAACCTTAAAAATATTGATTTGTGAAGTAAGACTACAGCTGCATGAATTTTAGCTGTTTCTGATTTAAAATTGAGAACAATTTAATTGTCAAATTTGACATCATAAATCAATAGTTTTATGTGTTTCACTCTAAACAGATATTGCTATACATGGAAGCTTATGCAATTTGTCTGGGTGTATGATGTTTGTTACATGGTAAATCTTCCTTTGCTTACCTTTGCAAGAACTTAACAGATACATTTAAAATGCATTATATTTTCCTCCTTGCTGCATTGTTTTTTCTCTTTTGTGTTTTAGGATCAGGATATTCACCAATAGAAGATGATGAAGATGTGTATGCAGGCAATACATATAAAGGTGAATGCTTTGGTTATATACTAATGAGGATTATCTCTTGCCAAGGGAGCTTTTTTCTTTTCCTGCTTGGCTCATGAAAACTTAGGTCTGTACCAGCCAATTTTGTACAGTTTGCTTTATGATATGTTGTGAACAGGTTATTCAAATGTCATAGCAATTTCGTAGGTCCATCAGAATTTTAATTTTAGCCTTACTTCATTGTTACTTAGTTTTAATCCATATTTCTCCACTATTGTCTGCTTTTCAACTTTTGCAAGCATTATGGACTTCTTAAGGGAGCTGAGTCTTGCATAGGTGGATCTAAAATAAGATTATTTGAACCTACTCATTAGTACTATAAAGGAACATTCTACTATGAATTTTCTACATTCCAGTTGTTTATTTTCCAATCTATACATGATATCTTCAAGAATCTTCTCCATGACCAAAGTTGAGAATCACTACAGAGTCTCATATGAATAATGTGCTCAGTAATCTAAGGATTACAACAATTAAGCCTGTTCATACATGGACACAAAAGTTTCTAGTGAGTTAAAAATGAAGAAAATCTAATTGTATAAATCAAGCACTGTACGTTCATTTCTGTAAATATATTCACAGTTTTGAAGTTGAGTGCCCAGGCCTTTTTTTAAATACTTAATATGATAAGCCCATGTCACACTGCACCAACGGATGGAAAGAGGATGTAAAACAGAGAGAAACACTTGACATCCGTTGGTTTACGCAATTCATCCGTTTTGTACTCACTGCCTCCGTTTTTCATCCTCTCTATCCGTCCAGCATCCGTCGACTGAGGTTCCATCCGCTCAAAAAGTTTTGAGCTGCTCAAAACTTTTTGAGCGGAAAATGTATCCAACGCATCCGTTCTGCATCCGCAACGCATACGGGGAACATCCGTTCTACATCCGTTGTCATCCGTTACGCATCCGCTATATCTGCTAGGCATCCGCTGCACATCTGCGCAACTCAAATCCGCTCCAGCGGAAAGTGGACACAGGGAGGAAGCAAAACAGATGCGGAACGGATGTGCAGCGTTAGTCGCACGGATGGAGAAAGGATGAAAGCGGATGCAGCTCACAAAGCATTTAAAATGGAAAAAACGTTCGCAGAGAGGACCTATCTTGGATATTAAGGATGTCTAGAGGATGCCTAGAGGATGCAAAAGGACACATAGTGGAAAACCTATATTGCCTATAAAAAGGGGGAGGAACTCACCTGGATCTCACTTTCAGTCCAGCACCCCTGCTGTGCAGACCTCTGCAGCCTTCATCTGGCTCTTGCTATTCCACAGCATCCATTGATGTCCACCATGGATCGTAACACAGTCCTTTTGGTAGCCACCATCGTTCTGCAACACTGCGAAGCCATCTACAGGCTCTTTCAACTGTTCTATGGAAAAAAAAGGAGGCATCCAAGAACTGTCTGGGTCCGAAGATGGATCGGGAGAAGAGCAGGGTACAGACTGTACAACAAGCTGATGGTGGAGCTGAGGAATGAAGACTCTCGTGCATTCCAGAACTTCATGAGGATGCCCCCAGCCATGCTTGACGAAGTTGTGGAGTGGCTGAGACCCAGGTTGACCAAGCAGAGCACCAACTTCCGGCCCAGCCTGGACCCTGGGCTCAAGATGGCACTGACTCTGTGCCACCTGGCCTCCGGGATCACGTACAGGAGCATGCAGTACGGCTGGAGGGTGCCACACAACACCCTCAGCATTGTGGTCAGAGAAGTGGTGCAGGCCATCATCGAAGAATACCTGGAGGAGCTCCTCCAGTGCCCCTCCACTGAAGAAGGCTGGAAGAAAGTTGCAGAGCAGTGGTATCAGAAGTGGAACTTCCCCCACACCGTTGGAGCCATAGATGGGAAGCACATGGCCTGCAAAGCTCCAGCCAAGTCGGGGTCCACTTATTTGAACTACAAGGGCTTCTTCAATATCATCCTCTTCGCCATGGTCGATGCTGACTCCAAGTTCATGTACATCGATGCTTCAGGCAATGGGTCAGCTTCAGATGCCCAGGTATACAAGGCCAGTCACCTCAAGGAGGGGCTGGAACACAACCTCATCATGGGCTTCCCAGAACTACGCAAGATGTGCCCTACTTCATCATGGGGGATGACGCCTTCTCCCTCAGAACCTACCTCATGAAGCCCTACACTTCCAGACTCCTCACCCGTGAAGAGAGGATCTTCAACTACAGGCTGTCCAGAGCAAGATGGGTGATGGAGAACGCCTTTGGCATCCTGGCCAACAGGTTCCAGGTACTTCTCACCACCATGCAGCATTGCCCAGAGACTGTGAGGAACATCGTGGAAGCTTGCTGCATCCTGCACAATCTCATGTGCACCCGCTACCCAGTGTTGCAGAATACGCTTGTGGACCGTCAACAAGGCAATGGGGACATGGAGCCTGGTGAATGGAGGCAAGGGGAAAACCCGATAGACACTGTGGATGTGCCAGGCCCCGACAGAGCTTCACGTGAAGGGAAGAAGCAGTGCAGTGCAACCTCCTGAAACACTGGTGCAACTCCCCAGCTGGAGCAGTGGAGTGGCAAGACAGGATGGTAGATGCTTAATGGATGCTTCTTTGAGCCTGTCTCATAACACTGATGAGATTGTGCCATGTATGTTGAGTGGCCCTACAATGAACAGGGCATTTAATAAAGAGTTGTGTTTATGTTGAAATGTGTTCATGAATGAATAAATTGCTATTGATAAAAAAGGGCCACACGTGTGGCAGCTGGAAGGATGGACCATACAGTCCCCCTATGCTTGCACTGGAGGTTTATCCATCCCAAGCTATCCTTGCCCATCCCACAGCTATTATCCATCCCACAGCTATCCTTGCCCATCCCACAAGCATGCAAAGGCTTAACCATTTTCTAAAAGTTTCCACCAAGACTTTTTAAGTAAAAGAAATGAACCAAGTGTGTGAAGCAAAGATAACCTTTATTAACAACAAACTGTAAAAGCAAAATGACCCAAGTAAAGTGTCTCAAGCAAAGATAAAGTCAACAGGTAACAACTCAGTCTCTGGCACTGTTCTAAGTCACTCTGAGCCATGGTCTCAGGTTTAAAGGCTCCAGGGACTGTGGAGGTGGCAGTGGCTGGAGTTCTGGTCTGAGGCACCATTGGGGTGCCTGGCCCCGAGAGGACAACAGGAGATGGTATGTGCGGGAAGCTCTCAGAGAGCTGGCTTAGGCCCGTGATGTTGAGAGGCCCTTCATCCAGGACCTGGGATGTCACAGGACCGATGACAGATATTCTGTTGAGGGGCTTGGCTGTGGGGTGGAGGAAGGAGGAGTGCAGTGGGGCTGTCTGGTCTGCAGCTGGGCGAGGTGACGCATTGGTGGCATCTGTGGCGTCGGTGGCATCTGTGGCAGGCGATGAACCTGGGCCTCAACTGGGAAGGGCTGCCTCTGTTGAGGGAAGTCCTGGTAGCCGTAGCCTTGGTAGGAGAGGGGCTGTTGAAAGCCTTGGAAGGGCTGTGACATCGCCTGGGGTGGAGGAGCAGACCTGGAGCGGGTGGGAGCAGGTTCAGCTGGGCCTGGAGGGTGGTGCAGAAGTGCAGCGATCCTCTCCTTCATCACCTGGTACTGGGGCTCGGGCATGTCCATGAGGGTCTGGGTCACATAGGTGAGGAAGGGCTTGCGGTTTGAGGATGGAATCTCGAAGTGTCCCAGCTGAGAGAGGAGATATGCGCTGTTCTTGATTGTGTCCCTGATCTCCAAGAGGACAGTGTGGCTCTGTCCCTCCGGTCTGCCTCTCTGCCTGCTTTCTGTGGAGGTGGAGCTGGGGGTGGGTGTGGGTTGGTCTCTGGTGACTGCGGCCTCCTCTTGCTCCATCTGCGTCAGGGGATCCTCCATGTCCTCTGGCATGGGGTGTGCAGCTGTCAGGGGGGTCTCTGTCATGGGGCGCTCCGCAGACACCTGCCTGGACACACTGGCTGTTTCATGGCTGGAAGAGCAGTGGCTGTCTGTGAGCTGTCTGAGGGAGAGGGTTGATAGAGGGGCTGCTCCTCGGTGGTGGATCTCACCCTGCAGGAAGCTGCACTTGGCCATGACATAGGTCTCCCGGTCCGTGAGCTTGACAGCGGCCTGGCCGGATCTCTTCAGGTACAGCTTGCCATACCAGGTGTGCATATGCTTCCACCACCCCAGAAGGACATCAGAAGTGTAGCCTAGGCTCTCTGCCTTCTCTCTCCAAGCCGCCTGCTTCCGCTTGGTGTCTCGATATAGCCTGTGGCCCTTCCTCCACAGGTACTCGTTCTCCCTCAGCCATTCGAGCACCTCCTCCTCATGGTCCTCTGCAATGGAGTACTGTTTCCTCTCCCCCTTCTCCTTCTCCTTCGATTGCCTCTTCCTCCCTCTGGCAGGGCCTTCTGGGCACTCATCAGCAGGGCTTTGAGGGCCTTGGGGCTGGTCCACCACACCAGCAGCAGCAGTAGCAGCAGCAGCACCAGCAGGACCAGCAACAGAAGCACCAGCAACAGAAGCAGCAGCAGCAGGAGAAGCACCAGCAGGAGCAACAGCAGCAGCAACAGCAGAAGCACCAGCAGAAGCACCAGCAGCAGCAGAGTCAGCGCCAGGGGGTGGGATGGTGGTTCTGTCCTTCTTTCGAGGGCTGGCAAGATTAGGCACAGGCTTCCTCTTCTTCCCCATGGTCTCCGAAGAAGATGTCTCTGGCAGCAGGTCTTTCCTCTGAATGCTGGCCGCGTATGAGCTGCTTCCTTTTATATCCGCGGGGCTGATGCAATGCATCCTCCCCGCATGCGCAGTGAATGCTTTGCATCCGCTAGGCATCCGCTAGGCATCCGTGATGCATCCGCATCATCCGCTACGCATCCGCCCCTTCCGCTACGCGTCTGCTTTGCTGTTCTCCCCTGGAAGCCCTGCGAACGTGCCATCCGCTTCCATCCGCTTCCATCCGCTTCCATCCACTAGGCTTCCGTTGAGTATCCACTTAACATCCTTGCTACGTCCTCTCCCTGTCCGTTCCTTTCTGTTGTCCGTTCTGTTTATGCAAATTTTTGCCCCTTTTGAGAGCGGATAACAACAGATGGAAAATTTGCTCGTCCGCTGTGTCCTTTTTACATACATTTTGCATCTGTCGGCCAGTGTGACCTTGCCTTTACCTAGTTTGGTAATGAAACATCTGCAAGAAAACCATCAAGCTCAGAGAACACCAAGGACCCCACAATTCAATTCTGAGTTACAAATATTCTCTTCTATTGATAAATACTTTTTAGTTAGAGGGACTCAGAGCCTGCCTTATGTAAGATGGTTCCCAGTGGATTTCATTTAAATTTTGATATAATTTCTGTAAAGGAATGTAGAATTATAATGGCTGAGTATTTGATCCTTCATACATTAAAAAAATTACAAAGCTAAGAGATAAATAAATAAATAAAAAACATTTGAAAAAAGAAAAAGCTCAGGAAAGAAAAAGAGTGAAAGTATAAAAAAGAGGAAAAGTAGGAAAACTGAAAAAAGAATGACTTCCAACTTTCTTCGGTACATATCAAACTCTTACTCTAAGATTAACATTTGTGTACATTATTTCCATAATCCCATGTTTAATCATCAAAGCCCAGATGAACTTTTGATTTCAGTTTCTCACAAAAAGTCCAGTAATGGTTCATATCACTTTAATCACTATTTGTTAAGGAAACCATAACTGATTTATTTAATTGCAACAAACTCTAAATAAAGCAGGAATGGAAAATCCTAAACTTAGTGTAGACCCATGCTTCTCATGGTGCATGGACTTCAATTCCCAGAATTCCTACGGCAGCATGTAGTTCACCCATTGTCAGATCCATGTATCTGTCATTTCTTCATTGAAAGAAGAAAAGGGGGGGGGGGAGACTGATAAAGAAATCTTTTCTTGATGTAACCTGAATACATTCAATCTTATATTGAATTTGTATAACCCACACATGATACAATGGAATCCCAGGTGGCCAGAGAGGTGGCCTGAGAGGCACAGCGGGGAGATGAGAATACCATAACAATTCCACAGTGAGATGTATGCTTGGGAAACTGTGACAAAAATCATACCTTCAGAGGGTGAGGGTGGGGAATAAACATACTGGCTTTTGTTTCACTAAATACACATTGAGAGAAGGGGAGGAGTTCTAAATTCCCTTATCTATCCCGGTATGCCTGAGAGACATTAGACGCTGCTTTGAACTCCTACATGAATTGTCTCATCTCAATAAAATATTCCTTTTGATAGTTTGGTTTTTAGAAGTTCGAATGGGAAAAAGTTCTGTAGCCTCACACCCATCTTAAACTTGCCAAGACTGAAAAATGCTGATCTACAGAGAGGGTTTTTCCTTTTGTTTTTTACTGGTTCTTACTTATAAGCAGGAGTGGGATTCAAATCACTTAACCGGTTTTCCCTTGTAAGGCATCGACAGGTCAGAATCGGGTGGGATTCTACCAGTTCGGACCAGTTCTACAGAACTGGTTGTTACCATTCTGTCCAGTTTGGAGAACCAGCAAATTGTGCCACTGGCTGGCCCCGTCCCACCCCTCTCTGCCGACGCCTTCCTGCCCCACCCAGTCACTCCTTATCTCGCATGCATGCCATCCAACTCACCTGTGTTGTGTAAGCAAATGTTATGTGACAGACTCAGGCAGCAGATTGCAGAAAGGTAGATCTGAGAGTGAATCTGATTCTGCAAGAAACTCAATCTGCCTGCCTGCTTTGCCTGACTTTGGGTAAAAGTTTCTTTTTTTAAAATAAAAAAATTCAATATTTACATCAATATTTACAATATTTACATACAAGCCATGCCCAGCCAGTCACGTGACCACCAAGTCACCCCCCATGAATTAGACCACACCACAGAACTGGTTGTTAAGAAATTTGAATCTCACCCCTGGTCAGGATGGGTAGTACTCTTCCTTGTCTGCTTAGGACTGAGTCTGTGCAAAAGGCTTATTAGCCTAGCTCTGCCCACTCTGGGTGACTCCTCCCCAGTTTATGCTCAGTCCTTGGGACATATGGTTTGTCTCTCCTGCCTTTTCATCCAAAGGCAGCTTACTTTTTCCTTTCTTTTTCCTTTCCTTTCTTGCTAAAAAGCCTCCTCTTTGTATTCCCAGTTTAAAATTTGTGCTCCGCAACACAGCTGATGGGCGGGAGCACCAGACAGCTGAAGACAACTCTGGGGATCCAGAGCAGCAGTTTCCAGCCCTTTGGGGCAAAGAATAGATCGCAAATTGGTTGGATGGCCAGAAAATGAGAGCAGAGGCTTCTGCCATTGCTGGGGAGCTGTGGGGCCATTTTTCAGTGCTCCACGGTGAAGAGGAGGTGCTTTCTTTCCGTACAGCATTCTTTGAGGAGCATGGGCGGCGGCCACACTCTCTTCAGAGCTGCAGGAATTGTCTTACCCTGTGGTGAAGCAGTAGCTGCATGGATCTTGCAGCTACTTTTTTGTATTGGAGTTTGTTAACTTTATCTGCCTAGCAGAGCATTGGAAACGGAGGATTCAATCCTCTCCCTGAAGAAGAAGTTGGTGGCCGTTCGGAAGATCCCTCGTGGCCTGTGGCCATTTTGAAATTTGTGTTGGCATTTTGAAGACTCAATCATCCATTTTAAAGAACAGACTTCTTTTTCCCACCACTGCTGCGCCTTTGGTCACCACCAGTTGCGGACGACATTGAAGGGTAGGCGCTATAAATTTCAATTTTCCCACTGGGGGATTGGTTTCCCTATCCTGAAGTAGGCCAGGACCCTTGGGCTCCCGGCAGGGCCTGGTTTCTTTATATTGTCCCAACAGGCCCAGGAGGGTTTAAGTCCCAGTAGGAAGAGAAATCTTTCTACTGAAGTGCTTTTGGGCAGAAGAAAGTGACAGTTGGTGTGGGAATAGAGAAGATTCCCTCTGAAGATAATTTCATAAATCCCTTTGTGTGTTCATCTCAGGGCACAGGACTTCCAATCCAGATTTGGCCTTGCTCTCCATGATGGCTGAAGCCCCAAGGGAAACCAGAGCTTCTAAAAGCGGCCAAGCCTTAAATAATGGCTCCTGCTGCTTCTTCCAAAGGGAAGCAGCCTGTAAAGAAGGCCTCAAGGGTGGAGGAGAAGGATGGTTCCAGGTGCCATCAAGCCATTGAGAAGCATATCACCAAGGTGCATCAGGCCTCTTTTCGAGTAACATCTGCACGCTCTTCTTCTCGGGCTGCACTCAGTGAAGTGGATTTGGAGGAGCCTGGACCTTCTTCCAGACCTGTGATCTAAACTTGGCCCCTGAGATTTCCAGAAGAGGCTCTTCTCCCATTCCTTCCAAAGACTACAGACAGGCTGAGAATCTTCATGGAAAAGGGGCACCTTGGCTGGAGCATGGGCATAGTAATAAGAGGGTGGAACCTCCTTCCTTGCTACTGCCCCTGCAGCCAGACTTACTGATCCTTCTGATTCGGATGTCCCTTTTAAATTGCAGACAATCAGGAAGGGCATCTCAGAAGGCCTGCAGAGAGCTACCCGTCATTCATCTGTAACTTCTGATTCATCAGAAAGGAGATCCAGGGTTTATGAAACTCTCTTGTTAGAACGAGGCTCCTTTGTCGAGGATCCCGTTTCTGGGCTGGCTGAAGACTTCGCTCCTGGTGCCTCAGTGGCTCCATCGTTAGTGAGTGAACCTGATCGGCCTGAATCTGATAGGTCATCAGAGGAAGGTCCTTTCACAGGTGATTCCGGTATTTACATGTTTTAATCACTCTTTGTTTAATCCCTTGTTGGTTCAAGGCTAGAAACACTGCAAAGTTGAAAAACACAGATGATGAAGCAGCATCCACACTCCTCTTGGAGGAGTCAGCTGTTCTGTTTGATGAGCCACCAGTCAGACAGAAGTGGTCCCATCACCAAAGCTGTTCCTGAAGGTAATCAAAAAAACAGTTTGAAGCTCCTGTCATGGGGTCCCAATCCTTTGGCTTCTGTTTGCAGGTTCTTCAACATGGGGCCGGCACCTACCAAGGCCCTTCGGGTCCCCACAGTTTATGATTTGGTTGCTACCATGACCACCTCCTCATCTACTCTTCAGACCCAGAGGAAATCCTCCAAGCAGATGGAAGGCGAGCAGAACAGTCACTACAGCGATCTGATTTGGCAGCTACCTGGCCTGTCAAGTTTTCTTCAGTGGCTTCTTCCTTTACAAGAATCTCACTCATGTAACTGAATTAGCTGCAGGATAGCATTCCCTCATCAGATGTTTGTACCCACCAGGACATCAACAAAATCATGGCGGCTACTGAATTTTCAGCTGGCAAGCTGATGGCAGACATAAAGGGAAGTTGGCATCTGTCCCGGTCCTAGGGAATAAGATCTTTGGTGAGGTCCTGGATCCCCTTCTGATGGAGACCTAGGCCAAAAAGAGATATGCTTCTTTCACTTCCACAGAGAGTGGAACATTGATCTGCTCCTTATTGCAAGCGCCCTCAGTTCAGAGGAGAGTCAACTTCCACTATTCCACCAGCCATCGAAGCCTTCTTATCAATGCTCAGAACCTCGTCCTGATCGCTCAGACAAGAGCAGGCAGCAGTTTTCTTCTCAACGGTTTTTTTCACAGAGCAGGAAATTGCCTGTTCTGTCGCCAGTGCTAGTTTTTCACTAGAATCTACTCCACTCCTCTGAGGTTTTTGTCTTCCTGCCCAGTATCTAGAGATGCGGCGAGATGGAGTCTGATGGGAGTTGGCCATCCAGCATTACTGGACCTCAGAGCCATTTAGAAAGTTCACCTCATCAACAGGGGATGGGATTCTTGTCCAGAAATTTCATTTTCCCCAAGGCCTCAGTGGGGTGGAGGTCTATTCTTGATTTGAATTGACTCAATGCTTTTGCTGGGTACAGGCATTTTAAAATGCTCACTTTTGCTTCCATCTTGGAAAGTGTTTGGCATAACAATAGACTTGACAGAAACCTATTTTATGTTTCTTTTTTTTTTCCAAAATTTTTATTAGTTTTCAAGAAACAAACATAACACAAAACATCAAAACATAAAACTTCTTTTTTGGAAAGCGGCTTAGTCCTGGGTTACATCTTTTTATACAGACATAAATTCAAAAGTCATGCACACTTTTTATCCAATTTCATACCTTCTTTACCATTCTACATTTTCTATATAGCTTCTCCCCTCTTTTCACTCTCTTAATTCTATTTTTATTTATTTCATCTCAATTTAAATCATTATGCATATTTCTTTTGTCTATTCTATTTCAATTGTCTATTATCTTTTCTCATTAACACAAAATTTCTCCAGTAATCACTGATTGATGTATGACGCCTTTAAATCTTTCTCCTAAATTTAACACTTAAAATAATATATACTTTTCATTCTGATTCTGCTTAAGGCTAGGTCACATCGGCCGACGGATGCAAAACGTATATAAAAAGGACACAGCGGATGAGCAAATTTTCCATCCATTGTTATCTGCTCTCAAAAGTGTCCCAAATTTGCATAAAGAGAACAGACAACAACGGAAAGGAACGGATGTGGGGAGGACGTAGCGAGGATGTAAAGCGGATGCTCAAGGAAAGCCTAGCGGATGGAAGCGGATGACACATCCACAGGGCTTCCGCGGGAGAACAGCGAAGCGGACACGCAGCGGAAGGAGCGGATGCAGAGCGGATGCCGGGCGGATGATGCGGATGCATCACGGACGCCTAGCGGATGCCTAGTGGATGCGTAGCAGATGCAAAGCGTTCACTGCGCATGCGGGGAGGATGCATTGCATCAGCCCTACAGATATAAAGGGAAGCAGCTTTCAAGCAGGTCACCATTCAGAGGAAAGACCTGCTGCCAGACACATCTTCAGCCAACAACCATGGGAAAGAAGAGGAAGCCTGTGCCTACTCCTGCCAGCCCTGGCAAGAAGGACAGGACCACCATCCCACCCCCTGGCGCTGACTCTGCTTCTTCTGCTACTGGTACTGACTCTGCTGGTGCTGGTGCTTCTGCTGGTGCTGCTCCTGGTGCTAGTGTTTCTGCTGGTGCTGATTCTGCTGGTGCTGCTGCTGGTCCTGCTGGTGCTGCTGCTGCTCGTGCTACTGCTGGTGCTGCTGGTGCTGCTGGTGCTGGTGCTTCTGCTTGTGCTGACTCTGCTGCTGGTGGTGCTACTGCTGCTGCTCCTGGTGGTGGTGGTGGTGGAGGTGTGGTGGACCAGCCCCTAGAACCTCAAAGCCCTGCTGATGAGGGCCCAGAAGGCCCTGCCAGAGGGAGGAAGAGGCAATCGTGCGAAAAGGGGGAGAGGAGACAGTACTCCATTGCAGAGGAACATGAGGAGGAGGTGCTCGAATGGCTTAAGGAGAATGAGTACCTCTGGAGGAAGGGACACAGGCTCTATCGAGACACCAAGAGGAAGCCGGTGGCTTGGAGAGAGAAGGCGGAGAGCCTGGGCTACACTTCAGATGTCCTCCTGGGGTGGTGGAAGCACATGCACACCTGGTACGTGAAGCTGCAACTGAAGAAGTCTAGCCAGGCCGCGGTCAAGCTCACCGACTGGGAGACCTACGTGATGGCCAAGTGCAGCTTCTTGGACGGTGAGATCTGCCACCGAGGAGCAGCCCCTCTGTCAACCCTCTCTCTCAGGCAGCCCACAGAGAGCCAGTCCTCTTCTGGGCAAGAGTCAGCTCCTGTGTCCAGGCAGGTATTTTTGGAGCACCCCACGAAGGAGACCCCCCCGACAGCTGCACACCCCATGCCGGAGCACATGGAGGATCCCCTGAAGCAGATGGAGCAAGAAGAGGCCGCGGCCACCAGAGACCAACCGACCCCCACCCCCAGCTCTCCCTCCACAGAAAGCAGGCAGAGAGGCAGACCGGAGGGACAGAGCCACACTGTTCTGCTGGAGATCAGGGACACCATCAAGAGCAGTGCAGATCTCCTCTCTCAGCTGGTACACTTCGAGATTCCATCCTCTAACAGAAAGCCCTTCCTCACCTACGTGAACCAGACCCTCATGTAAATGCCCAAAGCCCAGTAGCAGGTGATGAAGGAGAGGATCACAGGTCTTCTGCACAACCCTCCAGGCCCAGCTGAACCTGCTCTGACCCACTCCAGGTCTGCTCCTCCACCCCAGGCGATGTCACAGCCCTTCCAAGGCTTTCAACAGCCCCTCTCCTACCAAGGCTATGGCAACCAGGAGTTCCAGCAGCACAGGCAGCCCTTTCCAGTCCTGGCACAGGTACATCGCATGCCACAGGTGCCACTGATACCACCGACGCCACAGATGCCACAGATGCCACCGATGCCACAGATGCCACCAACGCCTCACCTCGCTCAGCTGCAGACCAGATAGCCCCACTGCACTCCTCCTTCCTCCACCCCACAGCCAAGCCCAGCCTCAGAATATCTGTCATCGGTGTTGGGACTGACACCCCATGTCATGGAGGAAGGGGCTCTCAACATCACGGGACTGAGCCAGCTCTCTGAGACCTTCCTCCACACACCATCCCCTGTTGTCCTCTTGGGGCCAGGTACCCCAATGGTGCCTCAGACCAGCACTCCAGCCACTGCCACCTCCACAGCCCCTGGACCCTTCACCCCTGAGACCATGGGCACTCCTCAGAGTGACTGAGAAGAGTGCCAGAGGCTGGGTTGTTACCTGTTGACTTTATCTTTGCTTGGGACACTTTTCTTGGTTCATTTTGCTTTTTTAATAAAGTCCTACAGTTATCTTTGCTTCACACACTTGGTTCAGTTCTTTTACTTGATAAAGTCTTGGTGGAAACTTTCAGAAATGGTTTAAGCCTTTTCATGCTTGTGGGATAGGTAAGGATAGCTGTGGGATGGATAAGGATAGCTGTGGGATGGATAGCTGTGGGATGGGTAAGGATAGCAGTGGGATGGGCAGGAATACCTGTGGGATGGATAATAGCTGTGGGATGGGTAATAGCTGTGGGATGGGTAATAGCTGTGGGATGGGTATTAGCTGTGGGATAGATAAGCCTCCGGTGCAAGCATAGTGGGACTGTATGGTCCACCCTCCCAGGTGCCACACCTATGGCCCTTTATTATCAATAACAATGTAATCATTCATCCACCCATTTCAACATAAACACAACTCTTTATTAAATGCCCTGTTCATTGTAGGGCCACTCAACATACATGGCACAATCTCATCAGTGTGATGAGACAGGCTCAAGGAAGCATCCATGAAGCATCTACCATCCTGTCTTGCCACTCCACTGCTCCAGCTGGGGAGTTGCACCAGTGTTTCAGGAGGTTGCGCTGCTTCTTCCCTTCACGTGAAGCTCTGTTGGGGCCTGGCACATCCACAGTGTCTATCAGGTTTCGCCCTTGCCTCCATTCCCCAGGCTCCATGTCCCCATTGCCTTGTTGATGGTCCACAAGCCTGTTCTGCAAGACTGGGTAGCGGGTGCGCATGAGATTGTGCAGGATGCAGCAAGCTTCCGCGATCCTCCTCACGGTCTCTGGGTGATGCTGCATGGTGGTGAGAAGTACCTGGAACCTGTTGGCCAGGATGCCAAAGGTGTTCTCCACCACCCGCCTTGCCCTGGACAGCCTGTAATTGAAGATCCTCTCTTCACGGGTGAGGCATCTGGAAGTGTAGGGCTTCATGAGGTAGATTCTGAGGGAGAAGGCATCATCCCCCACGATGAAGTAGGGCACATCTTGTGTGTCTTTGGGCAGGGGTTCTGGATCTGGGAAACCCATGATGAGGTTGCGTTCCAGCCCCTCCTTGAGGTCACTGGTGTTGTATACCTGGGCATCTGAAGCTGACCCGTTGCCTGAAGCATCGATGTACATGAACTTGTAGTCAGCATCAACCATGGCGAAGAGGATGATGCTGAAGAAGCCCTTGTAGTTGTGATAAGTGGACCCTGAGTTGGCTGGAGCTTTGCAGGCCACGTGCTTCCTATCTATGGCTCCAACGGTGTGGGGGAAGTTCCACTTCTGATACCACTGTTCTGCAACTTTCTTCCAGCTTTCTTCAGTGGTGGGACACTGGAGTAGCTCCTCCAGGTATTCTTCGATGATGGCCTGCACCACTTCTCTGATCACAATGCTGATGGTGTTGTGTGGCACCCTCCAGGTGTACTGCATGTTCCTGTACGTGTTCCCAGAGGCCAGGTGGCGCAGAGTCATTGCCACCTTCAGTCCAGGGTCCAGGCTGGGCCGGAAGTTGGTGTTTGCCTTGGTCAACCTGGGTCTCAGCCGCTCCACAACTTCATCAAACATGGCTGGTGGCATCCTCATGAATTGCTGGAATGCATGAGGGTCTTCATTCCTCAGTTCCACCATCAGCTTGTTGTACAGTCCATACTCCACTCTTGTCGTGATCCATCTTCAGACCCACACACTTCTTGGATGCCTCCTTTTCCTTGCGTAGAACAGGTGAAAGAGCCTGAAGAGGGCTTGGCAGTGCTGTAGAATGATGGCGGCTACCAAAAGGAGTGTGCGACGATCCATGGTGGAGATGACTGGATGATGTGGAAGAGCAAGAGCAAGAGCAAGGCGGAAGAGGTCTGCACACTAGGGCTCCTGGACTGAAAGTGAGATCCAGGTGATTTCCTCCCATTTTTTATAGGAAATATAGGTTTTCCACTAGGTGTCCTTCTGCATCCTCTAGACATCCTCCAGACATCCTAAATATCCGAGATACGTCCCCTATATGAACGTTTTTTCCGTTTTTATGCTTTATATGCAAACTGCATCCACTTTCATCCTTTCTATGTCCGTGCTACTAATGCTGTGCGGACGTTCCCTGTCCGTTTCGCTTCCTCCCTCTTTCCGTTTTCCGCTGGAGTGGATGCGAGTTGCGCAGATGCACAGCGGATGCCGAGCGGATACAGCAGACGTGAAACGGATGATGACGGACGGAGATTGTTTGTTCCCCGTATGTGTTGCGGATGTAGAATGGACACGGCGGAAAGTTCATCCACTCAAAAAGTTTTGTGCAGCTCAAAACTTTTTGAGCGGATGAAATCTCAGTAGACGGATGCTGGATGGATAGAACGTATGAATCACGCACGCAATGAGTATAGAACGGATGCATCGCATTAACCAACGGATGGCAAGCTTTTTTCTTTGTTTTACATCCTCTTTCCATCCATTAGTGCAGTGTGACATGGGCTTTAGTACATTCTAAAGGTATATTATATTAATATTTCCTATATTATAAAATAATAAAAAATAATAAGTTTATAACAATAATTACAACAATAATCCATACCAAATTAATCTCTATTATTAAATCCACTTTTCTAACATTATTTCAGATATAAATACAACAATATAATCTTCAGTACTTTTGCAGATTCTTTTTTTTAATCGTATTTTTACCCACTATTTCTGAATAAATCTTGTTTCTTTACATCTTATTTTAAACCTTTGTAACTTCTCTTCCCTTTTTCCCTTCCTTTCTTGTCTAATCCTACCTTTACCCCCTTGTCTCTTAGTGTATCTTTTATCTGTTCTATTTCAATTTTCTATTTATCTTTTCTCTTTAACAAAGTTTCTCATGTAATCACAGATTGAAATATAATACTTTTAAATCTTTCCCCTAAATTTAACACTTAGAATAATATATACTTTTCATTCTACTTAGTGCATTCTGAAGTTATTATAAAATAGAAAAAAATAAGTTTATAATATAATTAAAACAATAATCCATAGCAAATTAAGCTGTATTATTAAATCCAATTTTAAATACAACAATACAATCTTGTGTACTTTTCTTTTTTAATTATATTTTTACCCAGTATCACTAAATAGATCTTGTTTCTTTACATCTTGTTTTAAACCTTTGTAACTTCTCTTCCCTTTGTCCCTTCTTTTCCTCTCCAATCCTGCCTTTACCCCCTTGTCTCCTAGTATATCTTTTGTCTGTTCTATTTCAATTTTCTATTTATCTTTTCTCATTATCACAAAAATTCTCCTGTAATCAGATTAAAATATAACACCTTTAAATCTTTACCCTAAATTTAACACTTAAAATAATATATACTTTTCATTCTGTTTTTGCTTAGTACATTCTGAAACTATTTACTATATTATAAAATAAAAAAGAATAATAAGTTTATAACATAATTAAAACAATAATCCATAGTAAATTAAGCTCTCTTATTAAATCCAATTTTCTAACATTATTTCAAATATGAATACAACAATACAATCTTATATACTTTGCAGAATCTCTTTTTTAATCATATTTTTACCCACTATCTGAATAGATCTTGTTTCTTTACATCTTATTTTAAACCTTTGTAACTTCTCTTTCCTTTTTCCCTTCCTTTCTTCTGCAATCCTGTCTTTTTACCCCCTTGTCTCTTAATCTCCACCTTCTTGATCTCCACTTTCTTCTTTATTTCTGCTTTCTGTTGCTTTCTAACATATCGATTTTTCTCCTTAATTTTTCCTTTTTTTGGTTGTTTTTTTAAATCTTAAATTCTCCATTCTCTTTCCCCTCTTTCCCTTTTATTTCCCGGCTGAAATTGTTTGTTCATTAAAGATGGCTTCTTCTTCATCACAATCTTCTTGTTCTTGTAGTTTCTGGTAGGTATAAATCGCCATTTCTAAAAAATGGAAAACAGATCAAAAGAACGCTTCCCTTCTTGGTCCTTTTCTTTTCACTTTTTAAATTCAATTTTCAGTTCATCAACAAGTAGTGCTATTGTAGAAAGTTTTTTTAAGCAACCCAAATATTTTTAGTCTTTCAAATAATAATTTCCAAAAGTCCCAAAGTCACCAAGCAATCCAAATACATACAGTCTGTTTCATTTAGCACTTTCTTCTTTTTATATTTTCTCTTCCTGGGGTTATAGTTCAGTTATAAAGCTCCAATTGAAATATATCTTTTAGATGTTTTGTTTCAATTTCGCTCTAATCTTATAAATTCCAAGCAGCCTCCTCCAAGAAAATCTTCATGTTAGTTCTTTTCCTCTCCCTTCCCACTTACAGCAAAAAAAATTTTTTTCATTGCTCAGAAATTTTTATTGTCCCCTTAGCTTCAATTTTCAATTTAATTACCTGTTGATGCCAAAACGGGTTTTTCCGATTTCTCCATTCATTTGCTATCACCATAAGGAAGTAGAGTGAGAAAAAACAAACTTTCTGTTTTTACTTTCATTCGCTGCTTCTTCCGTCTTCGTTGGGAACGATGTATTTTTAATAAAACTTAAATTCCAGGGTATTTAAATATTACTTGTCATCCCGGTTAGCAAAAAAACTTTCACTTTCTCAGCTTCCTCCTGAACATTCTTATCCGGATGAAAGCTTCTTTGTGGCGGCCATTACTGACCGCCACTCCACCACTTTCAAAAAGGACCCGGACCCCTGCTGAGTCTCCCCTATCTTTAGTTACCTCTACAGGGTAACTATAGCCCCCAAATCCAGCTGGATCGGGGGCACTCTAGCGGCAAGTGCAGCAGGAACCGTGCACGATCGCGGATTCCTGCCGCCGCCGAAGCCTTGCAAACTGGAAGTCCTATTTATATGTTTCTATTTGTTCCTCCCGCAGGAGATTTCTTCAGTTCTGTTATCAGGGTACACCTTTCCAATACAGGGCCTTTCCAATTCAAAGGGGCAAGAATTTTGGTAATACCAAAAGGGTTATCTTTGGCCCCCAGGGTATTACCAAAATTCTTGCCCCTTTGGCAGCACACCTCCGCTCCTTCCCGATGTATCTACAATGTTATCTGGATGACATATTAATGATGTCTTCTTCCTTTCAGAGTGCCCAGCAGGGTCTGCAGGCTACGATATCTGGGCAGCAGAGCCTGGGGTTTTCCATCAACCAGAAAGACTCATTTCTGTCCCACAAAGCATCTCCTTCATTTGGGGGCCATTACTGACACTGGAGTGTGTCAGGTATTCCTCTCCCAGGAGTGTCTGTCTGGTCTTCAGGGGATGATCAGGCACGTTCAGGACAAGGGCTCGCTCCCTTTGGGCTTTCTCAGCTGTTGGACAAGATGATTTCCTGTATTGGAATTATTCCCTGGGCCTGGCTTCTCACCAGATCACTTCAGTGGTTTTATCTTCCATTCCAGAAAGCAGGGTCCAATCCGAGGAACTTACCCCGAGGAAGGGTAAGTTGCCTAGACAAGTGTTACTTTCCTTTCATTGATGGATGAACAGGACCATGTCTATGTCAGGGTCAGTCTTTCCAGCTGGAATCCTGTCTGATTCTCACTACAGATACTGTCAGGTTGTGGGGGCACATCTCAGTACCCTCTGGGCATAGGGATTATGTTCTCCTCAGGAACAGGCTCACAGCATTAACTGGCTGGAGCTCAGAGCTGTTCGTTTGGCCATGAGGAAATTCCTTGGCCAGGTGTCTGGATCCAATGTCTTGGTTATGGCAGACAAAGTGGCCATGAAGGCTCAGATTAATAGACAAGGTGGTACCAGATCCCAGTCCTTTATGACAGAGATGGAGTCTCTGGTTAGGTGGGCAGAATGGAACCTTCTCTCGATCAGGGCTGAGCACTTTTCTGGGTCTGATAATACACAGGCAGATTTGCTCAGCAGAATGACCATTGACCATGCGGAATGGCAATTGCATCCTTCCCTATTTTACTGGATCTCCCGGATATTTGGTTTCCCTGTGGTAGATCTATTTGCCTTATCCCTTAATGCCCAGAGACTTCTGGTGATGATGTGAAGATGAACAGAAGTGTAGAAGCCAGTCTCTGGTCCTTCTAAATCCTTTTTGCTGTTTGGTGCGACCCCCTGGGGTGCACAGTTCCCGTAGAAAACCGTGCCAGCATCGGGAGACTAAGGCTGCGGTGAGAAGGGAGGGCAACCCCTCATCACAACGAAGAGAAACCCTACAGAGGCTAATCAGCAAGAGATCACCGGCTTGCAATGGCAATCCCATAGTCTGAACTGTCACCCACAAAAGGAAGAGAGTGAGTGACAACCTGTGGCGGCTAACAAAGGTTTGTGCAGAGATCCTGTGAGAGTGTTCGATTGTTGAATAGTGAAGAGATTAATTGAGAAGCAAAAAGTTCATCGGAGCCTGGAAAGAAGCGGCAAAGAAGAGAGAATGTGAAAGTGTTTGAAAGTGAAAGGGCTCGAGAGGAGGAAGTGAAGATTAACAGTAGCGACTAGAGGAGAAGGAGGCTTGGATTGGAGAGGTTTGCTATATTGTTGCCATCTGGAGAAAAAGGTTTGACACAAGAAAGTTTGGGGTGCTTTTGGATTATTTTTTGCTTGGAAGGATTGGGCTGGTTACTTTTGAGAGCAGGAGAAGACTTGAACTTTTGAAGTAGATTAAAGACTTGTGGTTATAGATGATATTTATAACTGATTTAAGTCTCTCTGGATGTGGAACGGGGGTTGCTGGCTGGGGGAGTACTTTAGTGGAGAATTTTGGAAAAACTATTTGCTTGAAACTTGAGACGGAATGAAGAGTGTACTGCTCGAAATGTGTGTACTGCTGAGTGTGTTGAGATATTAGGAAGCCATAAACGTTACCCAGCAATTCCTTTTTTTTTGCCTGAACGGGAGGAAGTGAAATCACCTAGCTTCAGAAATGGAGAACTGGACAATTAATTTAAGACTCTCCCCTTTCTTTAATTTTGGATATTTGGATCAACTATTCTATATTTTATTATCCTTTACTTATGTGTTGACTGAAGAAGGAGAGACATTTGATGAGTGTAATTGTGAGGTATTCTGCCACACCTAACTGATTTATCAGCAACTTGTCAAGTAACATTGAAATTGATAACAATAATCATTTAATATCTATAATATTTGCTACATTTGTAGTTATAATTGATTAACTACATATTAATATTTGAATATAACTTGTTTATTACTTTAAATAATCAATTGACTCTTGCAAGTTAATCAATTTCTAAATTTTTCTATGTGCATTGATGAATTCTTTATAATACTATAAAATAATATTGTCTCATATTATATGAGTATATATATATGTGTGTGTGTGTGTTAAGTTTTCGCGGGTATTTATATGTATGGTATTCAGCTTTGTTCGGGTATTTTCCCATGTTATTATAATTGTGTTTTTAAAGTTGTAGCAGTGTTTCAGCAGAATCTCATCTGCCATCATCAGGCTTCTTTATTGTGTTCGTCTGTGAATCAGGCTTTCACAGCCGTTTCTGTTTTAAATTTGGTGCTAGCCTACTGCTGTGTTAGAATGGTTTTTTCTTCATCCTGATTGGTTGGGAGTCTTGGTCTGTGTCCATTGGTCTTGTAATTTGCTGTGTTCTGCTTGATTGGTGTTTCTAATATCTTTTGTCTGTTTTGTAGCTTTTTTTGTCTTGATTGGCTGGCAACAGTGTGTTTCCTGTATTGGAGGCTTTAGTGCGGCTTGGCTTCGAGTAAATGGACAACTATCATTTATTAGGAAGCTAGGTTTCATCTGGGTGCCTGGTTGGGGTGTGTTTGAGCTGGAGGTATTGGGGGGGGGGAGCTGTTTGTGCCCAGGTGTTTGCTTGACTTGTGGTGTGGAGATTTTTTTGTTTGTGAGGGCAGGCTTCCAGACAATTGACAGTCTGAACAGTCTCTTGTATTCATGCTTTCAGGTCTTTTTCAATTTCTATGGCTTCTCTGATAATTTTGTAGCTAGGGTTTTCAATAACGGCTAGGGTTTTGGTGCCATTGAAGTCGATGTTATGACCTGTGGCTTTCATGCGTTGGACTAGGGAGGAAGTGTGTTTTGCTTTTTTGCTGCATTTTTGTGTCTATATAGGCGGGTACTTGTTCTTCTATTGGTTTGTCCAATGTATGTGGCAGGGCATGATGCACAGGGGGCTTCATATATGCCTTGGTTTTCCAGGTCAATTTTATCTTTGGGGTTTCATAGGATGGCTGCTATATTTCTGTCTGTTTTGAAGGCAGTCTTGATGTGATGCCTGTGTAGTATCTTACTGACACTTTTGTCTGTAGTACCTCTTATGTAGGGCAGGACAGCTGTTCCATAGTCTGTTCATTTCCTAGGTCTCCATTATGTCTCAATGTGTTTTTGTGGATCAGGCCTGTGATTTTGTTTTTGTGGAAGTCGTTGGCTGTCAGTACTTTAGTCAGGGTGCATAGTTCAGTCTTTATGTGTGTCTTTTCTGCCAGCTGTTTGGTTTTGGCAATTAATGTTTTGGTCATGGAGTTTATCTGTGCTGGGTGGTAGTAGGATTGGTTGTTGAGGTAGCGGTTGGTGTGTGTTTTCTTCTGGTATATGGTGTGTCCTAGTGTGCCATCTGTTTTTTTGTAGATTAGTACTTCTAGGAATGGTAGTTGAATACTACCATGGTTCTCCAACAATTAGGCCTCCACCAATAGGAAGGCCCAGCACGTTTTATCAGCAAAAAATCAAATTAAGCCCTTCCCCCCAAATTAAGGCCAATATTAAACATGCAAAATGGGGGGGAATGGAGGGGGGGATTGCCGTTAGGAAGTCCTTTTGTTGCATACCTGGATATGGTGCTGCCTGCATTGACTTTGGCATTGGTGGGGCGCTTCATATCAGGAGACCTTCCGCCACCATTGCTTCCCCTTCTCCCCATGCTGCCATGGCATTTAGAGCAACGCTGCGGCGTTTGGTGCAGCCACGCGCAGCCAGCCAGAGCTCCTCCCTGCAACCAGAGCCCAGTGGAGACACTCAGTTTCAGGCACTCCTGTCGCCGCCTTCTCTTCACCTTCAAAAGCAAAGCCAATTCTGTTAAAAATGACACCCTACTACTGATACAACAAAGCCTCCCCTGCCTGAGAGGGTAGCTCAACCCCACATGGGGGGGGCAAATCTCCCAGGGCTGCAGCGCAGTATCGGCCCACTCCGGGAGAAGCATCCAGCCGCCATCCCTGCCTGGTGCCGGGCAGAGTGTGAAGAGCTTCACCTGGGATGCCCAGCACAGCTGACAGGCAGGCCCTCCTTCCCAGCGGTGGAGCTCTCACCAAAGCAGCGAGCATCTCCCCGCCGGACCCTCCGCTCATCCCGCCAAGGCTGTGCCAGAGGCATGCAGGCTGGGCAGAGCCGGGAAAGCAAGCCGCGGATGTGCACCTGCCTGCCAAGCGAAAGAGCTGAGCTGACCCAAGTCCCTCCAGCCCAAACCCGAAGGGGCCACTGGGAGAGGCTGCCCGAGGTAGTGAAAGCACCCACCCAACCGTGACAGGAAGACAAGGTGACAGCCTGCACCACATCCTCCTCTGAGCTGAGCCCCGCTGAGTCAGTGCCTCTGCCCGATGCCCATTCCACTGCAGTGTTTGGAGCTGCTGGCGCATTTGGAGATGCGTGGGGATGGGGATGGGCTGGGCGAGGGGTGGAAAAGACGGGCGGCTTTGGGCTCTCTCCACTGGCCAGGGAAGCAGCATTGCCATCACCTCACCTCCCTGTCCGCGGACAGATGAGCGCGATCACTGCCTCGGGCAGCCTCCCCAGTGGCCCCTTTGGGTTTGCGCTGGAGGGACTTAGGAAGGAAGCCAAGCTTCGGTCAGCCCGGCTCTTTTGCTTGGCAAACCCAAACTATGGGTAAGATACATCGATGACACATTTGTTATTTGGTCCCATGGAAAAGAAAACCAAGACAATTTCCTAAAACACCTAAACAGCACACACCCAAAAATCAAATTCACCATGGAAATGGAAATAAACAACTACCATTCCTAGATGTACTGATCTACAAAAAAACAGATGGCACACTAGGACACATCATATACCAGAAGAAAACACACACCAACCGCTATCTCAACGCCAATACCACCCCCACCCAGCACAGATAAACTCTATGGCAAAACATTAATTTTCAGAACCAAATGCCTGGCAGACCAGACACACATAAAGACTGAACTATGCACCCTGAATTGTGACTGACAGCCAACGGCTTCCACAAAAGCAAAATCACAGGCCTGATCCACAAAAACACACTGAGACATCATGGAGACCTAGAAGATGAACAGACCTATGGAACACCTGTCCTGCCCTACATAAGAGGTACTAAAGACAAGATAATCAATTGTATTTGAAATGTACAAATATAAAATTTGAAAATAAGGTCCCACAAACTGTCGTGGACGAAAGTGTTTTTAACTGTTTTCTGATCTTTTTTTCATTTTTTGTTCTCTCTTTCACATTAATATATGTGTTATTTGTTTTAATTGTAAAATTAATAAAGTTTATTTTTTAAAAGATGCCCAACTGCGCAGATACTATACAAGGTTTTTCTCCCAGGATGCAGAAGGCACCAATGCCTTGTGTTGCAGTTGGCCTTCAGGGCTTATCTATGACTTTCTGCCATTGCCATTCATGCCAGCTGTGATTCGTAAGCTCCTGTTGGAACAGGCCAAGATTATATTGGTGGCTCCCTATGGGCCCTGCAGGCATTGGTTTGCCACTTGATGGGCCTTTCAGTGAAACCCCCTTGGAGTATTCCAGAGGAAGATGTCCCTCTTCTCCAGGGGTCCTTATCTCACCCGGAGCCTCAGTGGTTGCAACTGGCAGTGTGGAGAATGTGTGGGGCATCTTAAATAGTGCCCACCTTTCCAACAAGGTTATCCTAATGATTCAGGCTCCTGGTGCCTGTCAACAGTTCGCATTTATGAAGCTACTTGGCAACCTTTTTCAGGTTAGTGTGCCAAGTCCAACATCTTACCTCGGCAAGCTTCAATGGCTGCAGTCTTGAAATTTTTACAGGCGGGTCTGGACAAAAGTCTTTTTCCTCATACCCGATGGTATGTGGCAGCCATGTTGTCGGTCTTGTTGTGTCGGAAACTGGAAACTTTGGCTCAGCATCCTACAGTTCATAGGTTCCTCAGGGGGACTTCCAACTTTGCCCTCCTGTGGTTCATAGGTACCACTCCTGGGACCTGCCCAAAGTATTACAGTCCCTCACCAGATCTCCGTTTGAGTCACTTTGGCAAGCCAGTCTTCATTTCCTTACTCAGAGGGTAGTTTTCCTGTTGGCAATCACCTCTGCGAGGAGGGTCTCGGAATTGGTTGCACTCTCGGGTCGTCCTGATCTCTGCATTCCATCCTCATCAGGTGGTTTTAAGATTGGATCCAGCCTTCATTCCGAAGGTCAACACATCTTTTCACAGAGCCTGGGAGCTGGTGCTTCCAGATTTCTACCCTCATGTGGTACATGAGCTGGAAAAGACTTGGCACACTCTGGATGGGCGCAGAGTTTTAAACATTACATTAAATGTGCAGCTGTCTTCAGATGGACAGAGTCTTTGTTTTTGTTCTTTCCAATCTTCCTCATTAGGGAGGGCAAGGTCACTCCATCTACAGTGAGCAGATGGATCAAAGCATGTATAGCCAGGGCCTAGTCCAGTGGGGCTCTGCTAGTTCCAAGGGGCATTAATCCAGGGTCATTGCAGACCTTAAACACTCAAAGAGCCATTTTTCTATTTTCTTTTAAACAGGTATCTCTCTGTATCGCTTCCTTTTTTTTCTCATCTCTTTCATCTTTTTTTTCTCTCTCTCATCTCTCTCTTTTTCTTTCTTTCTCTCTTTTTCTCATCTATAAGTGCTAAGATTGGAAGCTGTTTTTTATAACCCAATTTCTTTGCAGTTTTTTTCATACATGTTTGTGCATATGTATCCAATACTCTTTCTTCCTTTCCTCTATGTGTTCAAATGGACAATGATTATATGTGTGTGTATATAGCATGTGTATATGTTTGTTATGTATGTGTATGGATATGTATATATATTTCACTTTTACTGTGTTCCGATGTACCTTAACCCTAACCCTAACCAATTCTTCCCCACATCCTATTTTGTGTTGGCTTCCCAGTCAAGTTACCATGTCTGATCCTGTTTAACTTTCTAAAATCAGCCTACTGAAATATATACCAAACCAAACTGCCAATAATTTACCTACCATCACTATCTTGTACCTGATTTCAGTGTAAACAGCCAATCTGCAGTATTACTAAATTTTGCTAGGCATCTGCTCCATGTTATTCTCTCTTCCTTGATAATCTAATCTTAGCTAGGCAAAACATATTAGACATTTGGAGTCACTGGCGAAAGCAGCTCAGTGCAGAGAAAAGTCAGATGTCTCCCCATATTCCTCTGCGAGCAACCTCATCCCCTCCTCATTTGTGAAGCATGTTAAGTTTAAAGGTTCTGTAAGAGCCTGCTCGTGGAGAAAGAAATATGGGGAGATGCACAACGTTTCTCCACACCAAGAGGGCTGCTCTCTCTCTCTTACCTCCACTCTCGGTGCGGAGAAAAGTTGGTGGGAGCAGCAGTTGAGGTGGTCAGTCCCCCCGCCTGGAGCTCATGCTCACAATACTTGTAGGGGGTGGGGATGCAGTGGCAGCAAGGTGGCAATGGCAATGATGGCAAGGAAGGCAATGGTGATTCTGGTGGCATTGGGGCTTCTGGGACCAGTTCCCCCTGCCACCCATCAGTTGTTCCTGCGGCCGCACACGTTGTGCATCAGGGCTTCCAGGCTCTGCTCCCCGCAGCCACCATCACCTGTCCTGAACTTGATCAAGGGGTACCTTGCTGAAGCTCTCACTCTTCCAGCTAGAACAACAGGGGGGAGAAGCAGCCGCTGACCCATCCAGAGTTGACACAACCTTCTCCACGTGTTCTGCTGCTGCTGTCAGGATTCCAGCAATCGCTTTAATTAAATCATGATTCTCGAGCCAAACTTCAAAAAACTTCAAAGGATATATTAGAGGCGACATACTGGCTCTACCCTGTATGAAGCCAACTCTGGCATATGTAATTTACAGTCACCTGTGACCCTGTTTACCCCCTCCCCCCCAGATGTCTCATAAACCAAATTCTCCAGATGAGCACATTCACGGGCTGGGTGTCATCATTCATGTTCTCCAGTTAAATATATTAGTAGGCAAAAACTCTGGTATTTTAGTTACAATCTTTTAAATGTACTTTCACTTTGCTGCACTGCTCTTCCAGATTCCTTCCTTCCCCCTTTTTTAATGACAACTACTAAAACAGGCATAGGAATATCTTATGAGTTGACATTCGGCTCCTCTCACTTCTTGAAGGTGACCTATACAAAGCAAAAACAAATCAAGTGCAGATTTAGAATTTAGGGTTGCAAACCCCCACTAGGCTTGGTTGGATTTTCTCAATGGAATCTTGCTCTAAGGCGATCAACCTGGACATTTCTACTCTTTACCCAAGATGCCTCTGATAATGGGTAGCCCTTCCACTTGATTAAGTATTGGAATTGTCTCCTCTGCCACCTCGAATCAAGGATTCGCTGCATCTCATAATGGGTTTGGCCTCCTATGACCACGGGGATTGGGGGCTCGTGAGGTAGGGGCCTCAGAGTTGATCCAACCACAGGTTTTAAGAGGCTACTGTCAGCTATGGAATTCATTGCTACCACATGGGTAGAAAATGGGAGGGGGTGATGTTAATTGAGTAGCTCTTAGTAGACAAAATATTTTATGTTGATAGTTCAAGGTTACAGAGTATGGCATAGCAAGAATTAGAACTTACTTTGGGATTGGTGCATGTGATGTAGTGAATGAGGGAGTAGGGGATGGTTTGTAGGTTGGGACTTTGTGGAGAAGCTGGGAAGATTTAGTTCTGGATTTCCACAGTAAGTGCCAGATGCTGTTCTAATAAAAGTACTTTGACATGATGAATTACTGACAGGAATGGATTTTCTGAAACTAATGATACTAATCTGGAAACATAATAACTTTCAGCTCTCCCAAGAGGGTAGCTATCAGGGGTTGCTAAACCCCAGGATTTATTCCATCAATGGAGCAATCCGAAGCATCAGCCAACATGGGAGGTGAGACAGAAGGGCATTGGGAGGGCACACTGGAAGATTAATTGGATCCCCCAGCCCCTCTTTGGAGGAGTTAAGGCATGCGGAAGAAAGACAAGATTTAGGAGCCCGGCCCAAAGGAACAGATTCCTGGGGAAGTTGTCAGACGGGACCAGAGAAAAAGCTGCTGGAAAATCCATTCCCTCCAGCCCTTTACATACTGCAAAGGAGGCAGATGGGAGGTGTGGAGCTCCAATTACATAAGAAGGCCAACAGGATCAAATTTCAAGGGAGAGGCGAGAGACGCAGACTACAACAGGTATGTTGCAATCTCCAAGTTCTCCCCCACACACCTAGAAGGAAATTTACCCCCTGCAGAAAGTATCCCTCCAGGCTGGGGATTTTATCCTGGTCAAGGGTGGATCCAGTACTAGTGGATGCCAGCTCCAGCAATGCCCTGACCCCAGAGAGAATCAGCAATCCCTTCCCAACAAAGGGATCTGTACAGGCAGCAGGAGGCAGCCAACACCCTTTCCTCATGCAGGAAATAAGGCAACAATCATGGCAAACTCCTCCTTCATGGCAAGCTCCTGATCAGCCCCCACTCAGAGCAATCCTGCAGAGGCCCTTTTTCCATAGAGACCCAACCCAGCCAGGCCTTGGAAGACCCTTCCAAAGTGGATACATGCCTCGTCAGGCTCCTTTCATTCCAACTCAGCCTGCGGTTGCCAGGGCGATACCACCCCACAGACCAGACCAGATGCAGTTCAAGGCCAATTTTGACGGATGCCATGAACATTTTGCTTATTTCTTCACTTGAATCTTGTCTCACATAGACCAATTTGGAAACCAATATGCAACCGAACTGGGGATGGGTGCTCACCACAAACTCATAAGGTTTATAGTACCTCCAAGAATGTCAGAATCTGTTATATTAGGACTTGCTAGGCTAGATAAATGGGCCCCTATCATCAAGTGGGAGGATGGATACAGAAAAATCATAATTGGGGTGGGCCCGTTGCCCCCTTCCTCCCACTAAGAAACTACTGTCTAACATGAGTCCAGAACCTGAAGTGATAGCCACTGCATCAGATCTTCTTCCAAGTACCCCCCAAGTACCCAGACAATATAAAGACTTGGCTGAAGCATTCAGTGAAGAGGAATGTAATGTTTTATCTCCCCATCGAGCCACTGATTGCGGCCATAGAGGTAGAACCCAGGGCAAAACTGCCAAAACCAAAAATGTATTCCATGACACCAGCTGAAATGACCAAATTAAGGAAATATATCAATAACAATTTGGACAGAAGTTTCATTGAACCTGCTAAATCTAGCTGGGCCGCTCCAGTGCTGTTCAAAGAAAAGAAAGATGGTGGCTTGAGATTATGTGTTGATTTTCAGGGCATAAATGCCATGTGCATCAAAAACGTACCCTCTATGCCTCATGAAAGACTTATTGAACCACCTATCAGAAGGCAAGGTCTTCACCAAAGATCTGAGAGAAGCTTACTACCAAGTCTGCATAAAAGAGGGAGACGAATGAAAAACTACTTTCAACTGCCCTTTGCATAGTTTCCAATTCCGAGTCATGACCTTTGGACTCCAAGGGGTCCCCACAGTATTTATGCAACTTGTTAGGAATGTAGGTCACCTAACAGCTATTTGGGTTGGACAATATATAAACCAGGATAGACATTTTTAGTACTGACTCTTTAAGAGAATCCTAAAAGTGTAATTGGATGTGGTTTCTCAAACGGCCATAAGATGGAGCCAGAAACCTGGGTTGTCTTAGACTTCATCTCAGAAGAGAGTGTGAGTGAGTCTCTGTTTTCCTTCTGTTGGAGAATATTACCGTTCCTCATAATTGACTGCTATTTTGGATTTGATGTAAGTCTGATACTGAACTGTTTTTGACACTGGACTTTGTTATTGGAATATCCCTGGACTGAAAATTGACTGACTTACCTGTGAATGACTTTGGAATGCTTGTTTTGAACTTTGCTTAATGTTTCTACAGTAAAAACCAACATTTATTGTATAGTGTATTTCTGTGTTGTGTGTGTATTATCCCAACACTTCTCTTACTACGTCTCCCTGTATGCGCTCATTCTTCTAACGGGGAATTAACTCAACACAACTTATCAATGAAGTGTTACATCCACACTTGTACCAGGGGTTCCTTGTCTACCTGGATTACATCAGCAAAACTATCGAGGAACACATCAAATTGCTCAGACAAGTGCTGAAAAAACTTTTAGCCACCAAGTTATATGTAAAACTGTCAAAATGCGAATTCCACAAAGAGTCACTGGATTGCCTAGGCTACCGAATATCCAATCAGGGAATTGAGATGGACCCTGGAAAAGTGAAAGCTGTGCTGGACTGGCAACCCCCCAAAACGCAAAAGCAACTTCAGAGCTTTTTGGATTTTGCCAATTTCTATAGACAACTCATTCCTTGTTTTGCTGAGGTTGCCCTTCCTCTGACAGAGTTATTAAAAACAGGCCCTTCCCCCATCAAACCGAAGGCCAGTCTTGCTTGGACCATGGACTGTCAGAAAGCTTTTGAAACCTTAAAACGTCTCTTTGCAGCTGAGCCCATTCTCCAGCACCCAAAACCTATTCTTCTCCAAAGAGACTCTCAGAACTGATTAATGCCTTGTGCTTATGTATCCAAAAAGCTGACAGACACAGAGTGAAGATGGGCGGTCTGGGAGAAGGAAGCATTTGCAGTATGGTGGGCTTTATTGACTTGGAGGCATTTCCTAGAAGGGGTAAAGGAACCGTTTGTGGTCTGGACTGATCACAAAAACCTTGAGGCTCTAAAGACGCCTCAGAAGCTATCAACTAAACAAGTCTGCTGGGCTCAATATTTCAAGTAATTCAACTTCAACATGAAATATATCCCCGGAGGGAAAAACATATTGGTGGGCGCCCTGTCAAGGAAACCCCAATTTGACAGTTGCCAAGAGGAAGTAGTGCAGACTATGATATCAGAAGCTCAATTGGCAGGCCAAGTAACCACTCAAGGCCAAGCCAACTGCAACCCCAGATGCCTGGAAAACAAACTGACAACTTCCTAGTAAGAAGTTGGGGAGTTCCAGTGGTGAGGTCACAGCGGAGTGGAGCAGGAGAGTGATCTCTGCAATCCTGTATCTGAATTTTCATGCTTGGAAGGTCTCAGAGGCATGAGGCTTGGAGAGACACACAAGTTAGAAGGGGGAACCAAGGAGCAGAGTGGAGGAAAGCAACCTCTCACTGCAACGGGGGGAAGCCCTTTGAATCCAGCATGAAAGAAACCCGGCATCTATGGTGGGTCCGAAGCTGTGACAGCCAGCTGTGATCAGGAAGCAGGAAAGTTGATCAACGCGAGACATCAGAAGGAGAACAGCAGACTGGGACAGTTTTTGAGAGGTGAGAGAGCACTGTGAAAGATTTTGACAAAGGGAGCCTCCGGAGAGAGTAAATAGAGTGGCTAATTGGTGGAGGATAGCAAAGCGAAAGGGAGAGGAGGAAACAACAGTTTAATAGCTGAGAGAGAATACTGCAGAAGAAAAGATCGAGACTCTGAATAAAAACTCAAAATTTCTATGATTTGGATTGATTACTGGTAGAGCAGAAAAGAGACAAATTGGAACTTTAATGGAGAACTGTAGTTGAACAGAGAATGGAACCATTTTGATACAAAGCTGTGACTGTGCAATTTGAGAGTGAAAGTGACTAAGTAGTTAAAGAGGGCTGAGGAAATAGAAAATGAGGAAAGTAATGTGACAGTGTGCAAAAGATAGGGAAAAGAAGAAAGAAGAAGAAAGCTGAATAATTTCTTAGGATTAAATTCAAAAGTGTATATTAAAAAAATTTGAAAGCAATATATATATATATATCTTTTTTTTAATTTTTTTTATTTATTTATTTTAACACAAGAACAGAGTGTTGCCAGCCAATCAAAGCCACAAAAAAGACAGAAGAAACCAGAAACACCAATCAATCAAACTCCAAGTCCAATGAACACAGACCCAGGCTCCTAGCCAATCAAAATGGACCAGCCCCGAATTTGAAACCAAAAGCTGTGAAACACACATCCATACAGAAGCCTGATGATGGCAGATGAGATTCTGCTGAAACGTTGCTACAACTTTAACAGCACTACAATGACGTGACTGCTATCCATTAGGAAGCCAGGTTTCACCTGGGATCACCACTGTCACCCGTCATTGCAAACCTGTTCATGGAAGAATTCGAATCCAGAGCCCTGGCTAATGCCAGCCACAAACCCAAACTATGGCTAAGATTCATCGATGACACATTTGTGATTTAGCCCCATGGAAAAGAAAACCTGAACAATTTCCTAACACACTTAAACAGCACACACCCCAAAATCAAGTTCACCATAGAAACAGAAATAAACAAACAACTACCATTCCTAGATGTACTTATCTACAAAAGAACAGATGGCACACTAGGACACACCATATACCAGAAGAAAACACACACCAACCGCTACCTCAATGCCCAATCCCACCACCACCCAGCACAGATAAATTCTGTGGCTAAAACACTAATTACCAGAACCAAACGCCTGGCAGACAAGACACATATAAAGACTGATCTATGCACCCTGACTAAAGTATTGATAGCCAATGGCTTCCACAAAAACAAAATCACCAACTTGATCCAAAAAAACACACTAAGACATAACAGAGACCTAGAAGATCAACAGACCTATGGAACAGCTGTCTTGCCCTACATAAGAGGTACTACAGATAAAATCAATAAGATACTACACAGGCATCACATCAAGACTGCCTTCAAAACAGACCAAAAAATAGCAGCCATCCTTAAAAACCCCAAAGACAAATTTGACCTGGAAAACCAAGGCATATACGAAGTTCCCTGTGCATCATGCCCGGCCACATGCATTGGACAGACCAATAGAAGAATAAGTACCCGCCTACATGAACACAAAAATGCAGTAAAAAAGCTGGAACACACCTCCTCACTAGTCTCAACATATGAAAACCACAGGTCACAACATCAGCTTCAATGGCACTAAAACCCTAGCCACTATAGAAAACCCCAGCCACAGAATCATCAGAGAAGCCATAGAGATTGAAAAAAGACCTCACAGCATGAATAGAAGAGATGATTCCACCAGACTGTCAATCATTTGGAAGCCTGCACTCTCAAATAGAAAGATCTCCACACCACAAACCAGGCAAACACCTGAGCACAAACAGACTCCCTCTGATGCCTCCAACTCGAACACCCCCCCACCAGGCA
>BLBF01000006.1:73873547-73890389 GCA_015471245.1 Laticauda colubrina
GGCTTGTTTCTTCAGCTCTGTGCTTCTCAGAGTAATGTGAGCTTGCATCTGCTTCTTCCTTTTAACTGCTAGTGGGAGTGTGACTTGATTGGGTGGGGGTTTGGCTGAGTTCTGATTGGTAGGGGGGTTGGCTGTGTTCTGATTGGCTGGGGGTCTGTTCTGCTTAGGTGGGGGCTTGGTTGTGCTCAGGTTAGTCTTAGTTACTGGGGGATCCACATAGAAATACCCGCGAAAAACTTGCCTGGCTTGTGGCATTGAGATGTTTCTATTTGAGAGTGCAGGCTTCCAAATGATTGACAGTCTCGTGGAATCATCTCTTCTATTCATGCAGTCAGGTCTTTTTTCAATCTCGATGACTTCTCTGATGATTCTGTGGCTGGGGTTTTCTATAGTGGCTAGAGTTTTAGTGCCATTGAAGTTGATGTTGTGACCTGTGGTTTTCATGTGTTGGACTAGTGAGGAGGTGTGTTCCAGCTTTTTTACTGCATTTTTGTGTTCCTCTAGGCGGGTACTTATTCTTCTATTGGTCTGTCCAATGTATGTGGCCGGGCATGATGTACAGGGAATTTCGTATATGCCTTGGTTTTCCAGGTCAATTTTGTCTTTGGGGTTTTAGGCAAACACCTGGGCAAAAACAGATTCCCTCTGATAGCTCCAACCCAAACACCCCCCCACCAGGCACCCAGGTGAAACCCAGCTTGCTAATGAATAGCAGCTTGCTAATGAAGAGCAGCTGTCCCTTCACACGGAGCCAAGCTGCACTAAAAGCCTCCAACACAAGAACAGAGTGTTGCCAGCCAATCAAAGCCACAAAACAGACAGAAGAAACCAGAAACACCAGTCAATCAAACTCCAAGTCCAATGAATACAGATCCAGGCTCCCAACCAATCAGAATGGACCAGACTCAAATTTAAAACCAGGAGCTGTAAGACCCATATCCATACAGAAGCCTGATGATGGCAGATGAGATTCTGCTGAAACGTTGCTACAACTTTAACAGAACTACAATGACGTGGGATAATACCCGAAGGAAGCTAAACAGCATATATATGTATGTATGTATGTATGTATGTATGTATGTATATGTATATATTCTTAATTTTTCGCGGGAATTTACATGTATCGTATTCAGCTTTCTTCGGGTATTTTCCCACGTCATCATAGTTGTGCTTTTAAAGTTATAGCAACGTTTCAGCAGAATCTCATCTGCGATCATCAGGCTTCTGTATTGTGTTGTCTGTGAGTTGTGTATTGTGTTCGTCTGACGAACACAATGCAGAAGCCTGATGATGGCAGATGAGATTCTGCCGAAACGTTGCTACAACTTTAAAAACACAACTATGATGACGTGGGAAAATGCCCGAACAAAGCTGAATACCATACATACATACATACATACATACATACACACATACACAGATATGTACATGTAAAGTGCGCATAAAATTAAGGAGAGACATTATTAAGTATATTAGACCTTGTAATGATAAACTGAAGGGATTAGAATAAGATAAAAGGGAAGAGATAAACATAGAAAATGCAGAAGGGAGTTGATACAACGGATGATAATATTGAAAGACTTTCTGAAGAAAATAGGTAGATTTGGGAAGCCTAAGATGTCCCCCACTACAACTACCACTAAGATTTGGAGGAAAACAACATCCAACCTAACATCAACAATAACATCACCAGCAGGACAATGTTCCATAGAGGGCATGCTGAATCCTGAGAAGGCGAGTCAGGTATCAAATATGAAAACAATTCAAATGGCATTAACAACAATACAAGAAACGATGGTGAGAAACCACACAGACTATAAAACTGAAATGGGGGAAATGAAAGGTAAAATATGGAAATTAGACAAGAAGATAAGTACAATCCATCAAACAGTGGTAAAGATGGAACATAAAATGAAAGCAGTGGAGGCAAAGGTCAAACAAACAGATAAGAAAGTAGAATCAATAGAACAGAAATTAATGGCAGAGAACAAGAAATTAGAAGAGACAATTGCATATTTGGAGAGGGAAAAGCCTGATTTCTTCCTCAGATTTCAGAATGTAACAGAAGTAAAGGGGGAGGACTTGACCAAATTAAAGGCAGATCTCACAGCAGAAGCATTACAAAAGAGGGCCAAGAGGTTGGAAGGGAAATCGACGAGACATATAGAATATATACCAACTATACAAGACGTTTTAGACTTCCAAGAGAGGTTCATATATGATTCTTAAACAAATAACTGAGATGAGATATACAAAGTGACAAGAGACGAACCGTTGATATTTAAGGGAACAGAAATTGTAATGTTGAAGCAAATTCCAAGAAGAATAAGGGCACATAGAAAGAAATACAGATTCTTGGTCACCCAACTGAATAAAAATAACATCCTTTTCAAATGAATTCCAGAGGAAATGTTAATATCATGGCAGGATTAAAAAATTTAAAATAGTATAGAAAAAGCAAGGGAATTCTTTGAACTATATGTGGTATCAGCAGAAGACCAGAACAGCAAAGAGGAAGTGGAAAGTAGGAGCCAAGAAGAAGATGGGGTGGAGGAAAGAGAAACAGAACAAGAGGAAAGAGAGCAGGAAGAAGTGGAAAAAGAAGGCGTAAGAACGAGGCACCAAACGAGAGCAAATAAGCTTCAACAAACAACTACAGAGTAAGATGGTGGAAGAAATCAAATTGATTTCCATTAACATCAACGGTTTAAATTCCATTAACATAAATGGTTTAAATTCACAAATTAAGAGGAAAAAAAATGATAACTAAACTACAGAAACTGAACTTAGATATTATATGCCTTCAAGAAACACATATCCAGAAACATCAAAGTAAACTGTTAGAAGCACCAAAGTTAGGAGATTTATACGTAGCTCTTGCCCAACAAAAAAAGAGGGGGATAGCAATATATATTAGGAAACATTTACAAGCAAAACAGGTATATGCAGACAAGGAGGGTATGATTTTGATGTTAGAAGTTTATATAAATTATAAGAAAATGTTATTGACAGTGATATATGTGCCGAACGAGAAACAAGAAAAAATTTATACCAAACTATACAGAAAATTAGTAGAACAGGAATATGAGAACATATGCCTGCTAGGTGATTTCAATGCAATGGCAAATTTAGGAAAAGACTACAATAACGAAAATCTAGGGGAAAAAAGGAAAAGGAAAACATTACCAAAAGCATTTTATCAAATGGCAGAAGAATTAGGATTAAAAGATATATGGAGAGAAAGAAATCCAAACAAAAACCAGTATAATTACTATTCAGTTCCACACACATCATGGTCAAGATTGGATATGTTATGGACAAATGGGGAAATGGAACGTAATATAAAAGAAATAGAAATTGAATCTAACACATGGGTGGACCATAATCTCATTAAAATAATTTGGAAAGGATTGAAAATAAACAAGATGGATGCCAACAAGGAGATCCTAAAAGAAAAAGAAAGTGTCAAGATGATAGAAAAATAATTGGAGTTCTTTCTGAAAGAAAACAAAAAACAACAAACATCAATTCCAAACCTATGGGTCATGACTAAAGCATACATCAGGGGCCTAGCAATTTCATATAATACACTTATTAATAAAGATAAAGGGAAAAAAGGAGAACAATCTAAACTATTAGATACTCTTAATGAGTTAGAAAAAACACTAGAAAAAACACCACATAATAAGACAGCAAATATGGAGAGGATAATGATTAGGCATAAATTGAACATGTTAGCACAAGATGAATGGTTACAGGACATGAAAAAGATAAAACAGAATTATTTTGAACATGCAAATAAGCCGGGTAGGTGGCTAACTTATAGATTTAAGAAAAAAAAGAAAAAAGAGCAATCCAACAATTGAAGGACGCTGATGGTACACTACAACATCAAACTGAAAAGAAAAAACATTGTTAAAAGTTTTTTTGAAGAATTATATAGTAAGGAAGACGTACCAGAGAAAAATATCCAACATTACTTTGAAGGAAAAGGGTTACCTGTGATCCCGGAAGAGGATAAAAAAGAGATAAACAGGGAAATCACATTAAGAGAACTGCAAGAGGCGATCCTGAAACAGGAAAACAATAAGACACTGGGACCGTATGGTCTCCCTGGGGAACTGTATAAAATACTCCAAGGAAAATTAGAAATGGAATTATTAGAACTCTATCATGAAGTCCTGACAAAATTACCTAAATAATGGGGGGAGACATACATGACATTGATCCCAAAAGAAGATTTGGACCATCAATTAATTCAAAATTACAGGCCCATATCCCTTTTAAATGTTAATTATAAAATATTTATGTCAATAATGGCAGAAAGATTGAAAAAAAACCTTAATCAGATAATTCATAGTGACCAAAACGGATTCTTACCAAATAGATAAATTAAAAGTAACACTAGAATGGTATTGAAAATAATAGAATATTATGAAGCAAACCCAGGAAAACAATTGGCAATGGTCTTCCTCAATGCGCAAAAGGCATTTGGCAATGTTAATTGGTGGTTCATAATACAATTAAAAAGCATACAATTTGGCAATAAATTTATCAAATTGATTTTGATAGTTTTTACGACACAGACGGCCAGTGTGATAATGAATGGTGACAGAACGGAAATATTGAAGATCAACAAGAGAGTAAGGCAGGGATGCCCACTGTCACCCATTCTCTTTATTCTTACCTTAGAAAACTTATTGGAAAACATTAGGAAAAATGTAGAAATCAAAGGGGATTTAATTAAAAAGGAACATTAAAAGGTACAGGCATTTGCCGATGATATAGTATTTTTTCTGTAAGATCCAGAAGATACGGGAGTAAAGTTAATAAAGGAAATAGAGGAATTTGGCAAGGTCACAGGCCTTAAGATTAATAAAAACCAAAGAAAAATATTGACTAAAAATTTAAAAGATAAGCAAAAAAAAAAAGAATTAGAAGGAAAATTGGGAATGCAAAGTGTGAAAAAAGTAAAATATTTAGGCATTTGGTTAACAGCAAGATGCTCTTCAATTAAAAAAGATAACTATGACAAATTAATAATACAAATAAAAAAAGAATTGGAAAAGTGGAGGAAATTACAGCTATCACGACTAGGGAAAATTGCGGCAATTAAAATGTCTACCCTACAAAAAATTCTATATCTTTTTCAAACTGTACCAATAAGATTGGATAAAATCTTTTTTAGAGAATTAGATTGAATAATAAGTAAATTTGTTAGGGATGGGGAAAAAAGCTAAGATAAAAATGAAATTGTTACAGGACAAAAGAGAAAGGGGTGGCTTTGGACTCCCGGACTGGGAAATGTATTATCAGGCTGTGGCTATGGTATGGATTAAATATTGGATCAACCAAGAAAATAGAAGAGTATTGTCAATAGAGGGTCACAACTTGCAGAAAGGGTGGCATAGTTTCCTACGGGATGGGAAATGTAAACAGCATGCATATTTTCAGAGACACATGATTAGATATTCATTAATCCGGACATGGAACAAGATTAAAAAGAATTATTATACTAAAATACCGAACTGGTTGTATAGAAGCACAAATGTACCCAAATGCAATGGATCTGGGGAAAAAGAGGAGTTACAAAGACCTATTAGACCCACAAGGAAGATTAAAAACAAGACAAGAATTACAGCAACAAAAGATAGATTGGTAGCCATACATGCAAATCCTGGCGAGATATCAGAAGGACAAAGAACAATTTGGTTTCTGCATGGAAAAGCATCAATCAGATAAAATTCTACAAGAAATGGAAAAGAAAATGATTTCAAGAATATATAACTTTCTACTAGATTTTAAAATGGAAGAGGAGGTGGTCAAAGAGAGAATGGTGGTATGGGTGAAAAATGTTAGCCATCATATAGACCTGGAAATTTGGGAGAGAATGTGGAGATCAAATTACAAATTAATTACATCCACAGCATACAAGGAAAATCAATACAAAATGTTCTACAGATGGTACCTTCCTCCCGCTAGATTGGCAAAAATGTTTAATTCAGATCCAAATTGTTGGAAATGTGGAAAAGAAAAAGGCACTTATTTTCATACCTGGTGGATGTGCCAGGAAGTGAAAAAATATTGGAATACAATTAGACAGTGGATAGAAGAAATCACAAATCAGAAAGTTGAATTTAATCTGGAAACTTTTAGGTATCATAACACAAAAATGCAATAAAATAGATATATTATGTTACATATATTAACAGCTACAAGGATTTTGTACACAGAACTCTGGAAGGAAAAAAGGGTTCTACCAAAAGGCATGGTTATTAAAAAAAAATAATAGATTGTATAGAGATGGACAGGCTAACGATGAAAATAAAAGACAGAGAAGATTCAATTTATTATAGGGCCCGGGATGCCTGGTATGAGTGGTTTAGAAATAAAAAGAAAATAAAATGGCAATTAGGAAAAGAATGAGAGAATATGTAAATATGTAAATATACCATGGAGAAGATTGAGATGTAAGGATAAAAGATATTGATTTATAGTAAGAGTAAGATGCAACGGTAAAGGAATAATTGAATACATATTCTGAAAAATGTGAGAAAATGCAAAAGATGTCTTGATGTTGATAATAATGTATAAAGTTTTGTTTTATGTTTTTTAAAATTTGGAAACTTAATAAAATTTATTTAAAAAAAAAAGTTGAGGCCTAAATTCTTAGGTCCATTCTCGATTTCAAGAATAGTCAATCCAATCACAGTCCAATTAAGTATTCCCTGACTATTGGGAAAAATTCACCCAGTGTTCCATAGTAGTTTATTAAAACCAGCTGTTATATCAGTGATAAGACCAATACCAATCACTCCTCCTAAACTTTTAATTGTACAGGGCGAGACGCATTATGAAATCAAGAAAATCTTCGATTCTAGATTCCACTGAGGACAGTTACAATATTTGACATTATTGAAGGGTTACCCTGTATCAGATGCTACTTGGGTAAAAAGTTGGGATTTACATGCAGATAGATTGGTTAACCAATTCCATGAGGAATTCCCTCACAACTGAATGGTCCTCTTGGAGGGGAGAGAGGGGGTTAAGGACAAAGCATTAAACCCTGGTTGTGCTTTGTTTCTTATTTTCTTATAGGAGATGAACTTTTCAAAGGGGGACACCTGTCAGCTATGGAATTCATCATTGCCACACAGTGGAGAAATTGGGAGGGGGTGATGTTAATTGAGTAGCTCTTAGTCGACAAAATATTTTTATGTTGATAGTTCAAAGTTACAGAGTATGGCACAGCAAGAATTAGAACTTATTTTGGGATTGGTGCATGTGATGTAGTGATGAGGGAATAAGGGATGGTTTATAGGTTGCGACTTTGTGGAGACGCCGGGAAGATTTAGTTCTGGATTTCCACAGTAAGTGCCAGATGCTGTTCTAATAAAAGTACTTTGAGATGACGTGTGTCTTGAAGAGATATTGACAGGAATGGATTTTCCCTGGAACGCTGACAGCTACTGTGGAATACCGGGTGTATTCTTCTCTAGCAATTGAAGTAATTTCAACTGCACCGTGAATGGGTTGATAATCTTTACAATGGGGAATGGTCCCATAAACTTTGGCCCCAGTTTCTTGCTAGGGAGTTTTAACCTCAGATATTTTGTGGAAAGGTAGACCTTCTCCCCCACCTTGAATAGCTGCTGCGGGGCTCAGAGTCTGCCTGTTTTTTAAAGGTCTGCGCTGCTTTAGCCAGCACCATTTTAACATTCTCCCAAGTAGTTTCAGCGTTGGCATCCACTTGATCAGACTGACTGATGAGGGAGGATCCCTTGGATACTCAGGCATTGGGATGAAGACCATACCACTCTGAAGGGGGTTCATCCCATGCTACTATGAACAGCATTATTGTATGCAACCTCCGTGAAAGGCAGGAGGTCCAATTGTACTGCTGATAATTTCCATAGTACTTCAGGTACTGCTTTTCCATGTCATTCAGTCTCTTTACTCCCCCCTCCAATTGGTGCTCGGATGAAAAACCAAGTAAAGGTCCTGGGATGACCCAGTAGATCATAGGAACTCCCTCCAGAACTTAGCCATGAACTGGATCCCTCTGTCAGAGATAATTCTTCATGGTACTCCATGCAGGCAGTAGATGTGCTTCAGGAACAGCTTGGCTAACTGGTGGGCTGAAGGTAGTCAGCTACAAGGTATGAAATACACTTGTTTGGAGAATAAATCTATTACAGCCAAATCACTGTGTTCCCCCCACTTTTCGGCAACTCCACTATGAAGTCCATTGTTTCCATTGCAAGGTTGACTCAGCCTTCCATCCTTCCAAGGTGGGTAAAATGAGGACCCAAATTGTTGGGGACCCTTTGCTGACTCTAAACCACAGAGAGGGCTGTAAAGCACTATAAAGCGGTATATAAGTCTAAGTACTATTGCTATTGCGATCTCCTCCTATGTTGGCTCTGCTACCAGTGGACCGGTCTGGGGGGGATTTATTGTAGTTTTTTCATTGTGGTGTAGAAGATACAACTCTTCACATAACTGTCCCTGTCTTTATTATGCCAGGCCACCAGAATTGCCTCCATGCTAAGTGTAAAGTCTTTAAGAATGCGAAGTGGCTTGCTGGCATCATGGCTCCTCTGGAGGACTAGTATGCATAGGGATTCTGGTACACAGAGTTTCATCCCCTTCCAATATAGATCATTTATTTTTGTCAAGATGTGTTGATTGTCCCGGAACCAGGGGTCTGCTAATAGTTCGCTTTTGAGTTTCATGTTTAGGTCACTTGCAGGTTGGTCTTGCTGGTCATGGTCCTCCCCCCCCCCGATGTTCTTTAGCACGAAGTTGAACTGGTTGAAATATTGAGCCCAGCAGACTTGTTTGGGCAATAGTTTTCGCAGGGTCCTAAGGGCCTCCAGATTTTTATGGTCAGTCCAGATTTAGAACGACCTCAGTCCCCCTTCCAGCAGGTGGCACCAAGTTAGTGGTGCCCATCTCACCATGCATCCCACTGTCACACTCAGTCTCAATGAGTGTGGTCCCAACTCAATGAGTGTGGTCCCCTCGAGAGGTCCCAATATTCTCTTGGGATCTGTCCATCCCCTGAGGTGTTTTTGGAGGTGGCTGCCAGTTGTTCTGGTGAGCCCTCTGTGAGGTGTTCCCTGTGTGGGTGGTACTTGGATGGTGAGGAAGGGGTTGAGGTCCTTTTGATATCCTCAGTCTGTGGCTGCCCCCCTGCCACAGATGGTTGGGTCCCACTTGTCTAGCCAGGAGAGTCCCAATATAACTGCATCTGTAATTTTGGGGCCCGCTACAAATTGAATTGTTTTCCAGTGATCTGCTAGTTCTAGTCTCACTGGTTTGGTTAAGTGAGTGGCATGGGCCCCTCCCAATAGGGACCCATTGATCTGTTTGAATTGGATTAGATCGGCTAGCCTTTTCACTCTGATCCCCAGTTTCAGGACCATGGTTAGGTTTTTCAGGCACCTAGTGCAGCCTTGAATCTGCTTGGAAAGTCCCCTGAATCCCTGTTTTTGAGGCTGTGAGCTTATTGGGAAGATGAAAGGGGGGGCCGGACCACTCACCTTTGGGTCATTTTGCCTTCATCCTCACTGTCATAGGAGTCAGATGACTGGTCATCATTGTCTGGGGGTCCCTCTCCCTGTGGTTGGGTAGGGAGGAACTTCTGCAGCCTGAAGGGCCTTCTGGGATATGTTGGTGGCTCACCTGGGACCTCATTCTGGTTGTGCTCTGGGTGGTGGTTCTGGCCTTAGTTTTGGGCCTGGTGTTGTGTATGCTGCTGCCATGTAACCCATCCCCCCACATCAGTAGCATTTAGTTGGGCTTCATAAGAGGGTTGGTTTTGGGACCGGTTGTGGTGCTATGGTTCCTTGTTGGCTGGGTGGTCTGGCTGATCTCTCTTTTTGGTTTCCAGCAGCTTTCTCATGTCGTTAGCACATAATGCCCTGTTGACTTTTATGACCACTCAGAACCACTCAGAGATGTCCCGATAGGCAGTTTGGGATGTCCCGATAGGCAGTTACTTGGCTAAATTTTGCTTGTCTAGACTTGTTCTGAAAAAATGAACCAGCATCTGCTTAGGCAAAAGAGGTAGTTTCCCACTGATCCTCCTGAATTCACAGATGTATTCCTTGATGGCTTGCCCTCCCTGCTTTAGGTTGCTGAGCTCATGTTCCATGTACAAATTCTCCTTTGCCTCCTCAAATCTGGCCTCTAGCAGTTGTAGGAAGTTATCTACATCCTGCAGTTGGGGGGCCCTTCTCTTGTGGAGGGTTGCTAGCCATCCTCTTGCTTCTCCCTCCAACCCCTCAGAAATGGCATTCACCATGGCTCTAGGGAAGAGGCAGAGGTGGCCATAATGTTCTAGGTGGATCTCAGCTGAGTCAAAGAAAAGAGGTAGCTGGTCTGCGTCCCCATCAAATTTCCCTCTGAACCGTTGTGGTTCATTGAGCACTGCTCCTCCATCCTCCTGTCGCCCTTTGTAAGCCTGCACTTGAGGTGGCTGGCCTTCTTCCCTGGCTCTAGTTCAGAGGGGACTGTCTGCTGCATGGAGGAGGCACTGGCTGCAACTTCAGATTGATTCTCAAGCCAAACTTCAAACAACTTCAAAGGATTCATTAGAGGTGACATACTGGTTCTGCCCTGTATGAAGCCAACTCTGGCATACGTAATTTACAGTCACCTCTGACCCTGTTTCCCCCTCCCCTCTTGGTGTCTCATAAACCAGATTCTCCAATTGAGCACATTCACAAGCTGGGTGTCATCATTCACGTTCTCCAATTAAATATATTTGTGGGCAAAAACTCTGGTATTTTAGTTATAATCTTTGAAAGATAAGAGTTGGAATGTACTTTTGCTTTCAACTGCTCTTCCAGATTTCCTTACCCCCCCCTTTTTTTTTTTTATGGCAAATACTAAAACAGGCATAGGGGTATTTTATGAGTTGACAACAATTCTGTTACCAGTACCTTACACCATATGAGGAAGAAGAGAAAAGGGAGGAAATAGATGGCAAAAAAATGAGGAAGTGACAGCAGAGGAAAACATGCAACAGCATGAAACTGAAGCAGAACTAAAAGAGAGTAGGGAATGAGAAGGAGGAAAACAGAAAGAACAGAGAGAAACAAGATCAACTAGAACAACAAAACCTATTTACAAATAAACAATGGAAGAAGAGATAAAACTATAAAAATCAATATAAATGGACTGAACTCATAGATAAAAAGGAAAAGGATTTTTCAATAAATTAGAAAAATTGAAATTAGATATAATTTGTCTCCAAGAGTTACACATTAAAAAACAATATAGTAAACTACTAGAATACCCCAAAATGGGAAAACTATATTTTAGTGCAGCAAAAGAAAAGGGGGGTGGTTTTATATATTAAAGAAACAATAAAGGCCAGAGAAATCTTTGCAGATGAAGATGGGAGAATATTGATGGTGGAGGTAACAATGAACCAAAACAAGATATTGTTAATAGTGATATATGCTCCTAATAACAAACAAGATGAGTTTTATGGAAAACTTCGTTAAGAATTGTAGAATTGTAATATGAAAATATTTGCATGGTAAGAGACTTTAATGCAATTGTAGACACAGAACTTGAGTATAAGAGTAGTAAAACAGGCCAAAAAGTGAGAAAAACACTCCCCAAATCCTTTTTTAAGATGACAGAAGAAATAGAAATTCATGATGTATGGAGAGACACCCCAAGAAAAATCAGTATTCATTCTATGAATATTGGCATAAATCCTGGTCCAGAATAGACATGGCATGGATGTCCTCAAAATTGAAAACATGCACAAGAGATAGAAATAGAACCGAATGTATGGGCAGATCACAATCCAATAAAAGTTATATGGAAAGGACAGAAAAGAAAATGGAGATGGATGTTGAATCAAATGATATTGCAATGGGATGTTTTATGAATTGACATCTGCTTTCACTGGGAGAGCAACAGAGTCTTTCTTGGCACAACAAAAAGCTTGCAAGTCCCCCTTCCATAGGGAAATGGCTCCAAGTGGCAGAGAGAAACAGGATTCAACCTCGCTGCTTCTCTGCTGCCCAGAGCCATTTCCCAATGGGAAGGGTGGGGGACTTGCAGGTCCGAAAGCAAAATTTTGCTGTGCAGAAAAGACTCTCTCATTCTCCCAGTAGGGGAAAGAAGCAGCCACTGACCCAGCCAGAACTGATATGGAACTGTTCCATGTTTTCTCCGATGAAGGCAAGTGGTGGTGGGGGAAAGGCAACTGGTGGTGGCGGCAAAAGGCAAGTGGTGGTGGGGGGAAAGGTGACCAGTGGCAGTGGCAAAAGACAAGTGGGTGGGTAGGCAACCGGCGGCACAGGTAGGCGTCCAGGGCTTCCTTGCAGAGCCTCACTGATCATGAAGGCAGGAAGCAATGGCAGGTGGGCAAAGATGGTGGCTGGGTAGCCTGGGTGTCGGGACTCAACTGGGGCTGGCAGCAGTGGCAGATAGGTGACCGGGGCTTGCAGAGCTTCACTCACCCAGTGTCAGCATTCCAGCAAACCTCCATTCCAACCAATAACTCCAAGATGGACATCTATCAAAAGTTCCTTTTATTTGGATAGTAAGTGGCACACCTGTGGAATCCTTAATCTGAAGCTCCGGGCTTCCTTTGCAATAAGTAAAAACTACAAATACATCCCCTATACCCATCACCACATCATATGGCCCAATTACCATCCATCGCAAAGTAAGACTTCCTTTCACGATGCGCAACATGACCTGACCTTGAATCAGAAAAAGAATTTTATTATGTCTAACTAGATATACTCCAATGAATTCTCACTCCCACTTTCCCAGACTCAATTGTGGCACCGTGGGAGCATCATCTCTATATGGCTTCCAAAACCAGGGATCTCCCAGGGAGATCAGATCGGGCAGGGCTGCAGCGGAAAGCAGCAATGGCGGGTGGGCAAAAGCAGGCTGCCGGCAGCAATGTCACGCATGCGCAAGAAGGACTGACTGGGAGAGGAGGGGCATGAGAGGGGCGGGACCAGCCAGTGCTGCGATTTGACAGTTCTCCAAACTGCACAGAATCTTAACAACCATTCTGCTGAACCTGCCCGAACCAGTAGAATTCCACCCCTGTTTATAAGCAATCATAATACAAAATTCTCATTTCCACCCCATTCCAGAGCAACCACCATTCTCTCACTAACCTGCTTTCCAATTCCTGTGTGCAGAGCAACTAAAGAAGACCATGTGACTACCAGTTTAAAAAAAGGTTCAGAGACCTTCAAAAAAAGAAGTTCTTCCAAAAAAGAAGTCCTTCCAAAAAGGAAGTTATAACTTATTTTTTGGAAGGTCTGACTGACCTTTTTTAAACTGGTAGCCACATGGTCTTCTTTTATTGCCCTACACAGAGGAGAAGAATGGGAACTGGAAAGCAGGTTAGTGAGAAATTAGTGGGTGCTCTGAATACCTCCATGCAGGGCAACAACTTCTTTTGTTGAGAAGTCACCATATGACTACCAGTTTAAAAAAGGTTCAGTCAGACTTCCTACTTCCGTGGGGAAAAAAGATATCCCAAAGTTGTAAGGTCTGATTGAAATGACTGATAAGTCTCCCAGCTGATCGGGGCTGCAGTTCCATCGCGGCCTCCCGGCTCCCCACCATGCAGTCTAGTAGGCTTCATTCCAGCCCCTTGGGAGCAAGATCAGGAGTGACTGGGCGGGGAGGGGCAATGCCAGCCAGAATTTTTACCACCAGTTCACTTGATTCACCTGTCCTGGCTGAATCCCATTGCTGAATTTGCTGCCTCATAGTCCCATGTAATCCCTATCCTTTGCAGACAGCACTTAAACCATTCTTTTCTATGGGACTTTTAAGCATAGTTTTCCTAATGCTTATTTTTGTTTTTAAAATATTTATTTTTATTGTGGCTGTTACCCAGAGTCCAAAGATTGCTATAAAAAAGCGAGGTTGGTTTAGCATATGGTTTGTGCTAATTAATAAATATGGTTCAGTATCCTATGTCTCCATAATACCTTGGTAGTCAATTTATTCATCTTTAGTATGTCAGAATCTAATGATATAGAAAAAGACTTCAGAAACTGTCTACTTATTTTTTAAGTTTTATTTGTTTTATTAGTATAAAATGGGTACAATTATTTTTAGACAATCATAATCAGAGTGTTTACAATAACATGTATCACAATAACATTAATATTGTAGTGACAATAATATTTTGTTTGTACATTTTAACAAATTTCCATTTTAATATTTATCCTTTTTATGTCCCTTTCTTTCTAACTTTTGTTTTTGTTGTCTAGCCATCGATAAAATAAGTCCCATGTCAAAAAGTATTTAGTTTCTTCTTTATCTTTGATAGTAATTGTTAGTCTATCCATTTCTGCACATTCCAGTATTTTCTTAATTACCTTCTTTTCTGTCAGGAATTCATCACACTTCCATTGTTGAACATATACAATTTTCCCTGCAGTTAGTACATCTCTTTAACATATTTTTCTAGTAGAATGCCCAATAAAAATATTTCTGGTTTCATATCTAAATGCTGTTTTATCATTTTTTCCCAACCAGGTATGTATTTTCGTCCAATATTTTTTAACTTGTGGGCATGTCCACTACATATGGTAATATGAGCCAGACGTTTGATTCCATTTCCAACATTTAGTAGATTTATCCTTATACCTTTTCGCTAATCTTGTTGGTGCAAATTGCTATCTATAAAACATTTTATACAGATTTTATTTGTATGCTATTGACGTAGTTTAACATTTCTATCCCATGCACTCTCACTGAACTGGTAGTAACATTGGTTGCATCCCACCCCTGCCATAGTCCTAAATTCTCTTCAAAAAAGTTGTTTACTTTTTAAATAGTAATCCACAGAGGCCCGCCAAACCCCAAGATTATACCAAACAAACTATAATCACCAAAAAGGAGAGCAGAAGAAGTCTTCAGTTGCTTTATAAATAATTTCTGTTCTTTTCCAGTTTCACTTACTCAGTTTATAAAGTCCATATCCAAATAGAGAGCTATAGTGCTTAAAATTTACACTGTTTCTCCTCTCTTTCTCTGCAATGTTCTCTGTAAACAGTCTACAAGTGCAGCCGTTGTCTTGCAACAATGTTCTTTCAATAAACTGCCCAATGTCATTCAACACTTTCCCTTTCTTTCCTGAATTTTCACTATATTGTTTTTTTCCCCAGCCAGTAGGAATCACTATTGTGCTATTTCTCTTCTGCTTCTCTCCTTTAATTTATTTTAGCTTAAGCCAAATCTTTCCCTTTTTTAGGGTTTCAGAGTCCAAATTCGTATTCCCAAAAAAAGTTTTAGTTCAGTAAAACTCCAATTAATAATTCCCTTAGATTGGCCAGTCCAGTTTTTTTCTTTTAACTTTGTTTCTCTCGAATATTTCAAAAAGTTCAAATTGTTTATCCAGATCTATTTTTAACTTTGTGCTTGTTTGCCGCTACTCTTAGGGGATGGCAGATAAACAAATTAACCCCTTCTTTTACAGTCCTACTGTCACTCAGGCCAGTTTTAAAAGGGGGAAATTCTCACCCAGTTGCCACACTGTTCCTCCTCAATCTTCACCCATTCTTCTCCAGTCGGGCTGTCCAAAACTTAGGGCCGTCTTTTTCTTCCTTTTTTTTTAATGTAAAAGTTTTATTTAAGTTTTCACAAAACATACAAATACAAATAAAATATCTTTTTTTGAGAACAGTGTAACCCCGGATTATCACTTCTCCATACAGATATAAACTCAATACATATTTATCATATACATTCTAATCTATATCTTATAACTATTTTTGCATTTTTTTCAATAGCTTTTCCCTTTCTCTACTTCCTATAGCCTTTTTAAAAATTATCTCATTCCGTTCTTAATTCAATGACATATCTTTTCCTAATTTTTAAAATCTTTCTAATCAATGTTTTTATACTTTTGTCTGTCCTGTTTACAATTTCATATTATCTTTTCTCATAAAACAAATTTTCCCTGTAATTGCTAGACTGCAGTGTAACACCTTTGTATCTTTTTTCAAATCTTTAAAAATTTAAGTTACACCTTTACAATTATAACATTAATTTTTTAACCTCTATTTTTATAACACATACCTATTTTCAATCGAATTCTGCTTGGTACATTCCCTTAAAAGTGCACACTAATTTCTTAAAAGATATATTTATGGGTACTTACATGTGTGCTGTTCAGCTTCCTTCGGGTATTATCCCACGTCATTGTAGTTCTGTTAAAGTTGTAGCAACGTTTCAGCAGAATCTCATCTGCCATCATCAGGCTTCTGTATGGATGTGGGTCTTACAGCTCCTGGTTTTTAAATTTGAGGCTGGTTCATTCTGATTGGCTGGGAGCCTGGACCTATTTCATTGGACTTGGAGTTTGATTGATTGATTACCAAACCAGCTTCCTTCGGGTATTATCCCACGTCATTGTAGTCCTGGTTTCTTCTGTCTGTTTTGTGGCTTTGATTGGCTGGCAACAGTCTGTTCTTGTGTTGGAGGCTTTCAGTGCAGTTTGGCTGCGTGTGAAGGGACGGCTGCTCTTTATTAGCAAGCTGGGTTTCACCTGGGTGCATGGTGGGGGGGTTAGGTTGGAGCTTTCAGAGAGAGTCTGTTTTTGCCCAGGTGTTTGCCTGGCTTGTGGCATGGAGATCTTTCTATTTGAGAGTGCAGGCTTCCAAATGATTGACAGTCTGCTGGAATCATCTCTTCTATTCATGCTGTCAGGTCTTTTTTAAATCTCTATGGCTTCTCTGATGATTCTGTGGCTGGGGTTTTCTATAGTGGCCAGGGTTTTAGTGCCATTGAAGTTGATGTTGTGACCTGTGGTTTTCATGTGTTGGACTA
>BLBF01000006.1:73906548-73990272 GCA_015471245.1 Laticauda colubrina
TGTTTAGCTTGTCTACCTAACCCTGGTTGGGGAACCCAGGCTTAACAATCACAAATATGTCTCTGAAAATACTAAGTGTTTTACTTTCCTTATACCATAAAAAGGCGTGCCATCCCAATAATAGGTTATGACCTAATGTTAACAATATATTATTCCTTAAGACTATCCATTCTTTCACCCACATTAGTGTTGCTGCCTGGTAATATAATTCCCAATTGGGTAAACCAAAACCTCCTTTTATTCTGACATCTTGTAACAATTTTAATTTGATTCTTTCCCTGCCATATATACTTCAGTATTATTTTATTTAAATCCTCAAAATATTCTTTCCCTAGTTTAATTGGAATTGTCTGAAACAAATATAAAATCCTTGGTAATATATTCATCTTGATTGTAGATATTCTCCCTATTAGAGATAGTTGTAGATTTCCCTATTTTTTCAAATCTGTTGTTTGAGTTTATGATAATTACATTCTTTGAGTGTTCCACATCTGTATTCCTAAATATTTAACTTTATTTGTGATCTGGATATTCGATCTCTCTTTTAATTCTTCCCTTTGTTTTTCCACCATATTCTTGACCAAAATCTTAATTTTGTCTTTATTTATTTTCAAACCTGCCACCTATCCATATTCTTCAATCTTTTCTATCAATTTAAGTGCTGTTTTTATTGGTTCCTCTAATATAAAAACCAGATCATCTGCAAATGTTTGTAACTTGTATTCCTCTTTTTTATTTTCATTCTCTTATATTTCACTATCATATCTAATATTTCAATTTAAAACCTCCAAAGTCAAAACAAACAGCAGAGGCGACAGCGGGCATCCTTGCCTAGTTCCTTTTTTAACATTAATATTATCTGTTAAATCTCCATTTATCATTACTTTGGCAGATTGCTTATAGTATACTGCCTCTATAGCTTTAGTAAATTTTTCACCAAAACCCATTTGTTCCATTTGTAATATCATAAACAACAATTTACATTATCAAAGGCCATTTGCTTCTCAGGATGTGTTTCATAATATTCCAAAGTATTCAAAATTATTCTCATATTGTCTTTGATTTGCCTCTTTGGCAGAAATCCATTTTGATCAGCATGTATAAAATTGTTCAAATATCTCTTAAGTCTTTCTGCCATTATTGAGGTGAATATTTTATAATCTTGAGTTCAGCAGGGAAATGTATCTATAATTTTTAATTTGTTGCAGATTAGTGTCCTCTTTTGGTATGAGGATAATATAACCCTCTGTCCATGAGTTGCGTATTTTAGTTTTTGACAAGACTTCATTCATCACTTCAAGTGTAAGGATACTTAAAGATTCCTGTAGAGCAGGGGTGGGCAAACTCTGGCCCGCGCTCCACATCTGGCCTGTTGGTCTTTTTAATCCGGCCCGCCGAAGATTGGTACAGAATTAAGGTTTGATGTGAATGATTGAATGATTGCATTCATTTGATTTTGACTTGTAATGACAGGCATTTCGACACCAGGTGGCGCATTAGGCGCAGTGACTTGATTTTGTGGAGCCCGAGCCATTTCCAATTATCGCTCTTCTACTGGTCAGATCAGAACCCATCTGAAGCGATGTCAAAGAAAAGAGAAGTCGACAGTGAGTGCCAGGTGTTTAATAAAAAATGGATGCCTAAATACTTTTTTACTGAATTCCGGTCAAAGGCTGTATGTCTTATTTGCCAAGAAACCGTTGCGGTTTTAAAAGAATACAACATCAGCTGTCACTTTTCCACCAAGCATGCTAATTACGCCAGCAACCTTTCAATGCAAGAATGTATGGCCACCGCTCATAGGTTGGTAGCTAGCTTGCAGGCTCAGCAAAACGCCTTTATCCGAGCAACTTCCATCCAAGAAGCAAGCACGATGACAAGTTATTTACTGGCATTCAAACTAGCAAAAGCCAGCAAGCCTTTCTCCGAAGGATTTACATATCTTGTAAAGACTATTCTCTCCATCATTTTCTCTTTGGATATCTTCAAAGCATCTGCCAGTATTTCTATCATTATTTCAGCAAGGTTTTCTCTCTTCTCTTCTGTTTTGAAATCTGAGATAAAAATCTGCCCAATCCATCTCCCAGCCCAGCATCCCATTTCCTTAACGTGTTCCACAACTGTAACAACTCAATCTGCTGTCAATTTCACCAATTTTCATGTCTCTCAGTCACCTTTTTCTTCTATTTTTTGAAATCTTTCCTTATTCTTCATCATTGTTGTATATTCTGTATTTTCTCATCTGTTTTCTCTGTTCTGTCTTCTATTCTTCTATTGCTTGCATTATCATTTGTAGTGTGACCTTCACTTTTTTCTTCTCTCTCTCTTTCTCCTGTTGCAACATCATGTATATTGATCACTGGCCACCAAATGGGGTGGAGGAGGAGGGTATTGATGAGCTTGTGGCAGTTGCCTTCCTCATTTTAGGTTAAGTACAAGTCTAGTCAGCAGAAAAAAAGAAAAACAGCTTGCAAAAATACGCAATCTTCAGGTTCTTCTTTGCCTTAATCCAGTTAAAAAGAGAGAAATATATAAAAATAAAGATTAAAAATAAAAATTATCTAAGAAAAAAAGATCAAGTCCATAGAGGAACCCAAAAAACAAGAAAAAGATTACAAAAGTAATCCAGCAGTGATATTAAAAAGGGAATTAAAAATTTAATTTAAATATTTAGATATTTAAATATTTCTTTCACTTGTAAATATGTAAACCAATGGTAGACATGCCCTTCTGATTCTAGCTCTTCCTTAGGCTTGAGGATAGGATCACCAAAATTAAAAGATTATTTTGCCATAAGTCCACCAGTCCAGCTTCGCCAGTCCACCTTATTTTATATTTATTCCAAACTCTTAGAATGGATGTCTAACAATGTGATTGTTAAAATCAACATTTACTTTAACCTTTTCATACCATAAAGAACCATGCCATCCAAATCTTAATTCATGACCTTCTAAATCAAGTAGCCTTTTATTCTAGAGGTTCACCCACTCCTTTAGCCAGACCAAACAACAAGCATCAAAATAAAGTTTCAAATCTGATAAACCCAAAGCCCTCTTTCCTTAACTCCTTGCAGTAGTTTATATCTGATTCTTGGGTTTTTTTTCTCTTGCCATATAAACTTTAAAATACCCTTCTCCATCAATAATCTTGATGTAACCTCTGTCTCCTTTCTGTCTTTGCTGTGGATGTATTCATAGAAGGTTTGGCCATGTGAACCTTTTTTCATTCTTTTTCCTGAAGTATTGTTTAAACTAGATTGCCTCAAAGACATGCACTGTTGACAAAATTCCCTCCCCACTCCACTATCCAGCTCCCTTCTCCTGTACAGGGCAACAAAAGAAGATCCATCCGATCAGCTGGATCATCCTCAAAGAATATATGGGGCGGGACCAGTCAGAGGTGGAATTTGCCAGTTCTCCGAACTACTCAAAATTTCCACTATCAGTTCTCCAGAATTGGTCAGAACCTGCTGAATACCAGCTCTGGCCGGAGCCTCCTCGCTGATAGACCATAGATCGTGACTCTCTGCAGCAATAGTCCATGCTCTTTCATTGGAGAGCCCCGATCATTATGATTAGGGGCTGAAGCTGCCTTGGAGGGGCGGCAGAGTAAGGCGAAGCCGCAAGCCAGGTTGAGGGGAGCCACATCTCCCCTCTTGGTCTTGGTCTTTTTCCCCCCGAAGATGACAGTAGCAGTGGTTTAAAATGGCCACCCTGAAGAGGAGGACTCAGCTGGATTAAGATTTGTGCAGGAGGGAATAAAGAGGTGGATAACATCTGAACCGGAACAACTGGGCAATACAACTAAACAAAAGTACCCCAGAATTAAGGTAACATGGAATTTTTAAGAAAAGAAAAGTGAGCAGCGAAATTACAAAGGGACAGGGAAAAATAAGAAAATATTTTTGACAACTAAGTGGGGCTTCGAACTGGGAAAGGAAGAAGCTGGAACTAAAGATTTAACTAAATTGGACTAAAATATTTTGGAAATAAACAGGCATAAAATAAAGCTGGACTTAAGATTGTCAAAAATAAAAATAATAAAGTTTACAAATTGGAGACTGGACTGTGCTGGAATATTGAGCTTCGAAAAACCCTAAATAAAAAAATAGGGGGAAAAGGTGAAGACTTTGTATAATGGAGATTGCCACCTTTTGACAAAAACTTGAGCTCAGACAAAAAGGAAAGCATCCTGTTTCTGAATGAACTTATGTGGATATAACATTGAGGAAATATTGAAACAAAGTAAGAATCTTAGAAAGTGAAAGCAGAACCAGAATAAAGAAAAAAGCAAGGAAAGATTGACTGTGGGATCGATTGGTGTTTTTGGTATAGACCCTGGGCTGTAACAATTGAGAACTTTAGAAAATTGAAAGAAGAAAGAAGGAAACTAAAGGTGTTTTTTAATGATCAAAAAATATAAGAGTGTGTAATGATGATATCTCTTCGGAAATTAAAAATGGAACTTAAAAATATGAGAGAATTACTACAGGAAAGAGGCGAATCACTTTGCTCTGTGTTAGAAAAAATGGAAATGGCGATTGAAGAACAAGAAGAAAGAGCTTCAGAGGAGGAGGAGTCGATTCAAGGAGAAGGCATTTTAAATGGACAATTAACACAAAGAACACTACAAAGAAGTGGGGAAAGAAGGAAGGTTTAAAAGTTGAGATTTAAAAAGACAATCAAAAGGGGGAATACCTGTGAAGTCGGGAAAGGCAGAAAGACCCAGCAGAAAAGGGGAAAGGAAGATATTAAGAAAGAGAGGGATATAACCTGGAATGAGAAAAGTTATGGGGAAAAGAGGGGGAGGAGAAGCAGTAAGAAACAGGTGCATGAAATAAAGAAATACGGAAATAGTAAAATGTTGAAAAGAAATTGTTTTTTTAGAGATAGTGGTTGATGAATTAAAAGGAATTCGGCAGGGTGACAGGGGGTAATAAGAATATTTCTGCAATTAAAAATATTTAGAAAAGAGGGTAATATAGATACTGATAACTCCTATTAAAAATAAAGGGGGGAAGATATGCAGCTGAATCCAAGTGAAAAGATGTAATGATTTTTATTTTAACTTTTTAAAAATAATGGTTTATTGGGAATTAAGATGAGGGGATACAGGTATATTTTAATCATTGAAGTGTCACACTTAAAATAGTAAAATGGGGAAACCTATGCTTGTTTTTTTTTAGTGTTAAAATTTGTATTAATCTAGAATTTATAAAAATAATGTGTAATGGAAAGGAAATATGACAGACTAAAGAACCAACTAAAGCCCCTGTCACACAGCACCAACGGATGCAAAGAGGATGTAAAATGGAGAGAAACACTTGCCATCCATTGGTTAACGCGATGCATCCATTCTGTACTCACTGTGTCCGTTTTTCATATGCTCTATCCATCCAGCATCCGTCTACTGACATTTCATCCACTCAAAAAGTTTTGAGCTGCACAAAACTTTTTGAGTGGAAAATGTATCCAACGGGTCCGTTCTACATCCGCTACGCATACGGGGAACATCCGTTATACGTCCATCATCATCCGTTACACGTCCGCTATATCCGCTAGGCATCCGCTGCGCATCCGCGCAACTCGCATCCTCTCCAGCGGAAAACGGACACAGGGAGGAAGCGAAATGGACGTGGAACGGACACGCAGCGTTAGTAGCATGGACGTAAAATGATGAAAGCGGATGCAGCTCACATACAAAGCATTAAAACGGGAAAAACGTTCGTATAGAGGACGTATCTCGGACATTTAGGATGTCTGCAGGATGCTTAGAGGATGCAAAAGGACACCTAGCGGAAAACCTATATTTCCTATAAAAAGGAGGAGAAATCACCTGGATCTCATTTTCAGTCCAGCAGCTCTGCGGTGCAGACCTCTTCAGCCTTCATCTGGCTCTTGCTCTTCCACAGCATCCAGTCATGTCCACCATGGATCATCATACAGTCCTTTTGGTAGCCGCCATCGTTCTACAACAGTACAAAGCCCTCTACAGGCTCTTTCACCTGTTCTATGGGAAGAAAAGGAGGTGTCCAAGAAGTGTCTGGGTCCGAAGATGGATCACGAGAAGAGCCAAGTACGGACTGTACAACAAGCTGATGGTGGAGCTGAGGAACGAAGACACTCGTGCATTCCAGAACTTCATGAGGATGCCTCCAGCCATGTTTGACGAAGTTGTGGAGCAGCTGAGACCCAGGTTGACCAAGCAGAACACCAACTTCCGGCCCAGCCTGGACCCTGGACTGAAGGTGGCACTGACTCTGCGCCACCTGGCCTCAGGGACCACGTACAGGAGCATGCAGTACGGCTGGAGGGTGCCACACAACACCATCAGCATTGTGGTCAGAGAAGTGGTGCAGGCCATCATCAAAGAATACTTGGAGGAGCTCCTCCAGTGCCCCTCCACTGAAGAAGGCTGGAAGAAAGTTGCAGAGCAGTGGTACCAGAAGTGGAACTTCCCCCACACCGTTAGAGCCATAGATGGGAAGCACGTAGCCTGCAAAGCTCCAGCCAAGTCGGGGTCCACTTATCACAACTACAAGGGCTTCTTCAGCATCATCCTCTTCACCATGCTCGATGCTGACTACAAGTTCATGTACATCGATGCTTCAGGCAATGGGTCATCTTCAGATGCCCAGATATACAATGCCTGTCACCTCAAGGAGGAGCTGGAACGCAACCTCATCATGGGCTTCCCAGATCCAGACCCCCTGCCCAACGACACACAAGATGTGCCCTACTTCATCATGGGGGATGACGCCTTCTCCCTCAGAACCTACCTCATGAAGCCCTACACTTTCAGATGCCTCACCCGTTAAGAGAGGATCTTCAACTACAGGCTGTCCAGGGCAAGGCGGGTGGTGGAGAACGCCTTTGGCATCCTGGCCAACAGGTTCCAGGTACTTCTCACCACCATGCAGCATCACCCAGAGACTGTGAGGAGCATCGTGAAAGCTTGCTGCATCCTGCACAATCTCATATGCACCCGCTACCCAGTGTTGCAGAACAAACTTGTGGACCTCCAACAAGGCAATGGGGACATGGAGCCTGGGGAATGGAGGCAAGCGCGAAACTTGATAGATACTGTGGATGTGCAAGGCCCCAACAGAGCTTCACATGAAGGGAAGAAGCAGCGCAACCTCCTGAAACACTGGTGCAACTCCTTAGCTGGAGCAGTGGAGTGGCAAGACAGGATGGTAGATGCTTAATGGATGCTTCCTTCAGCCTGTCTCATCACACTGATGAGATTGGGCCATGTATGTTGAGTGGCCCTACAATGAACAGGGCATTTAATAAAGAGTTGTGTTTATGTTGAAATGTGTGGATGAATGATTACATTGTTATTGATAATAAAGGGCCATAGGTGTGGCAGCTGGGAGGGTGGACCATACAGTCCCACTATGCTTGCACTGGAGGTTTATCTATCCCACAGCTATTACCCATCCCACAGGTATCCCTGCTCATCCCACAGCTATTACCCATCCCAAAGGTATCCCTGCCCATTCCACTGTTATCCTTACCCATCCCACAAGCATGCAAAGGCTTAAACCATTTCTAAAAGTTTCCACCAAGACTTTATTGACTAAAATAAATTAACCAAGTGTGTGAAACAAAGATAAACTTTATTAATAACAAACTGTAAAAGCAAAATGACCCAAGTAAAGTGTCCCAAGGAAAGATAAAGTCAACAGGTAGCAACCCAGTCTCTGACACTCTCCTCAGTCACTCTGAAGTGTGCCCATAGTCTCAGGGGGGAAGGGTCCAGGTGCTGTAGAGGTGGCTGCTGCTGGAATGAGGCGCCATTGGGGTGCCTGGCCCCGAGAGGACAACAGGGGATGGTGTGTGGAGGAATCTCTCAGAGAGCTGGCTCAGTCCTGTGATGTTGAGAGCCCCTTCCTCCATGACATTGGGTGTTAGTCCCAAGACCGATGACAGATGTTCTGAGGCCGGGCTTGGCTGTGGGGTGGAGGAAGGAGGAGTGTTGTGGGGCTGTCTGGTCTGCAGCTGAGCGAGGTGAGGCGTGGGTGGCATCTGTGGCATGGGTGGCATCTGTGGCGTGGGTGGCATCGGTGGCGTGCGATGAATCTTGGAAGGGCTGTGACATCACCTGGGGTGAAGGAGCAGACCTGGACTGGGTCGGAGCAGGTTCAGCTGGGCCTGGAGGATTGTGCAGAAGACCGGTGATCCTCTCCTTTATCACCTGGTACTGTGATTCGGACATGTCCAGGAGGGTCTGTTGACGTAGGTGAGGAAGGGCTTTCGGTTTGAGGATGGTATGTCGGTGAGAGAGGAGATCTATGCTGCTTTTGATGGTGACCCTGATCTCGAGCAGGACAGTGTGGCTCTGTCCCTCCGGTCTGCCTCTCTGCCTGCTTTCTGTGGAGGTGGAGCTGGGTGTGTGTGCGGGTTGGTCTCTGGTGGCAGTGCCCTCTCCTTGCTCCCACTGCGTTAGGGGGTCCTCCACCCGCTCTGCCACGGGGAGTGCAGCTGTCGGGGGGGTCTCCGTCGTGGGATGCTGCACAGATACCTGCCTGGACACCGGAACTGACTCTTGGCCAGAAGAGGACTGGCTCTCTGTGGGGTGCCTGAGAGAGAGGGTTGTCAGAGGGGCTGCTCCTCGGTGGCGGACCTCACCCTCCAAGAAGCTGCCCTTGGCCATCACGTAGGTCTCCCAGTTGGTGAGCTTGACCGCGGCCTGGCCAGACTTCTTCAGCTGCAGCTTCCCGTACCAGGTGTGCATGTGCTTCCACCACCCAAGGAGGACTTCCGAAGTGTAGCCCAGGCTCTCTGCCTTCTCTTTCCAAGCCGCCTGCTTCCTCTTGGTGTCTCGATAGAGCCTGTGTCCCTTCCGCCATAGGTACTCGTTCTCCCTCAGCCATTCGAGCACCTCATCCTCATGTTCCTCTTCGATAGAGTGTTGCCTCCTCTCCCGTTCTCGCGTATGCCTCTTCCTTCCTCTGGCAGGGCCATCTGGGCCCTCATAAGAGGGGCTTCGAGGTTCTAGGGGCTGCTCCATGACACCACCACCACCACCAGCAGCAACAACAACAGTAGCAGCAAAAGCAACACCAGCAGGACCAGCAGCACCAGGATCAGCAGCAGCAGAGTAAGCACCAGCAGCACCAGCAGGACCAGGATCAGTGCCAGCAGAGTAAGCACCAGCAGAAGCACCAGCACCAGGAGCAGTGCCAGCAGAGTAAGCACCAGCAGAAGCACCAGCACCAGGAGCAGCGCCAGCAGAGTAAGCACCAGCAGAAGCACCAGCACCAGGAGCAGTGCCAGCAGAAGCCCCAGCACCAGAAGAGTCAGCCCGAGCAGCAGAAGCAGAGTCAGGGCCAGGGGGTGGATGGTGGCCCTGTCCTTCTTGCCAGGTCTGGCAGCAGATGGCACAGGCTTCCTCTTCTTCCCCATGGTTGTTGGCTGGAGATGTGTCTGGCAGCAGGTCTTTCCTCTGAATGGTGACCTGCTTGCGAGCTGTATCTTTTTATATCAGCAGGGCTGACGCAATGCATCCTCCCCGCATGCGCAGTGAACCCTTTGCATCTGCTAGGCATCCGCTAGGCATCTGCTCTGCATCCATGTCATCTGCTAGGCATCCGCTCTGCATCCATTCCTTCTGCTGCACGTCCGCTTCGCTGTGCTCCCCCGGAAGCCCTGTGGATGTGCCATCCGCTTCCATCCGCTAGGCTTCCGTGGAGCATCTGCTTTACATCCTGGCTATGTCCTCCCCCTGTCCATTCCTTTCCGTTGTTGTCCGCTCTGCTTATGCAAATTTGGGGCACTTTTGAGAGCGGATAACAACGGATGGAACATTTTCTCGTCCGCTGTGTCCTTTTTACATACTTTTTGCATCCGTCGGCCTTTGTGACAGGCCCTAAATTAATAAGTTAATATAGACTATTAAAAGCAAGGAGAGACATTGGTAACTTTTTATTAGTATTATCATTTTTATTATTATTATTGTTTGGCAAACACATATTGTTTTTCTTTATTTTTAAAATAAATATTAAAGGATTATATTTGAAATAATTGAAATGAAACAAAAAGATGTTTCGATTGAGATTAATGAAAGAGGCTAGAATTAATGTGTTTGTTTCTCTCCTTACTGAAAATTTGGAATGGAAAAGGTAATAATAGAATTAAGTATGCATGTATGAATGTATAATTGCTGTCATATTTGTAGGTAAAGGTGTTGACCCGGAAACATGTTGTCCACTAAAAAGAGATTTTTGTTTTTAATGTGAAAAACTGAATAAAGTTTGTTGAAAAAAAAATTAAGTGTGCCAGCCATTAATCAAATGAAACTTGGCTTAAACAAATTCCTAAGCTTTTGAGAATGGGTTAAATATTCAGGGAAATAGAATCAGCTGGTATCACAGTTAAACAAATTAGTACTCTAATTTGGTTTAAAAGAAATTAAAGTTTTTTTTGTTTTTGAAGAACAGAGTACAAAACACACATGGGATTAAGATGGAAATATTTTATGTAAAATAAAATGGGGTCTTGTTATACTTGTCTGTTTATTTCATACATCATATTCTCTGGTAAATAAGTATAGGATAGCAAGAAACATATACAATATTTTTTCTATCTTGGTGCAAATTCAATCCACATTCTTTTTGAAAGAGAAAAAAAATATTTATTGTAACTGGCCAGTTGGTGGCAGACTTATAACAGGAAATTAAGGTGGCAATCCTAATATCAGTAGAAATTGCTGATTTTAATAGTTCAGTGTTTGTATAATTTTTTATGTAAAAATTCCTGGAACACACAGAGAAAGTCACAATTTTCAATTCTGTAGTGTTGGAGGGTGAGATCTTTTGATTATATAGTTTGTTTTCCTGTGTAACTTTATAGTCTTGTTTTTTTCCCCACATTAGCTGCATAGTTAGTTTTAATTCTACTGTTCTTATTTCCTTTGTCGGTTTTTGTCCTGTGGTTTTTCTTTCTAGAGACACCGTGGTGCTCTCCTATCAAGGTAAAATATGGTTATGCAAATTGCAGAAGTCCTCAGGAAAGGTATTACAGAAATATCTTGGGGACCACATGTGATATTCATTGTCAGAAAGGTTATGAACTGCATGGTCCTCAGCATCTTATTTGCCAGTCAAACCAAAGCTGGTCTGGGAAAGTTTTCTGCAAACGTAAGTGGCTCATTTTTTCCTGAAGATTTGCTTTGAAGTTCTTTGCTTCTGATCCTGTTGCTCTTGGCCATATATAATTGAATTTTAGTGGGGCTTTTACTAGTTACTGTTTTAGCAGAATAAAAATTAGTTATGGAATTCTGCTCATACAGAAGAAACTTTTAGCAGTGGAGGTTTTTCTATGCTGGTTAAAAAGCTGAAAGTTTTATACAACAGAATACTTTTTTTAGTCTTCCTATATATCCCAAAGGGAAGAAATTATGTGGGAGTTTTTAATTGCATTGGCAATATTTGTTGTAATAATTTTCATTTATGTCTCTATATGGTTATGTAGGCTGCTTTAAATATATGCACATGTAGCTTTAAGGATTTATTTTAAGTGTAATTAATGTAACTTTTATTAAAACAATTATGCTGTCATTTTTAAGCTTTCCATGGGAAAGGAGTTGCAAGAAATACATAGCAATAAATATAAACATCAGTACTAAAAAGACAAAGGAAAATATTTCAGACTTCAATAAGAAAAATAAAATACATTTTTTCCCCTTGCAGTGCTTTTGTAGATTTTGTGTTTGGTCCTGTTTCTTTTTGTTTCTGACCATCCACACTGTACTTGTGTAAAAGCAAGGCAGCAATAAAATTATTTCCTGTTTAGAGCTCAGTTTCTTTATGCAAAATCACCAACGCTTTGCTTCTACATGTTGCAAATATAGAAATATTTCATTTCCACACAGAATTACAAAGGATACCTTTCAGAACTCTCAATATATCTCTGCCCCCATGCTCCAATTTAATCCAGATTTGCTCTAGATATAGTCAAGCACAAATAAACAACCTTCAGGAGTGCCAGCAAAATAAGGAAGTCACCCGCTATGAGTTAAGGTAAATAGATCCACTCTGAGAAAAGAGGTTGACTGTTTTGAAAGTTTAGCAATTTTCTCCACCTGAGGAATTGGGAATAAATTGTAGTTGAAAGTTGTTCTCCTTCTGAATTTTAAAGGATTATTGTCTAATGCAGTACCATGAAATTCAAGCCAATTCATCCTTTGCTTAGCATCCAATCAAACTTTGCCTCACACTATGAAGAATAAGCCCCTTCAACTTTCCAGTAAGAATTTATACAGTAGATTGTATATACAGTAGATTCAGTAGATTCTGGAAGGATCTATGGCCACAAATTGACTTCACCTCAATTATTCTATAATACAGATTCCTTTATAAGAAATGCACCTGCCTTTGTGGACTGGACATGATAGAAAATGCTACCCATGTTTTATTCCCTATAGAAATTACTACATCCAAAACTGTATATCACAATCTTTCTGATGTATCATCCAGCCAATCAGACTTCTTCTATGTCTCTGTACTGCTTTCAAACAAAAATGATTTTGTTACTCATGATATTGTAAAATACAGTGCAGTATAATGTAGAGCCTGATAGGAAGCAATAAACATGTCTTCAGTAATTAATGTTGATTTTCTCTTACAGAAAAACGCTGCCCAACACTTTCTATGCCACCTAATGGAGGATTCAAGTGTGTTGATGGTGCATACTTTAATTCTAGGTGTGAGTATTATTGCTCACCGGGATATCAGTTAAAAGGAGATAGAGTCGTACAATGTATGGATACTAAAGCTTGGAGCAAAAGACCAGCTTCTTGTGTTGGTAAGTTGAAAATCATGATGATACATCACTGCATTTGGAGAGTAGTAAGAGATATACTGACCTTCCCAGAGCTACTTGACCTGTTTTTGGAGTTTTCACAGCTATGCACACACACTCATTCCCTTCTAACCCTGCTATTCTATGATTCTGTAAGGATCTTCTGCTGGAGCAGGGGGTTGGACCTCCGAGATACCTTTTAAGGCCCTGTCACACTGGCCAACGGATGCAAAACATTTGTAAAAAGGACAGAGCGGACGAGAAAAATGTTCCATCCGTTGTTATCCATTCTCAAAAGGGGCAAAAATTTTCATAACCAGAGCGGACAACACAGAAAGGAACGGACGGGGGGAGGATGCAGGGCGGATGGAAAGCGGATGCTCAACAGAAGCCTAGTGGATGGGAGCGGATGGGAGCGGAGGGCACATCCTCAAGGCTTCCGGAAAACCACAGCGAAGCGGACGTGGAACGGATACAGCGGATGCAGAGTGGACGCCGAGCGGATGAAGCGGATGCACAGCAGATGCCGAGCGGATGAAGCAGATGCACAACGGAAGCCTAGCGGATGCCTAGCGTTCACTGCGCATGCGGGGAGGATGCATTGCGTCAGCCCCGTGGATATAAAGGGAAGCAGCTCCCAAGCAGGTCACCATTCTGAGGAAAGACCTGCTTCCAGACACATCGCCTGCCTGCCTGCCTGCCTGCCAGCCAGCCAGCAACCCCACAACCATGGGGAAGAAAAGAAAGCCTCAGCCATCTCCTGCCAGCCCTGGCAAGAGGGACAGGGCCACGCTTCCACCCCCTGGCCCTCACTCTGCTTCTGCTGGGGGTTCTGTAGCACGGGCTCGCTCTTCTGGGGCTGGGGCTTCTGCTGCTTCTGTTTCTGGAGGAGCTGATGATGCTGCTTATGGTGGTGGTGCTTCTGCTGGTGCTTACTCTGCTGATGCTGCTTCTGGCGGTGGTGCTTCTGCTGGTGCTTACTCTGCTGGCACTGCTCCTGGTGCTGGTGCTTCTGCTGGTGCTTACTCTGCTGAAGCTGCTTCTGGCGGTGGTGCTTCTGCTGGTGCTTACTCTGCTGACGCTGCTCCTCGTCCTGCTGGTCCTGCTGGTGCTCCTGGTCCTGCTAGTGCTCCTGGTCCTGCTGGTGCTCCTGGTCCTGCTGGTGCTCCTGGTCCTGCTGGTGCTCCTGGTCCTGCTGATGCTGCTGGTCCTGCTCGTGCTCCTGGTCCTCCTGGTGCTGCTGGCGCTGCTGGTGCTTACTCTGCTGCTGCTGATCCTGGTGCTGCTGGTGCTGCTGCTGCTGCTGGTACTGCTGGTCCTGCTTTTGCTGCTGCTGCTGCTGCTGCTGCTGGTGTGGAGGAGCAGCCCCTACAACCTGGAAGCTCCTCTGATGAGGGCCCATGTGGTCCTGCTAAAGGGAGGAAGAGGCATATGCGAGAACGGGAGAGGAGGCAATACTCCATCGAGGAAGAATACGAGGATGAGGTGCTGGAGTGGCTGAGAGAGAATGACTATCTGTGGCGGAAGGGACACCGGCTCTATCGAGACACCAAAAGGAAGCAGGCTGCTTGGAGAGAGAAGGCAGAGAGCCTGGGCTACATTTCGGAGGTGCTCCTCGGCTGGTGGAAGCACATGCACACCTGGTACGGGAAGCTGCACTTCAAGAAATCTGGCCAGGCCGCGGTCAAGCTGACGGACAGAGAGACCTACGTCATGGCCAGGTGCAGCTTCCTGGAGGGTGAGATCCGCCACCGAGGAGCAGCCCCTCTCACAACCCTCTCTCTCCGGCAGCCTGCTGAGAGCCAGTCCTCTTCCGGCAGAGAGTCAGCTCCTGTCTCCAGGCAGGTATCTGTGGAGCGTGCCACGACGGTGACCCCCCCGACAGCTGTACTAACCATGTCGGAGCGCGTGGAGGAAACCCTGATGCAGTAGGAGAAAGGAGACGGCACTTCCACCACAGTCCAACCCGCATCCACCCCCAGCTCCACCTGCACAGAAAGGCAGAGAGCCAGACAGCCACACTGTCCTGCTGGAGATAAGAGACAAAATCAGGAGCAGCGTAGATCTCCTCTCTCAGCTGGTACACACCGACTCCTCATTCTCCAACCACAAGCTCTTCCTCACCTACGTGAACCAGACCCTCATGGACATGGCAGAACCCCAGTACCAGGTGGTGAAGGACAGGATCACCAATCTGCTTCACAACCCTCCAGATCCAGATGAACCTGCTCCCACCCAGTCCAGGTCTGCTCCTCCACCCCAGGTGATGTCACTCCCATTCCAAGGCTTTCCACAGGCCCTCACCTACCAGGGCTACGGCTACCAGGAGGTCCAGCAGCACAGGCAGCAGCCCTTCCAAGTCCAGGCACAGGTTCATCGGACGCCACCGTTGCCACCAGTTCCACTGATGCCACCGACGTCACTGATGCCACCGACGCCACCAATGCCACCGACGCCATCCCTCACCCAGCTGTAGACCAGACAGCCCCACTACACTGCTCCTTCCTCCACCCCACAGCCAAGCCCGGCCTCAGTACATCTGTCATGGTACTGGGGCTGACACCACATGGCATGGAGGAAGGGGCTCTCAACATCACGGGGCTGAGCCAGCTGTCTGAGAGCTTTCTCAACACACCATCCCCTGTTGTCCTCTCGGGGCCAGGCACCCCAATGGCGCTTCAGACCAGCACTCCAGCAGCAGCCACCTCCACAGCACCTGGACCCTTCACCCCTGAGACTGGGCACACCTCCGAGTGACCAATAAGAGTGCCAGAGACTGGGTAGCTGGCTACCTGTGGACTTTATTTGGACACTTGACTTCGCTCATTTTTCTTTTACATCTTGTTATAAATAAATATTATCATTGCTTCACACACATGCTTCATTTATTTTTGTAAATAAAGTCTTGGTGGAAACTTTTAGAAATGGTTTAAGCCTTTGCATGCTTGTGGGATGGGTAAGGATAGCAGTGGGATGGGCAGGGATACCTTTGGGATGGGTAATAGCTGTGGGATGGGCAGGGATATCTTTGGGATGGGTTAAGATACCTGTGGAATGGGCAGGGATACCTTTGGAATGGGTAATAGCTGTGGGATGGGCAAGGATACCTTTGGGATGGGTTAAGATAGCAGTGGGATGGGCAGGGATACTTTTGGGATGGATAATAGCTGTGGGATAGATAAACCTCCAGTGCAAGCATAGTGGGACTGTATGGTCCACCCTCCCAGGTGCCACACCTTTGACCCTTCATTATCAATAAGAATGTAAGCATTGATCCATACATTTGAACATAAACACAACTCTTTATTAAATGCCCTGTTCATTGTAGGCCCACCCAACATACATGGCCCAATCTCATCAGTGTGATGAGACAGGCTGAAGGAAGCATCCATTAATCTATCATCCTGTCTTGCCACTCCACTGCTCCAGCTGGGGAGTTGCACCAGTGTTTCAGGAGGTTGCGCTGCTTCTTCCCTTCATGTGAAGCTCTGTTGGGGCCTTGCACATCCTCAGTGTCTATCAGGTTTCGCCCTTGCCTCCATTCCCCAGGCTCCATGATGTCCCCATTGCCTTGTTGGAGGTCCACGAGCCTGTTCTGCAAGACTGGGTGCGCATGAGATTGTGCAGGATGCAGCAAGCTTCCACGATCCTCCTCACGCTCTCTGGGTGATGCTGCATGGTGGTGAGAAGTACCTGGAACCTGTTGGCCAGGATGCCAAAGGCGTTCTCCACCACCCGCCTTGCCCTGGACAGTCTGTAGTTGAAGATCCTCTCTTCATGGGTGAAGAATCTGGAAGTGTAGGGCTTCATGAGGTAGGTTCTGAGGGAGAAGGCGTCATCCCCCATGATGAAGTAGGGCACATCTTGCGTGTCGTTGGGCAGGGGGTCTGGATCTGGAAAGCCCATGATGAGGTTGCGTTCCAGCCCCTCCTTGAGGTGACTGGCGTTGTATACCTGGGCATCTGAAGATGACCCGTTGCCTGAAGCATCGATGTACATGAACTTGTTGTCAGCATCGACCATGGCGAAGAGGATGATGCTGAAGAACCCCTTGGAGTTGAAATAAGTGGACCCTGGCTTGGCTGGAGCTTTGCAGGCCACATGCTTGCCATCTATGGCTCCAACGGTGTGGGGGAAGTTCCACTTCTGATACCACTGCTCTGCAACTTTCTTCCAGCCTTCTTCAATGGAGGGGCACTAGAGGAGCTCCTCCAGGTATTTTTCGATGATGGTCTGCACCACTTCTCTGACCACAATGCTGATGGTGTTGTTTGGCACCCTCCAGCCGTACTGCATGCTCCTGTAGGTGGTCCTTGAGGCCAGGTGGCGCAGAGTGAGTGTCACCTTGAGCCCAGGTTCCAGGCTGGGCCGGAAGTTGGTGCTCTGCTTGGTCAACCTGGGTGTCAGCTGCTCCATAACTTCGTCAAACATGGCTGGAGGCATCCTCATGAAGTTCTGGAATGCATGAAGGTCTTCGTTCCTCAGCTCCACCATCAGCTTGTTGTACAGTCCGTACTCTGCTCTTCTCCCGATCCATCTTCGGACCCAGACGCTTCTAGGCCACCTCCTTTTCTTCCCGTAGAACAGTTGAAAGAGCCTGTAGATGGCTTCGCACTGTTGCAGAACGATGGTGGCTACCAAAAGGAGTTTGTTACGATTCATGGTGGACATGACTGGATGCTGTGGAAGAGCAAGAGCAAGATGAAGGCTGAAATGGTCTGCACAGCAGGGCTGCTGGACTGAAAGTGAGATCCAGGTGAGTTGCTCCCCCTTTTTATAGGCAATATAGGTTTTCAACTATGTGTCCTTTTGCATCCTCTAGGCCTCCTCTCGGCCTCCTTAATATAGGTCCCCACTGCAAACGTTTTTTTCTGTTTTAAATGCTTTCTTTGCGAGCTGCATCCGCTTTCATCCTTTCTCTGTCCGTGCTACTAATGTTGCGCGTCCGTTCCGCATCCGTTTCCCTTCCTCCCTGTGTCCGCTTTCCGCTGGAGCGGGTGTGAGTTGCGCGGATGCGCAGCGGATGCCTAGTGGATGTAGTGGATGCGTAACGGAAGACGATGGATGCAGAACGGATGTTCCCCATATGCAGAACGGATGCGTTGGATACATTTTCCGCTCAAAAAGTTTTGAGCAGCTCAAAACTTTTTGAGCGGATGGAAGCTCAGTCGATGGATGCTGGACGGATCGAGAGGAAGAAAACCGGACGCAGTGAATACAGAACGGATGCATCGCATTAACCAACAGATGGCAAGTGTTTCTCTCCATTTTACATCCTCTTTCCATCCGTTGGTGCAGTGTGACGTGGGCTTTAGCCCTAGATTGCTGTGCTGTTTCAAAGAGTCTTGTGAAGCCAGGGTTTGTGTCCTTCCTTCCTCTCCTTTCTTTTTTCTCTCCCTCCCTTCCTCCCTCCCTCCATGTATCTATCCATCAATATAACTCATTGACTTTTTCCTCCCTTTCTTTCTCTTTCTTTCTGTCCCTTCCAGAAACTTGCTTTATATATGTTCAAATCAGTATTCAGCCCTGAAGCTTAATGAAATCAGCCAAATCCTGATTTCTAAACCCAGCTTGCATAAGGATAAAATTGATAGAGGATGGCACAGAATTATACAAGCCATAATAAGTTCTTTAGAAGGAAGGTCAGAATTAAAAAAAAAAGATAGGCAATCATCATGTATTGATGTTATTTCTGAGACTCCTGTTAACATCAAGCATACATGATTTCAACAATTTTGCAATGGGTTTGGTATTGGTCTGGAAAGCTATCAGCAACCTAACATTGCTGCATGTGGCTTATTTACATATAAATCATACATTCCTGCCTTTTACAAATTTGGATTGTGTTCATCTAGTCACTGTTTCAATGTAATGCAACTGAGTCGAACATTCTGGTCAGGCAAGAAGAATTTACAGATCTAGGAGAGCCTTGAGATACAATTCCTATAGTAACGCAGTATATATTATAATATGTTATATTAATGTAACTGAAATTTATAAAAAAATATAAAGTCCTATGTTTTATTATTTAGTGAGGGGATTCTTATAATTATATAGCTGAAGCACTGAAAATTCCAGAAACTGGAATATTTCATTTTTGTTAATTTAAGTTTATTCTTATTAGGCATTGCCTTATTTACAGTAATTGCCTGTTCTTTGGGCAGCACATTATAAAAGATTGCCCAATCCATTTTTTATCAGCAAAAAAATTTCTTAAAGCCCTGGTCCCACTGCACTTATGGATGCAAAGAGGATGTAAAACGTTAAAAAAAGCTTGCCATCCGTTGGAAAACGCTATGCATCCGTTGTGTACTCACTGTATACGTATTTCATATACTCTATTCCTCGAGCATCCGTCCACTGAGATTTCATCCATACAAGAAGTTTTGAGCTGCACAAAACTTTGTGAGCGGATGAACTTTCCGCTGCGTACGATGTACATCCGCGACATATATGGGCAACAAACGTTCTATGTCCGTTATCATCCGTTAAACATCCGCTGTATCCTCTCTGCATCCTCTGGCCATCCCCTCAACTCACATCCACTGCAGCTGAAAACGGAAAGAGGGAGAAAACGAAAGGTACACGGAACGTCTACACAGCGTTAGTAGCACGGAAATAGAAAGGATGTAAGCGTATGCATCTCGTATATAAAGGATTAAAATGGACAAAACGTTTGAATCTGGGATGTATCTCATATATTTAGGATGTCTGCAGTATGTCTAGAGTATGTAGAAGGACACCTAGCGGACTACCGATATTTCCTATAAAAAGGGGGAGAAAATCATCTGGATTGCTGGGATGGTGGACCATACAGTCCCACTATGCTTGCACTGGAGGTTTATCTATCCCACAACTATCCTTATCTATCCCACAAGTATGCAAAGGCTTAACCATTTTTTCAAAGTTTTCACCAACACTTTATTAAGTTAAAAAATGAACCAAGTGTCTTATCTTAATAAAGATAACCTTTATTAACTTTCTTAGGTAAAATTTATGACTTTATTAAATAAGCAAAATGAACCAAGGAAAGTGTCTTAAGTGTCTTAAGCAAAGATAACCTTTATTAACTTTCTTAGGAAAACTTTATAACTTTATTAAATAAGCAAAATGAACCAAGTAAAGTGTCTTAAGCAAAGATAAACTTAACAAGGAAACAACTCAGTCTCTGATACTATTCTCAGCCACTCTGATTCATGTCCATGGTCTCAGCTGTTAAGCAGGCAGGGACTGTGGAGGTGACTGTGGCTTGAGTGCTGGTCTGAGGCACCATTGGGGTGCTTGGCCCCGAGGGTACAACAAGGGATGGTGTGTTCAGGAAGCTGTCCGAGAGCTGACTCATCAAGGACTTGAGATGTCAGGCCCAATGCTGATGACAGATTGTCCATTGATGGGCTTGGCTGTGGGGTGGAGGAAGGAGGAGTGTGGTGGGGCTGTCTGGTCTGCAGCTGGGTGAGGACTGGTGTATGTGGCGTGCGATGAACCTGGGCCTGGACTGGGAAGGTCTGTTTTTGCTGTGGAAAGTCCTGGTAGTCATAGCCTTGGTAGATGAGGGGCTGTTGAAAGCCGTGGAAGGGCTGTGACATCGCCTGGAGTGGAGGAGCAGACCTGGACTGGGTAGGAGCAACTTCAGCTGGGCTTTGAGGGTGGTGCAGAAGTGCTGTGATCTTCTGCTTCATCACCTGGTACTGGGCCTCAGGCAGGTCCCTGAGGGTCTGGCTCATGTAGGTGATGAAGGTGTTCCGGCCCGAGGATGCTCTGTCCAAGTGGACCAGCTGAGAGAGAAGTTCTGTGCTGGTCTTCATTGTGTCCCTGATCTCCAACAGCACACTGTGGTGCTGGCCCTCCAGTCTGCCTCTCTGCCTGCATCCTGTGGAGCTGGGGGTGGGGGTGGGTTGCCTCTGGTGCCTGGACAGGGTAGCTGGCTCCTGCTGGAAGAGGACTGGCTGTCTGTGGGCTGTCTGAGGGAGAGGGGTGTCAAAGGGGCTGCTCCTCGGTGGCGGATCTCACCCTCCAGGAAACTGCACTTGGCCATGACGTACATCTCCCGGTCAGTGAGCTTGACAGCGGCCTACCCGGATTTCTTGAGGTGTAGCTTGCCATCCCAGGTGTGCATGTGCTTCCACCATCCCAGGAGTACTTCTGCAGTGTACCCCAGGCTCTCTGCCTTGTCTCTCCAAGCTGCCTGCTTCTTCTTAGTGTCGCGATACAGTCTGTGGCCCTTTCTCCAGTGGTACTCATTCTCCCTCAGCCATTCCAGCACCTCATCCTCATGCTCCTTGGAAACGGTGTACTGTTTCCTCTCTCACTTCTCCTTTCCTTGCCTCTTCCTCCCTCCGGCAGGGGCTTCAGCAGGGCCTTCAGCAGCAGGGCTTTGAGGGCCTTGGGGCTGATCCACCACAGCAGCAGCAGCAGCAGCAGGTTCAGAGTCAGTGCCAAGGGGTGGGATGCTGGTTCTGTCCTTCTTGCCAGGGCTGGAACGAGTAGGCACCGGCTTCCTCTTCTTCCCTGACTGAAGAACCATGGGGTTCTTGCTAGATGTATGTGGCAGCACGTCTTTCCACTGTATGCTGACTGGATGCGTGCTGCATCCTTTTATATCCACGGAGCTGACACAATTCATACTCCCCGCATGCGCAGTGAACGCTTTGCATCCGATATACATCCGCACGGCATCCGCTTTGTTTCCTCTAGACGTCCGTGATGCATCTGCTTCATCCGCTATGCATCCGCCCCTTCCGCTATGTGTCCGCTTCGCAATTCTCCCCCGGAACCCCTTCAGAAGTGTCATCCGCTTCCATCCGTTGTCATCCGCTAGGCTTCCTATGAACATCCGCTTAACATCCCCGCTACATACTACCCACGTCCGTTCTTTTCCATTCTTTTCCGTTCTGTTTATGCAAATTTTTGCCACTTTTTGGAGCGGATGACAACGGATGAAGCCACCCCCAAAATTTTGCTCGTTCACTGTGTCCTTTATGCATACGTTTTGCGTCCGTCGGCTAGTGGGACCTAGCCTTAACCAGTGTGAATGTTTGTAGTTATGTGCAGAATCACAAGCTTCAATTTACTAATGATTGATTAATTTGCCTTAAGGAGGAAGCAAATGTTACAATGCAAAGTTTTTTTTAAAAAAAGAACAGTAAGTATTCATTGAGTCTAATAGATGTATATATTCATTTTTGACATAAGTAATGTATAAACCAGCTTGATTTGTACACATAAGAACATGAAGCTATATACAGGAATGGGATTCAAATATCCCAGCAACTGGTTCGGTGCCCAGTTGCTGGATGGTTGTTGGTGGGTGTGGCCTACCAGAACTTTTGGGAGGGCCATTTTTTGCCTTCCCAAGGGTCCATAGGCTTCCCTCGGGCCTCTGGGAGGGCAAAAATGGCCTCCCACGGGCTCTGGAGGCTTTCCAGAAACAAGCCCATTTCTAGACTTCTGGAAGGTGTGTTTTTCCCCCTACCAGAGCCTCTGCACGGACCCTGCACTTACCTGCATCAAAAATGGGCCATGTGGAAACTCCTAGGAGGGGAGTTGTGGGTGTGGCCAGCCAGTTGGTTCAAATACTGGTTGGCAAACCAGATGCAAATTTAACATCTGGTTCGCCTGAATCGGTCTGAATCGGTAGAATCCCACCCCTGGCTATATAGCTTCAGGCTACATATATTTTACTGGGAACACAGAGCCTTTCAGCAAAAATGATACCCAGTATAAAGTTTCATATAGTTTCAATATACATTTCAATCCAGATGCAAGCAAAATATTTAAAAGTCTGCAAATGGAACTTTAAAGCTTTAGTCTCCTAGTCTTCTGCCATCTATTTTAATTTCAATAATTCCACTTTCTTCAAAATTAATACCAGATTTTTGAAATTTGGTGCAAATTTAACCAAACTTTAAATTTTTAGTTTGGTTTTTACTGGCCTGCTAGTAATGATTGTCTATAAATAAATCAAGTTTCACTGAAATACATCATGAATGATAAAAATTAAAAAAGGTATTTTAAAAAAGTAGGGATGCCAATTATAATGTAGTAGAAAACTGAAGACTGTTTGAATAGAACAGCGCTTTGAATAGAAAAAGCACTTATTTTTACAAAATTAGAAAAATTTTGAACAGCACAGGGAACTAATTAAGAGTAGGCAAGAAATCACTTTGTGTGAAACATTTTATTTTTTTGCATAGATAGTGTTATAAATAGTTCTCTAGTATTTTAGATATTTTATTGGTATCATTTTAATATTCAACAGTTTAATTTTAACTGTCCCAGTAGCAGTTTGTGAGTTAATGTTGTTACTATTGTTTGAAAATGTTCTGTGTTATAACACTAGCTGAAAACAAATCATTATGTTTGTCTGTGTTTTAATTTACAGATGTGGAACCTCCAAGAATTCAATGTCCAAGTGTAAAGGAGAAAATAGCAGAACCCAATAAATTAACATCTAGGGTATTCTGGGATACTCCAGAGGGACAGGATACTGCTGATGGCATTTTGACAGAGTGGGTAAAGATGTAAAAAGTAAATTGAACAATAAAGTGACAGTAGATGAAACACACTTTTTAAGTTTATATACTTTTAATTTAATACAAGTTAGTATGAAATGAGAAGTTTACAGCATTTTAGCTCCTAGTCCTTTCTTTCAAACATGCAATCCAAATAATTTTATAGAAGTAATTGACAAGTAACAAGATACAAGATCAACTTTTAAGGCCCTGTCACACTGCCCAACGGATGCAAAACGGACACAACGGACGAGCAAAATGTTCCATCCGTTGTTATCCGCTCTCAAAAGGGGAAAAAATTTGCATCACTGGAGCGGATAACACGGACGGGGGTAGGACGCAGGGCGGATGGAAAGCGGATGCGGAATGGAAGCCCAGCGGATGGAAGCGGATGGGAGCAGATGGCACATCCACAGGGCTTCCGGGGGGCCTCAGCAAAGCGGACGCGGAATGGATGAAGCGGATGCACAGCAGATGCACAGCGGATGAAGCGGATGCACAGCAGATGCACAGCGGAAGCCTAACGGATGCCTGGCATTTATTGCGCATGCGGGGGGGATGCATTGCGTAAGCCACGTGGATATAAAGGGAAGCAACTCGCACGTGGCCAGCATTTGGAGGAAAGACCTGCTGCAGGATACATCGAGTCCTTGCCTGCCCTGCCTGCATGCCTGCCTGCCAGCCTTGCTGCCAGCCTGCCTTTCAGCCTCCCTGCCAGCCAGTCTGCCTGCCAGCCTTGCTGCCTGCCTGCCTGTCTTCCTTCCTGCCAGGCTTCCTGCCAGCCTTGGTGCCTGCCAGCCTCCCTGCCAGCCTCCCTGCAGCCAGCAACCCCACAACCATGGGGAAGAAGCGAAAGTCTCAGCAACCTGCCGCCATCCCTGGCAAGAGGGACAGGGCCACCCTCCCGCCCCCTGTCCCCGACTCTACTTCTGCTGGGGCTTCTGCTGCTCGGGCTCGCTCTTCTGGTGCTGGAGCTTCTGCTGAAGCTGCTCCTGGCGGTGGTGCTTCTGCTGCTGCGTACTCTGCTGAAGCTGCTCCTGGTCCTGCTGGTCCTGCTCGTCCTGCTCGTGCTCCTGGACTTGCTCGTACTGCTCGTACTGCTCGTGCTCCTGGTCTTGCTCGTCTTGCTCGTCCTGCTCGTGCTCCTGGTCCTGCTCGTGCTCCTGGTCCTGCTCGTGCTCCTAGTCCTGCTGCTGCTTGGGCTCCTGGTGCTTACTCTGCTGCTGCTGATCCTGGTCCTGCTGATCCTGCTGCTGCTGATGATGATGATTATGATCATGATGATGATGATGATGATGATGATGATGATGATCCTGCTGGTGCTGGTGCTGCTGGTGGTGGGGAGGAGCAGCCCCTACAACCTGGAAGCCCCTCTGATGAGGGCCCATCTGGTCCTGCCAAAGGGAGGAAGAGGCGTATGCGGGGACGGGAGAGGAGGCAATACTTCATCGAGGAGGAATACGAGGATGAGGTGCTGGAGTGGCTGAGAGAGAATGACTATCTGTGGCGGAAGGGACACCGGCTGTACAGGGACACCAAAAGGAAGCAGGCTGCTTGGAGAGGGAGGGCGGAGAGTATGGGTTACACTTCGGAGGTGCTCCTCGGCTGGTGGAAGCACATGCACACCTGGTATGGGAAGCTGCACCTCAAGAAATCTGGCCAGGCCACGGTTAAGCTGATGGACAGAGAGACCTATGTCATGGCCAGGTGCAGCTTCCTGGAGGGTGAGATCCGCCACCGAGGAGCACCAGGAGCCCCTCTGTCTACCCTCTCTCTCCGGCAGCTTACTGAGAGCCAGTCCTCTTCCAGCCGAGAGTCAGTCCCTGTCTCCAGGCAGGTTTCTGTGGCGTGTGCCACGGCGGAGAATCCGCGGACAGGTGTTGCAACTGTGGTGGAGCGCGTGGAGGACTCCCTGGTGCGGTGGGAGAAAGGAGACATCAAGTCCACCACAGTCGCATCCACCCCCCCCAGCTCCGCCTCCACAGAAAGGCAGAGAGCCAGACAGCAGGAGGGGCAGAGCCACACTGTCCTGCTGGAGATCAGGGACACCATCCGCACCAGTATAGATCTCCTCTCTCAGCTGGTCCACACCGACTACTCCTCCAACCGCAAGCCCTTCCTCACCTATGTCAACCAGACCCTCAAGAACATGGAGGAACCCCAGTACCAGGTGGTGAAGGACCGGATCACTGAGCTGCTTCACAACCCTCCAGATCCAGAGGAACCTGCTCCCACCTAGTCCAGGTCTGCTCCTCCACCCCAGGTGTTGTCCCTCCCATTCCAAGGCTTCCGACAGCTCCTCACCTACCAGGGCTACGGCTACCAGGAGGTCCAGCAGCACAGGCAGCAGCCCTTCCCAGTCCAGGCACAGGCTCATCGGACGCCACTGTTGCCACCAGTTCCACTGATGCCACCGATGTCACCCACGACAATGATGCCACCGATGACAGCGATGCCACCCATGCCAGTCCTCACCTAGCTGCAGACCAGACAGCCCCACTACACTACTCCTTCCTACACCCCACAGCCAAGCCCGGCCTCAGTACATCTCTCATCAGTACTGAGGCTGACACCCCATGGCATGGAGGAAGGACCTCTCAGCATCGCGGGTCTGAGCCAGCTGTCCGAGAGCTTCCTTAACACACCGTCCCCTGTTGTCCTCTCGGGGCCAGGCACCCCAATGACGATACAGACCAGCACTCCAGCACCACCCACCTCCACAGCACCTGGATCCTTCACCCCTGAGACTGGGCACACCTCCGAGTGACCAATAAGAGTGCCAGAGACTGGGTAGCTGGCTACATGTGGACTTTATTTGGACACTTGACTTGGGTCATTTTTGTTTTACAGCTTGTTGTTCAATAAAGTTTATCTTTGATTCACACATTTGCTTCATTTCTTTTTTTGTAATAAAGTCTTGGTGGAAACTTTTAGAATTGGTTTAAGCCTTTGCATGCTTGTGGGATGGGTTAAGATAGCAGTGGGGTGGGCAGGGATACCTTTGGGATGGGTTAAGATAGCTGTGGGATAGATAAACCTCCAGTGAAAGCATAGTGGGACTGTATGGTCCACCCTCACAGGTGCCACACCTTTGGCCCTTCATTCGTAAGCATTGATCCACACATTTGAACATAAACACAACTCTTTATTAAATGCCCTGTTCATTGTAGGCCCACCCATCATACATGGCCCAATCTCATCCGTGTGATGAGACAGGCTGAAGGAAGCACCCATTAATCATCTATCATCCTGTCTTGCCACTCCACTACTCCAGCTGGGGAGTTGCACCAGTGTCTCAGGAGGTTGCGCTGCTTCTTCCCTTCACGTGAGGCTCTGTTGGGGCCTTGCACATCCTGAGTGTCTATCAGGTTTCGCCCTTGCCTCCATTCCCCAGGCTCCATGTCCCCATTGCCTTGCTGGAGGTCCACGAGCCTGTTCTGCAAGACTGGGTAGCGGGTGCGCATGAGATTGTGCAGGATGCAGCAAGCTTCCATGATCCTCCTCTGCGTCCGTTCCGCTTCCTCCCTGCGTCTGAGCTGATGCGAGTTGCGCGGATGCGCAGCGGATGCCTAGCGGATATAGCTGATGCGTAACGGATGCAGAACGGATGCATAGCGGATGCGTAGCGGATGCAGAACGGACTATTGGATACATTTTCCGCGCAAAAGTTTTGAGCAGCTCAAAACTTTCTGAGCGGATGAAACATCAATAAATGTATGCTGGACAGATAGAGAGGAAGCAAAACGGAGGCAGTGAGTACATCGTGTTTTCCAACGGATGGCAAGCTTTTTTGTCCATTTTACATCCTCTTTGCATCCGTTGGTGCAGTGTGACAGGGGCTTTATATAGCTAGTGCAGATTTTATATCCGTATACAGTGTTGCTGGATCCAATCTAGTTGAGTCACCAGGACCAGAGGTTTTATCTTCTGAGCTTTCAGATTCGTGCTGGAGCCCATCTTCAGGAAACTTCTCTCTTGCAGAGAGTTTGCTGTTCTCTGTGTTTATTTATTTATTTATAGTGCCTGCTGTAACTGGCTTTTTTAGATGTTGATTGGGGTGTGTTGGTGGTTGGCTTTTATGGCATCAGCTGTTATTTGCTCGTGCTGCCCAGCCCTCACCTTTTTAAGTACTTCATAGGCTGGTGGAAAATTGTCGCTCCTATTGCCTGTTTCACTGCCCTGGCTGTTTTTGTGCCTGCTCATCCAAAAATCTTAGTAGCTGCAAAATTGAATGTGTCCTTGTTCATTGTAGTGTGAGGCTACCAGTGATGCTATAGTATTATTGTTGTTGCATATCAGTAGATGGTGTTTTAAAAAGTCAGATTCTCAGAAGTTCCAGATAAGTATAATATTAACAATTTAGTCCATATTCTCTAAAATATGTGCTGCAAGAATGAGACATTGCTGTCTTTTTAAAAGTTAACATTACTTTTTTTCATTTTTAGTGTTGTTTTGAAAGGACTTCCACCAGGCTCATATTTTTCAGAAGGAGATCACAAAATTCAATATACTGTGTATGACAGAGCTGGGAATAAGAAAACTTGCAAATTTTTGGTCAAAGTCAGAGGTAAGATCTCTTTCCAGATAAAAAACAAGCACAGTCATTGAACCCAAACCACATTCGCATCTTATTCAGAGATGTAGGCTAGTTTCTTGAATGTACCCATCACAGCCAATATTCAGAGTTACAGTTCCAATATATCTGGAAGGCATTACACTGGTATAGGCTGATGTGGACAACACAAAATAAATAGGAGCCAGCTTTTTCAAAAACATCAAAGGTAATAAGTTGATGCATTTTGTATGTCTGAACTACTACACCATAATCTCTATTGCATATTGTGTTGGGATTTACTGTTGGGATTTACTCTTGAGGATAGCAAATTTTCTCTCAGATTTAGATAATTATACCCAGTGGTTGAATTCAGCAGGTTCACAGTGGTTCACATGAACCGGTAGCTAACTTCTGCAGTTCAGCGAACTAGCTAATCTTATCATTGACTGCTCCTGCTCCTACCCCTCTCCACCCAGCCACTCCTTGCCTGGATGGCTTTTAGCCTAGGTTTGTCTGCTTTTGGAGGGAAAACGGATGGGGTTCTGGAGAAGGTAAGACCAATGGTGGAGGAGGAAGATCCCCCCAGGCCCACCATATTTGGTCAAAGGTTGTGGGTGGGTGGGGGTGGGCTGGCTGGCTGGTGGGCGGGTGATGTGACAAAGTAGCATTTTGGTCCCTGGCCACCTTCAGCCTGTGGGGCTCACATTGCTCTGCTCACTGCGGTTGCTCGTGAAGGTAAAGCCGACAGTGGAGGACGGAGACCTGCTCCGGGCTTGCCATGCTCAGTCGAAGAGCACAGGCCAGCAGGTGGGCCAGCTGGTGTGTGAGGATCAGCTGGCAGAGGGGCAATGTGGGTGGTGCAGCCTTGTGGTCCATGGATGCCCCCACCTGCTGGCAGCAGTGGCAGGCAAGGCACATCCTCTTCAGACCCCCATCCATTTCCCCCCCAACAACCAGATAAACCTACGTGAAAAGCCAGTCCTCTCTACTTCTTTCACCTCCATGGGTTTAGGCAGATGATTGGGAGGCTGGAGTGGGGGAAAGCCTGAGTGCATGGAGATTCAGGCCTGGCTGCATTCCCCAAGTGGCAATCCCAGCCCCTGCCACCCCTGCCAATGACTTGCAAGCCAGTCAGCCTAGCCTGAGCGCACAAGGTGCTCCTGGGTTGTCTCCTGGGGACCACGCATGAAGGGATGATCGACTTTGGCCTCAGAGAGGCAGTCAGGCAAGACCAGTTGGTGAGAACTCCATGTCCAACAAAGATGCCAGGTGGGGGGCTTCCTCCCCTCCCTCTTCTGGGCAGATTTACAAAGAAAGGGCTGGAAACTTCAAGCCAGGTGCACTTCACAGCCCTTTCCTCCCCCGATCCCGCTGGCAGTTGTGGACAGCAGTTCGGCTTTCCCAGCTGGCCTCAACCCCCAATTTCAGCCTGCCCTTTCCTTCCTCCTGTAGTTAATGGCAGTGAAGAAGGCAAGCTAGGGCTAAACCACTGCCGCTCAGCCCTCTCCTCCAGTCTGCATCTCACCCCCATGGCTGCCAATGGGCTACATCACCCACATTGTCCCTCCATCAGCTGGCTTTCCCTGCCTGGCAAAGGTGGAGTATGTGAGTGCCTGCCCTCCCAGACACTATCTGAGGGGGAAGAGTCCCAAACAGTGCTGAGCGAGGAGTGGTTAGGGGAGGGGTGAGGCGAGGCGCCCCTTGGCATGAGTGACGTCAAATTGACCATGCCCACCCAGTCACATGCCCACCCCAGCCAAACCCACCCAGTCAGTCATTAGGACTGCAGCAGAGGACTGGTTATTAAATAATTTTAATCCCACCACTGATTATACCATCATCTATGTTCATGTAATTACATAAAGGATTAAATTGCTGATTAGATGTGAGCATTGCATTCCATTTATTAATGTGATACATTGCGCTTAGGAAATAAAACAATCCAATTCAGTTTGTAGTTGAAATTCCCATCATAGCAAACAGGTATAATAAATGTCATTATTCTGGCTTTAGGATCATTGGGAGTTCAGCTTTATAAATGATAGTGCTGTATAAAAACAGGATTGTTACCCAGATTGTCTTATTATTATCCCATGAATTAATAGATATTAATCATGTACCACTTATTAATTAGTTAACTAGAAATAAATGCATCTTTCAAGAAGTACCAGATTTTCATTTTGATGTACCAGAATGATAATGATTACTGAATTTTGTTGTTTTGTTAAAGTTAGACGCTGTGGAAAATTGAATACCCCAGACAATGGCTACATAAAATGTTCTGGTGATGGAGATAATTATGGTGCCACTTGTGACTTTTCCTGCATTGGTGGGTACGAATTGCAGGGAAGTCCAGCAAGAGTTTGCCAGTATAATTTAGGCTGGTCAGGAACAGAGCCAACCTGTTCACGTACGTGAGTAATGAATAAATCCTGTAAGAGAGAAGAATATAGTTCAGAATTATGTGCATTATTTGAAACACAGCTTAACCTAATACCCCTTCAAGTTTCTTCAAGTTTTTTTTTGTTAACATAACTTACATGTAGATTAAGTGGATAATATTTTGCCAATAAGCAATAAAAAAAATGTTTATTTCATTTTGTAAATAGACTGACAAAATGGCAGTCAACATTGCTTTTTATCTTAATATCATTGTTATTAAAGCCAAGAAAGTTCTCTCTTTTTCCGTACATCTTTAGTGTTAGAGATATATGGAAATTTATGGAAAAATCTATAAATATACTTAGCTTTCTATTTCTTTCCTAAAGTTTTCTCCCATTATAATTTTCAATTCTTTTATAAACCTAAAAAATAAATGATGCTGTAGTGTTTAGAATTGGAACAAAGAGCTTTGTGGAACAAAGTAAAGTAAAGTAAATTTGGATTATGAAAATCCATGGATGTTCTCTAACTTTGAATATTTCTCTCTATCCAATTCTTATTCTGTGGATTTATTGGTCTTTTTGGATAAATATTGATAAAAGCCATATAATAAAGTTAAGCCCATGTCACACTGCACTTATGGATGCAAAGAGGATGTAAAACGTTAAAAAAAGCTTGCCATCCATTTGGAAAACGCATCCGTTATGTACTCACTGCATACATGTTTCATACGCTCTATCCTTTGAGCATCCGTCCACTGAGATTTCGTCCGCTCAAGAAGTTTTGAGCTGCACAAAACTTTTTGAGCGGATGAACTTTCTGCTGTGTACGATGTAAATCCATGACATACGAGCAACAAACGTTCTATGTCCGTTTATCATCCGTTAAACGTCCGCTGTATCCTCTCTGCATCCTCTGGGCATCCCCTCAACTCACATCCGCTACAGCTGAAAACGGAAAGAGGGAGGAAACAAAAGGTACACCGAACGTCTACACAGCGTTAGTAGCACGGAAATAGAAAGGATGAGCAGTGAACGGTTTGCATCCTATATACATCCTCTAGGCTTCCTATGAACATCCCTTTAACATCCTTGCTACATACTACCCACGTCCATTCTTTTCTGTTCTTTTCTGTTCTGTTTATGCAAATTTTTGCCACTTTTTGGAGCGGATGACAACGGATGGAGCCACCCCCGAAAGTTTGCTCATCTGCTGTGTCCTTTTTGCATACGTTTTGCATCCATCGGCCAGTGTGACCTAGCCTTTAGAAGGAGAGATGAAGGGAGGGTTACTGAGATTTTATTTCTATCTCTTGTTTATTTTTTATTTCTATTTCTAATACTGGGAACTCAAAGGAGAAAAGGTCTTTCAAAGAATGCATAATTGCTCACATAGCACTTGTTTGTAGTTGTTTAAATTAAATGAGTCTTCTGGGGTAGTTTTCAGCTGTGCTTCCATTCAAAATCCAAGAAAGAAAATCTTAGTCTCTATTATAATAGAGAAAAGTACTTTTACTGAATTTGAAGTGATAGCAACAAAGGAAAGCAAGTTCTGAAGAAAATAGATGCGGAAATTACATATTGAAAGTTATCCCAAGTTCCCACCCCTAGGAGTTCAGACTGGTTATCTAATCTGAGGTGCATATAATGTCATGTGGGGTACATCTTCAGGTGGCGTCTCATACATCTGGTGTGCCAAAACGGTTGACCTTGGCCTAGAAAAGATAAGTGTATGCAGTTGCGCTGTAATCAGGAAAGTGTCCCATGCATTTCAGTCCCATCCCTTCCAGCACCCTTCCCCCCTCAAACACCAAATTACCACCACCCCCATTTCCATGGCAACCAGAAAGAGTCAAGCAGCAAAAGATGTCAGGAAAACGTCTTGGAGGCTGACAGTTGTGCTGCTAAGCAATCCAGGAAAAAAAAGATCCAGGAAATTGATGGCTGATGCTACTTGAGCAAACTCTAATTTTCCAAAGCATTTTTCTCCTTTCAAATGCAAAGCTCTACACCACCAATTTAAAAATAACTTCAAGTGTTACAGATTAATTGGGTTGTGTTGTGGTCTGGATTTGAAGGGGGGGAAAGGATTTGGAGCCCATTTTTGGCACTCTTATAGGATCTGTTGAAACTGTACACAAAAGGCTGGTCTTTCTCCAGGAGCTGGAAAAACTTTTTAAACTTTGGCATTCACTAAGACTTTTTCTGTCTCCTTTTCTATGTGATTTGTTGTTTATTTTCAAGTTTCTATATGGACATGGTAGCATGATTTTTTGTATATCTTTCAGCTATGAATATTAATATTGGTGTGAGGACAGCATCAGCTCTTCTAGATCAGTTTTATGAAAAACGGAGATTGCTTATTATATCCACTCCTACTGCATCCAATTATTTTTACAGAATGCAGCTGGGAATATTGCAGGTAAAGAAAAGTTTATTATACTCAAGTGAAATTTTATTTCTACTCCCAAATTAATATAGATGGACAGTGTCTTTAAAGTGTTTGCTGCTTTACTGAATACACATTATGATAATCTGGATCCACATACTCACAAAGGGCTGAGTGAATGAAATGAGTTCCAGTTCCACATACTCACGAAGGGCTGTTTGAATGAGTTCCAGTTCTTGTTAAACAAAAGGTGATTCTCATAATTTCCTTTTAAATTCACTACTCACTCTGTTCTAAGAAGGTCTTTAATCCATTCTAGATTGGATGGAACAGGAGCAAAGGTGAATCTGCAAAATTGCTTCCTCTTCTGACCCATTGCTGCAGTAATTCAGTTTAGAGGACAATGGTCTTTATACAATTTGGAGTTATGCTTATTTTTTCCTCTTCAAAATGAGTCTAAAATTTTTGGCAAACATATAGGAAGAATCGCTTTAATTCAGGGACCTTTCAACCTTGACTTAGTCCAATCCACTTAAAGGCTGCTTTCCTGTTCCCTTCCCACAAATAAATAAATGGTTCATATACAGAATGAAATGGGACTCCTTGTTTTGGATACATGACCTAATGGTTTCAGGAAAACAATCAGACAGTCTTAAAAGTGTATGTGATTAAACAGAATTTGCGTGTGAAAGTGAAATTTAATGTGTAACCACTCCTTTTTTTGACAAACTTTCAGAAGTGAATAGTTTCTTTTTTTTAATTGTATTTATATATTTTCTCTTTGTGTACAATAAGTGCTTAGTGAACAGCATACTGTCTGAGTCAGTTTACACAACAACATTAAGCTCCTAATTTCTACCTCTATTTTACAACCATTGTAAAACAATACCCAAGTTTGAAAATATTCTATGTCTTCTTTTTCTTTTATCTTTAATGTTAGTCTGTCCATTTCTGCACAATCTAATCTTTGGAAACATCTTGTGGATATTTCCTCATATTTCCAGTGTTGCACAAATATAATTGTTGCTGCTGTCAAAACATGAAATATTAAATATACATTCCCATTATGATATTTCTTTGGTAATATGCCAAACAAAAAAAAACCTGTTTTATAATCTATATGCTACTTCAACATTTTTTCTAACCACGTATGCATTTTCATCCATTTTTTTTGCCTTTGGACATGTCCACATGGGATAACATGTACCCAGAGTTTACAGTTGGATGAAAATGTAAAGGGCCTGTCACATAGGCCGACGGATGCAAAAAGTATGTAAAAAGGACACAGCGGATGAGAAAATTTTCAATCTGATATCCACTCTCAAAAATGCACCGAATTTGCATAAAGAGAGCGGACAACAACGGAAAGTAACGGATGGGGGGAGGACGTAGCCAGGATGTAAAGCGGATGCTCCACGGAAGCCTAGCTGATGGAAGCGGATGGAAGCAGATGGCACATCCACAGGGCTTCCAGGGGAGCACAGCGAAGCGGATGCGCAGCGGAAGGAACGGATGCCGAGTGGATGCCGAGCGGATACAGCGGATGCATCAGGGAAGCCTAGCGGATGCCTAGCGGATGCCTAGCAAATGCCTAGCGGATGCAAAGCATTCACCGCGCATGTGGGGAGGATGCGTCAGCCCCGCAGATATAAAGGGATGCAGCTCACAAGCAGGTCACCATTCAGAGGAAAGACCTGCTGCCAGACACATCTCCAGCCAACAACCATGGGGAAGAAGAGGAAGCCTGAGTCATCTGCTGCCAGGCCTGGCAAGAAGGACAAGGCCACCATCCCACCCCCTGGCCCTGACTCTGCTTCTGCTGGGGCTTCTGCTGCTCGGGCTGACTCTTCTGGTGCTGGGGCTTCTGCTGGCGCTGCTCCTGGTGCTGGTGCTTCTGCTGGTGCTTACTCTGCTGGTGCTGCTCCTGGTGCTGCTGGTGCTTCTGGTCCTGCCGGTGCTTACTCTGCTGCTGGTGATCCTGGTCCTGCTGGTGCTGCTGGTGCTTACTCTGCTGCTGCTGATCCTGGTCCTGCTGGTGCTCCTGGTGCTGCTGGTGCTGCTGGTCCTGCTTTTGATGCTACTGTTGTTGCTGCTGCTGGTGGTGGTGGAGCAGCCCCTAGAACCTCGAAGCCCCTCTGATGAGGGCCCAGATGGCCCTGCCAGAGGGAGGAAGAGGCATACGTGAGAACGGGAGAGGAGGCAATACTCTATCAAAAAGGAACATGAGGATGAGGTGCACAAATGGCTGAGGGAGAACGAGTATCTTTGGTGGAAGGGACACAGGCTCTATCGAGACACCAAGAGGAAGCAGGCGGCTTGGAGATAGAAGGCAGAGAGCCTGGGCTACACTTCGGAGGTCCTCCTTGGGTGGTGGAAGCACATGCACACCTGGTACAGGAAACTGCACCTCAAGAAGTCTGGCCAGGCCATGGTCAAGCTCACCGACCGGGAGACCTACGTGATGGCCAAGTGCAGCTTCTTGGAGGGTGAGATCTGCCACCGAGGAGCAGCCCCTCTGACAACCCTCTCCATCAGGCAGCCCACAGAGAGCCAGTCCCCTTCTGGCCAAGAGTGAGCTCCTGTGTCCAGGAAGGTATCGGTGGTGCATCCCATGACGGAGACCTCCCAGACAGCTGCACTCCCCGTGGCGGAGCGCGTGGAGAACCCCCTGACACAGTGGGAGCAAGGAGAGGGCACTTCCACCAGAGACCAACCCACATCCACACCCAGCTCCACCTCCACAGAAAGCAGGCAGAGAGCCACACCGGAGGGGCAGAGCCACACTGTCCAGCTGGAGATCAGGGACACCATCAAAAGCAGCGTAGATCTCCTCTCTCAGTTGGTACACACCGACATACCGTCCTCAAACCGCAAGCCCTTGCTCACCTACGTCAACCAGACCCTCATGGACATGTCCGAATCACAGTACCAGGTGATAAAGGACAGGATCACCGGTCTTCTGCACAACCCTCCAGGTCCTGCTGAACCTGATTCGACCCAGTCCAGGTCAGCTCCTCCACCCCAGATGATGTCACAGCCCTTCCAAAGCTTTCCACAGGCCCTCACCTACCAAGGCTACAGCTACCAGGAGTTCCAGCAGCACAGGCAGCCCTTCCCAGTCCAGCCACAGGTTCATCGAATGCCTCTGATGCTACCGATGCCATCGATGCCACCCACGCCACAGATGCCACCCACGCCACAGATGCCACCCTGCCTCACCTCGCTCACCTGCAGACCAGACAGCCCTGCTACACTCCTCCTTCCTCCACCCCACAGCCAAGCCCAGCCTCAGAACATCTGTCATCGGTCTTGGGACTGACACCCAATGTCATGGAGGAAGGGGCTCTCAACATCACAGGACTGAGCCAGCTCTCCGAGAGCTTCCTCCACACACCATCCCGTTGTCCTCTCGAAGCTAGGCACCCCAGTGGTGCCTCAAACCAGCACTCCAGCAGCAGCCACCTCCACAGCACCTGGACCCTTCACCCCTGAGATGATGGGCACGCCTCAGAGTGACTGAGAAGAGTGCCAGAGACTGGGTTGCTACCTGTTGACTTTATCTTTGCTTGGGACACTTTTCTTGGGTCATTTTACTTTTACAGTTTGTTATTAATAAAGTTTATCTTTGCTTCACACACTTGGTTCAGTTCTTTTTGTCAATAAAGTCTTGGTGGAAACTTTTAGAAATGGTTTAAGCATTTGCATGCTTGTGGGATGGGTAAGGATAGCAGTGGGATGGGCAGGAATACCTGTGGGATGGGTAATAGCTGTGGGATGAGTTAAGATAGCAGTGGGATGGGAAGGGATATCTGTGGGATGGGTAACAGCTGTGGGATGGGTTAAGATAGTGGGATGGGCAGGGATACCTGTGGAATGGGTAATAGCTGTGGGAAAGATAAACCTCCAGTGCAAGCATAGTGGGACTGTATGGTCCACCCTCCCAGGTGCCACATCTATGGCCCTTTATTATCAATAACAATTTAATCATTGATCCACACATTTCAACATAAACACAACTCTTTATTAAATGCCCGGTTCATTGTTGGGCCACTCAACATACATGGCACAATCTCATTCGTGTAATGAGACAGGCTGAAGGAAGCATCCATTAAGCATCTACCATCCTGTCTTGCCACTCCACTGCTCCACCTGGGGAGTTGCACCAGTGTTTCAGGAGGTTGCGCTGCTTCTTCCCTTCACATGAAGCTCTGTTGGGGCCTTGAACATACACAGTATCTATCAGATTTCACCCTTGCCTCCATTCACCAGGCTCCATGTCCCCATTGCCTTGTTGGTGGTCCACGAGCCTGTTCTGCAAGACTGGGTAGCGGGTGCACATGAGATTGTGCAGGATGCAGCAAGGTTCCATGATGCTCCTCACAGTCTGTGGGCAATGCTGCATGGTGGTGAGAAGTACCTGGAACCTGTTGGCCAGGATGCCAAAGGCATTCTCCACCACCCACCTTGCCCTGGACAGCCTGTAGTTGAAGATCCTCTCTTCACGGGCGAGGCATCTGGAAGTGTAGGGCTTCATGAGGTAGGTTCTGAGGGAGAAGGCATCATCCCCCACGATGAAGTAGGGCACATCTTGTGTGTCGTTGGGCAGGGGGTCCGGAGCTGGGAAGCCCATGATGAGGTTGCGTTCCAGCCCCTCCTTGAGGTGACAGGCGTTGTATACCTGGGCATCTGAAGATGACCCGTTGCCTGAAGCATCGATGTACATGAACTTGTTGTCAGCATCGACCATGGCGAAGAGGATGATGCTGAAGAAGCCCTTGTAGTTGTGATAAGTGGACCCTGAGTTGGCTGGAGCTTTGCAGGCCACAAGCTTCCCATCTATGGCTCCAACGGTGTGGGGGAAGTTCCACTTCTGATACCACTGCTCTGCAACTTTCTTCCATCCTTCTTCAGTGGAGGGGCACTGGAGGAGCTCCTCCAGGTATTCTTCGATGATGGCCTGCACCACTTCTCTGACCACAATGCTGATGGTGTTGTTTGGCACCCTCCAGCCATACTGCATGCTCCTGTAAGTGGTCCCTGAGGCCAGGTGGCGCAGAGTGAGTGCCACCTTGAGCCCAGGGTCCAGGCTGCGATGGAAGTTGGTGCTCTGCTTGGTCAACCTGGGTCTCAGCCGCTGCACAACTTCGTCAAACATGGCTGGAGGCATCCTCATGAAGTTCTGGAATGCACGAGAGTCTTCGTTCCTCAGCTCCACCATCAGCTTGTTTTACAGTCCGTACTCGGCTCTTCTGGCGATCCATCTTTGGACCCAGACACTTCTTGGCCACCTCCTTTTCTTCGTGTAGAACAGGTGAAAGAGCCTGTAGAGAGCTTTGCACTATTGTAGAACGATGGCGGCTACCAAAAGGAGTGTGTGACGATCCATTGTGGAGATGACTGGATGCTGTGGAAGAGCAAGAGCAAGATGAAGGCTGAAGAGGTCTGCACCGCAGGGCTGCTGGACTGAAAGTGAAATCCAGGTGAGTTCTTCCCCCTTTTTATAGGAAATATAGGTTTTCCGCTAGGTGTCTTTTTGCATCCTCTAGGCATCCTGCAGACATCCTATATATCCGAGATACATCCCCTATACGAACGTTTTTTCTGTTTTAATACTTTGTATGCGAGCTACATCTGCTTTCATCCTTTCTACGTCCATGCTACTAATGCTGCGTGTCCGTTCCGCGTCAGTTTCGCTTCCTCCCTGTGTCCGTTTTCCACTGGAGCGGATGCAAGTTGCGCAGATGCGCAGCGGATGCCTCACGGATGTAGCGGACACATAACGGCTGGCAACGGACATCTAACAGATGTTCCCCATATGCGTAGCGGATGTAGAACGGACGCGTTGGATACATTTTCCACTCAAAAAGTTTTGTGCAGCTCAAAACTTTTTGAGCGGATGAAATGTCAGTAGACGGATGCTGGACGGATAGAGAGTATGAAAAATGGACGCTGTGAGTTCAGAATGGATGCATCGCGTTAACCAATGGTTGGCAAATGTTTCTCTCCGTTTTACATCCTCTTTCCATCCGTTGGTGCTGTGTGACAGGGGCTTAACATTTGATTACATTTCCAACATTTAGCAGACATGTTTTTCAACATTTTGGCTAATATAGCCAGCAGTAAGTGCCACCTATAAAATATTTTGTATAAGTTTTCCTTATATGTAGTTGCCATCATTAATTTATAGTTTCTTTCCAAGAGCTTTTGCCAATCATCTAATTCTATGGGTATATCCAAAGTTTTTTGCCCATACTATCATTGCCTCTTTTGCCTATTCTTCCATTTTTAGGCTTTATAAAAAAATACATAATTTCTTAATTAACTTTTCATCCTCCCTTAACATTGATTAAATGTTGTTTGCTCTTTATAAAAACCATAAGTCTTAACATCTTTCTCATATCTCACTTGCATTTGCATTTGTGACTATCACAATAAATCAACACCCTGTTTCTGTAATTCTTGTTTAATTTTTAGTTTCCCTTCTGCATTTAAGATATTTTTATATGTTAAAATTTTCTCCAGGTTTACTAGATTTGGGTTGAAAGCCATCCTGGCATTTTTATATAAATTTTTGCTTTCACCTTTTCCCATACTAAAAATAGAGCATTACTTACATAATGTCTTTGGAAGTAGCTATTACTTTTGTTCTTACCATACCATAAAAAAGTGTGCCATCCTAACTGGAGTTCATGACCTTTTACAGTAATCTTCTATGTGTGAGAGTTATCCATTCTTTCACCCATGTTAATACGCATGCTTGGTAATATAGTTCCCAATCTGGTAGCACAAATCTACCATTGTTTCTGGATTCTTGCAACATTTTGAATCTTATTCTAGCTTTCTTTCCTTGCCAAATAAATTTCAAAATTGTTGTATTTATCTCATCAAAATATTTTTTTCTCTATTTTTATAGGAATTGTTTGAAACAAAAAAAAGTAGTTTTGGTAGAATATTCATTTTTATAGTCGCTATTCTTCCTTCCATTGTTAATTGCAAATTTTATCCATTCCTCCAAAATTATTTCATGTAGTAGCCTTATATAGTTATCTTTTTTTATTGTTGCACATCTTGCTGTTAAATATATTCCCAAGTATTTAATTTTCTTGACTATCTGAAGGTCTGTCTTTTTTGTTAGTTCATTTTTTTGTTTGCCTGTAAAGCCCATGTCACACTGAACCAACGGATGCAAAGAGGATGTAAAACGGACAAAAAACCTTGCCATCCGTTCGAAAACGTGATGTACTCACTGCCTCCGTTTGGCTTCCTCTCTATCCGTCCAGCATCCATTTATGGACGTTTCATCCACTCCGAAAGTTTTGGGCTGCCCAAAACTTTTGCGCAGAAAATGTATCCAGTTCGGCCATTCTGCATCTGCTACGCATCCACTAGGCATCCGTTACGCATCCACTAGGCATCCGTTACACATCCATTACGCACCCGCTATATCCGCTAGGCATCCGCTACGCATCCGCGCAACTCGCATCCGCCCGGACGCAGGGAGGAAGCGGAATGGACGCAGAACGGATGCAGAACGGATGCCAAGGGGATGCAGAACGGAAACAAAACGTTTAAAGCGGAAAAAATGTTCACAGAGGGGACCTATCTCGGATATTAAGGATGTCTAGAGGATGCCTAGAGTATGCCTAGCAGAAAACCTATATTTCCTATAAAAAGGGGGAGCAACTCGCCTGAGTCTCACTTTCAGAACAGCAGCCCAGCGGTGCAGACCTCTGCAGCCTTCATCTGGCTCTTCCTCTTCCACAGCATCCAGTCATGTCCACCATGGATTGTAACAAAGTCCTTTCGGCAGCCACCATCGTTCTGCAACAGTGCAAAGCCATCTGCAGTCTCTGTGAACTCTACTGCAAGAAGAAAAAGAGGCAGCCAAAAAGAGTCTGGATCTGAAGATGGTTTGCCAGAAGAGCAGAGGATGGACTGTACAACAAGCTGATGGTGGAGCTGAGGAACGAAGACCTTCATGCATTCCAGAACTTCATGAGGATGCCTCTAGCCATGTTTGACGAAGTTGTACAGCTCCTGACACCCAGGTTGACCAAGGCAAACATCAGCTTCCGGCCCAGCCTGGAACCTGGGCTCAAGGTGGCACTCACTCTGTGCCACCTGGCCTCAGGGACCTCGTACAGGAGCATGCAGTACGGCTGGAGGGCGCCATCTAACACCATCAACATTGTGGTCAGAGAAGTGGTGCAGGCCATCATCGAAGAATACAAGGAGGAGCTCCTCCAGTACTCCTCCACTGAAGAAGGATGGAAGAAAGTTGCAGAGCAGTGATATCAGAAGTGGAACTTCCCCCACACCGTTGGAGTCATAGATGGCAAGCACGTGACCTGCAAATCTCCAGCCAAGTCGGGGTCCACTTATTTCAACTCCAAGGGCTTCTTTAGCATCATCCTCTTCGCCATGGTCGATGCTGACTACAAGTTCATGTATATCGATGCTTCAGGCAACGGGTCATCTTCAGATACCCAGGTATACAATGCCGGTCACCTCAAGGAGGAGCTGGAACGCAACCTCATCGTGGGCTTCCCAGATCCAGAACCCCCGCCCAATGACACACAAGATGTGCCCTACTTCATCGTGGGGGATGACGCCTTCTCCCGCAGAACCTACCTCATGAAGCCCTACACTTCCAGACTCCTCACCCGTTAAGAGAGGATCTTCAACTACAGGCTGTCCAGGGCAAGGCGGGTGGTGGAGAACGCCTTTGGCATCCTGGCCAACAGGTTCCAGGTACTTCTCACCACCATGCAGCATTGCCCAGAGACTGTGAGGAGGATCATAGAAGCTTGCTGCATCCTGCACAATCTCATGCGCACCCGCTACCCAGTCTTGCAGAACAGGCTCGAGGACCTCCAGCAAGGCAATGGGGACATGGAGCCTGGAGAATGGAAGCAAGGGCAAAACCTGATAGACACTGAGGATGTGCAAGGCCCCAACAGAGCCTCACATGAAGCGAAGAAGCAGCGCAACCTCCTGAGACACTGGTGCAACTCCCCAGCTGGAGCAGTAGAGTGGCAACACAGGATGGTAGATGCTTAATGGATGCTTCCTTCAGCCTGTCTCATCACACGGATGAGATTGGGCCATGTATGTTTGGTTTGCCTACAATGAACAGGGCGTTTAATAAAGAGTTGTGTTTGTGTTGACATGTGTGGATAATTATTACATTATTATTGATAATAAAGGGCCGTAGGTGTGGTACCTGGGAGGGTGGACCATACAGTCCCACTATGCTTGCACTGGAGGTTTATCTATCCCACAGCTATTACCCATACCAAAGGTATCCTTGCCCATCCCATTGCTATCTTAACCCATCCCACAAGCATGCAAAGGCTTAAACCATTTCTAAAACTTTCCACGAAGACTTTATTGAAAAAAAGAAACGAAGCAAGTGTATGAATCAAAAATAGACTTTATTAACAACAAGCTATCAGACAAAAATGAGTCTCTGGCACTCCTCTTGGTTGCTCAGTCCCAGGGGTGAAGGCTGCAGGTGCTGTGGAGGTGGCTGGTGCTGGAGTGCTTGTTCTCAGCTCCTCCAGAAGCAGAAGCAGCAGAAGCACCAGCCCCAGAAGAGCGAGCCCATGCTGCAGAAGCCCCAGGAGAACCAGAGTGAGGGCCAGGGGATGGGATGGTAGCCCTGTCCCTCTTGCCAGGGCTGGCAGCAGATGGCTGAGGCTTGCTGTGCTTCCGCATGGTTGTGGGGTTGCTGGCTGGCAGGGAGGCTGGCAGGAACCAAGGCTGGCAGGAAGGCTGGCAGGGAGGCTGGCACCAAGGCAGGCAGGAAGGCTCGCAGGCAGGCAGGCACCAAGGCTGGCAGGCAGGCAGGCAGACATGAACCAAGGCTGGCAGGAAGGCAGGCAGCAAGGCTGGCAGGCAGACATGAACCAAGGCTGGCAGCAAGGCTGGTAGGCAGACATGCAGGCAGGGCAGGCAAAGCAGTCGATGTGTCTGGAAGTAGGTCTTTCCTCTGAATGGCGACCTGCTTCCGAGCTGCTTCTGTTATATCCGCGGGGCTGATGCAATGCATCCTCCCTGCATGCGCAATTAATGCCAGGCATCCATTAGGCTTCCGCTGTGCATCCGCTAGGCTTCCGCTGTGCATCTGCTTCATCCGTTCGAGGTCCCCCGCAAGCCTAGCGGACGCGCCATCCGCTCCCATCCGCTTCCATCCGCTGGGCTTCCATTCCGCATCCGCTTTGCATCCGCCCTGCGTCCTCCCCGCGTCCGTCTTATCCACTCCGGTTATGCAAATTTTTGCCCCTTTTGAGAGCGGATAACAACGGATGGAACATTTTGCTCGTCCGCTGTGTCCTTTTTGCATCCGTTGGGCAGTGTGACATGGGCTTAAGATTTTTAACTATGTTTTTCTTTGTTTACTTTCAATCCTGCTACTTCCCCATTCTCTTCTGTTCTCGTCATTAATTTGGGACCAGTTTCCAATGGTTCTTCTAGGATAAATATCAAATAATCCATAAATACTTGTAATTTATATTTTTCTTTTTTTATTCCTATATCTTTTAATTCTACGTCTTGTCTTATATTCTTGTTTAACACTTCCAGTGTTAATATAAATAGCAATGGGGATATGGGCATCCTTGTTTTGTTCCTTGGCTATTACTTTTGCTGTTTGTAGTATATTGTCTTAATTATGTTTATAAATTTCTCTCCAAAGTCCATACAATCTAGCTGTTTCATCATAAATTGCCCATTTACATTGTAAAATGCTTTCTGCATGTCTAAAAAGATCAAATTTGTTTTTCTGAATGTGTTTCATAATATTCCAGTGTATCAAAAAATAGATCTTACATTGTTTTTTATTTGTCTTTTTGGTAGGAATCAATTTTGGTTGGGATGAATAAATTCATTAAAACTATTTTAAGTCTTTCTGCCATTATTGATGCAAATATTTTGTAATCTGCATTTAGTGATGATATTGGCCTATAGTTTTTTACTTGTGTCAGATCTGTTTCTTCTTTTAGAATTAAGGTAATATTTGCTCTGTCCAAATATTTGATATTTAGGCCTCTAGCAGTACTTCATTATAAACCTCTTGATAGGCTTAAGGTATCTTATAGATGTTTATACATTTCTGCTGGTAATACAACTGGTCCTGGAGTTTTATTATTTTTGCCTGTTTGTCACCTCTGTCAGCTCCATCATCATTATTTTTTCATTTAACATATCTTTGATGTTCTCATTTAACATATTTTTGATGTTCTTTGGTAGTTTAGCTCTTTCCAAGTATTATATCATCATTTCTTCCTAATTTTTTTCTTTATCATATAATTTTTCATAAAATTCTTGAATTATTTTCTTTTTAATCTCATTTTCCTCTTCACATCTTTTCACATCAGTTTCTTCTCTTTTTCCTTTTTCAGTTTGTAGGCTAACCATCTTCCAGATTTATTAGCATTTTCCAAGAAGTTTTGTTTTGCACTTTTAATTTGTTGCACCAATTCTTCCTTTTCTATTAAGTTCAGTATATGTTTTATTATTTCCATTCAATTTTTTAAAATTTTCTTTTGTGGATGTCTTTGTAATTCCAATTCAAGTTTTTTAAATTCTTCCCTTAATGTCATTTTATTTTGTTGTTTTTTCTTAATCTTTTTTTGCAATTTAAGTTATAGCTAATCCCCTAGTATGTGCTTTAGCTGTGTCCCATACATTTTGCAGTAATGTCTCTTTTTTTTAATTTTCTTTGAAGAAAAATTCCATTTCCTTTGCTGTTGCTTGTATAAATTCTTTATCTTTTAATATAGATTGATTCAGTGTCCATCTCAACTTTTTATTTTCTCCTTTCCAGTTTACTTTTATCAGATTGTTGTCAGCCCAGTATTGGTTTCTATCTCAATTTCTTGCAAATTGGTTCTTAATTCAGGTGACATCCATATCATATCAGTTCTGAACCATGATTTATGTTTATTTGAATAGAATTTGTATTGATTTTTTTTCAAGTTCATTTCTCTCCACATATCCTGTATACAAGTTTCTTCTATCATTTTAAAAAATGCCTTGGGAAGTATTTTTCTTTCCTTTTTTCCTGTCTTACTACTTCTATAGTCTAATTTTGCATCTATAGTTGCATTAAAGTCTCCTACAATGCAAATATTTTGATACTCTATTTCTAATATCTTTTTATGCAACTTTTGGTAAAATTCTTCTTGCTTATTATTTAGTGCGAATATTGCTATCAAAAGTATCTGTTTTTGGTTCATCACTATTTCCACCATTTAAAACCCTTCCTTCTTCATCTGCATATATTTGTTTGGAACTTATTGTTTCCTTAATGTATAGAGCTGCATTAAGAGTTATCCCTCTTTTCTTTTGCTGTGCTGATGAAAAATATAATTTCCCAATTTTAGGCCATTTCAATAATTTACTGTGTTCTTTTTTATATGAGTTTCTTGCAAGCAAATTATATCTATTTTTAACTTTTGTAATTGTGTAAAAAATCCTTTTTATGGGGGAATTCAATCCATTTATATTTATTGTCCATATTTCATTTTCCCTCTCCATCTCCTTTACTTATATATAGGTTTAATTCTAGTTGTTCTTGTCTTCTCTGTTCTTTTGCCCTTGCTCCTTCTTGTTCTGTCTTTTCTGTTTCACCTTCTTCTCGTATATTTCTCTCTTCTACTGTTGCTTCCTCCTTTCCTTTATCTTCCAGTTCTTCTCTTGTTTCTTTTCTCTCAGTTGCAGCAATGTAGTTATCTATCGAATTTACCTTATATTTTTTGTCATTCCAATTAACTGTTCCCTTTGGGATCAGCCATCAAATTAACTTCTCTTTTAATCAATGGTCAAGAATTGATATTGTTTCCATATATCTCTAACCCTCCTAGGAATCAGTTTCAGAACTGTGATTTCTTTCTCTATATATTTGTAAAACCATATAATAACATACAAATACCATTTTTCCCTGAAAATAAGAACCTGTCTTATATTTTTTGCCACTAAAAAAGGCACCAGGTCTTATTTTGGGGGGATGTCATCCACTGACTAACCTCACTTGCGTGCGTTGCCCCCGGCCTCCTTTTCACTGACAGAGGCCTTCAGGAACTTCTTCTGTAGTTGGCAAGGCTTTCCTGAAAGTCTCTCCATCAGATGACAGAGCTCTGGATTGATCCAGAACTTTGTTATCAGCTACAGAGGCCTTCAGGAAAGCCTTGCCAGCCTTGCCAGCTGCAGAAGAAATGGGCCAGGTGTCGGAGGGTGCAAGGCCTGGCTACAACTGTCCAAAGATAAGTAGTAGGGCAGCTCCACCACCCAATCCCCACCCTAGGTTAATGGATGCTTCCTGCAGCCTGTCTCATCACACTGATGAGATTCGGCCATGTATGTTGAGTGGCCCTACAATGAACAGGGCATTTAATAAAGAGTTGTGTTTATGTTGAAATGTGTGGATCAATGATTACATTGTTATTGATAATAAAGGGCCATAGGTGTGGCACTTGGGAGGGTGGACCATACAGTCCCACGATGCTTGCACTGGAGGTTTATCTATCCCACAGCTATTACCCATCCTACAGATATCCCTGCCCATTCCACAGCTATTACCCATTCCAAAGGTATCCCTGCCCATCCCACAGCTATTACACATCCCACATGTATCCCTGCCCATTCCACAGCTATTACCCATTCCAAAGGTATCCCTGCCCATCCCACAGCTATTACCCATCTCACAGGTATCCCTGCCCATCCCACAGCTATCTTAACCCATCCCACAAGCATGCAAAGGCTTAAACCATTTCTAAAAGTTTCCACCAAGACTTTATTGACTAAAAGAAGTGAAGCAAGTGTTGAAGCAAAGATAATCTTTTTTAATAACAAACTGTAAAAGAAAATGACCCAAGTGTCCCAAGCAAAGATAAAGTCATCAAGTAGCAACCCAGTCTCTGACAACTCTTCTCAGTCACTCTGACGCATGCCCATCGTCTCAGGGGTGAGGGGTCCAGATGCTGTGGAGGTGGCTGCTGCTGGAGTGCTGGTCTGAGGCGCCATTGGGGTACCTAGCCCCGAGAGGACAAAGGAGACGGCGTGTGGAGGAAGCTCTCAGAGAGCTGGCTCAGTCCTGTGATGTTGAGAGCCCCTTCCTCCAGGACATGGGGTGTCAGTCCCAAGACCAATGACAGATGTTCTAAGGCCGGGCTTGGCTGTGAGGTGCAGGAAGGAGGAGTGTAGTGGGGCTGTCTGGTGTGCAGGTGAGCGAGGTGAGGCATGGTTGGCATCTGTGGCGTGGGTGGCATCTGTGGCGTGGGTGGCATCTGTGGCGTGGGTGGCATCTGTGGCATGGGTGGCATCAGTGGCACTAGTGGCATATGGTTTACCTGTGCCTGGACTGGGAAGGGCTGCCTGTGCTGCTGGAGCTCCTGGTAGCTGTAGCCTTGGAAGGTGAGGGCCTGTGGAAAGCCTTGGAAGGGCAGTGACATCACCTGGGGTGGAGGAGCAGACCTGGACTGGGTCGGAGCAGGTTCAGCTGGGTCTGGAGGGTTGTGAAGAAGACCGGTGATCCTGTCCTTGATCACCTGGTACTGTGATTCGGACATGTCCATGAGGTTCTGGTTGACATAGGTGAGGAAGGGCTTGCAGTTGGAGGATAGTATGTCGGTGTGTACAGCTGAGAGAGGAGATCTACGCTGCTTCTGATGGTGTCCCTGATCTCCAGCAGGACAGTGTGGCTCTGCCCCTCTGGTCTGCCTCTCTGCCTGCTTTCTGTGAAGGTGGAGCTGGGGGTGGATGTGGGTTGGTCTCTGGTGGAAGTGCCCTCTCCTTGCTCCCCCTGTGTCAGGGGGTCCTCCATGGCTCCGCCACGGGGAGTGCAGCTGTCGGGGGGGTCTCCGTCGTGGCATGCTCCACAGATACCTGCCTGGACACAGAAGCTGACTCTTGGCCAGAAGGGGACTGGCTCTCTGCGGGCTGCCTGAGAGAGAGGGTTGTCAGAGGGGTTGCTCTCGGATCTCACCCTCCAAGAAGCTCGGTCCATCAGCTTGACCATGGCCTGGCCAGATTTCTTGAGGTGAAGCTTCCCGTACCAGGTGTGCATGTGCTTCCACCAGCCGAGGAGGACCTCCGAAGTGTAGCCCAGGCTCTCCGCCTTCTCTCTCCAAGCAGCCTACTTCCTTTTGGTGTCCCTGTACTGTTCCTTCCACCATAGATACTCGTTCTCCCTCAGCCATTCCAGCACCTCATCCTCATGTTTCTCTTCGATGGAGTATTGCCTCCTCTCCCGTTCTCGCGTATGCCTCTTCCTCCCTCTGGCAGGGCCATCTGGGCCCTCATCAGAGAGGCTTCGAGGTTGTAGGGGCTGCTCCACCACACCACCACCACCACCAGCAGCAGCAGCAACAACAATAGCAGCAAAAGCAGGACCATAAGCACCAGCAGGCCAGCAGCACCAGCAGCACCAGGATCAGCAGCAGCAGAGCAAGCACCAGCAGGACCAGCAGGACCAGCAGCAGCGCCAAGAGAGTAAGCACCAGCAGAAGCACCAGCACCAGCAGAGCACCAGCAGAAGCACCAGCACCAGGAGCAGCGCCAGCAGAGTAAGCACCGGCAGAAGCACCAGCACCAGGAGCAGTACCAGCAGAGTAAACACCAGCAGAAGCACCAGCACCAGGAACAGTGCCAGCAGAAGCTCCAGCACCAGAAGAGTCAGCCCGAGCAGCAGAAGCCCCAGCAGAAGCAGAGTCAGGGCCAGGGGGTGGGATGGTGGCCCTGTCCTTCTTGCCAGGGCTGGCAGCAGATGGCTCAGGCTTCCTCTTCTTCCCCATGGTTGTTGGCTGGAGCTGTGTCTGGCAGCAGGTCTTTCCTCTGAATGGTGACCTGCTTGCGAGCTGCATCCCCTTATATCCACGGGGCTGACACAATGCATTCTCCCTGCATGCGCAGTGAACGCTTTGCATCCGCTAGGCATCCACTAGGCTTCCGCTCTGCATCCGCTTCATCTGCTTGGCATCCGCTCTGCATCCGTTCCTTCCGTTGCGCGTCTGCTTCGCTGTGCTCCCCCGGAAGCCCTGCGGATGTGTCATCCGCTTCTATCCACTTCCATCCGCTAGGCTTCCATGGAGCATCCGCTTTCCATCCTTGCTACGTCCTCTCCCCGTCCGTTCCTTTCTGTTGTTGTCCGCTGTGCTTATGCAAATTCGGGGCACTTTTGAGAGCGGATAACGATGGAACATTTTCTCGTCCGCTGTGTTCTGTTTACATACGTTTTGCATCCGTTGGCCTATGTGACAGGCCCTTTAAGTGTTAAACTATTTCACAATTAAACATGTTTAATAAAATTAGTCTCTATCCATTAATGTTGCCCTTGTCCAATTATATTTGTAGAGAGTAATAAAGATAATTTAGATGGAAATAAGGAAGAACTAAAAAAAGGACAAAAATATTTTTAGTCCAAAGCAACAAGATAACATTTGGGAGTGATTGAGGCAGGTGCATCACTAATTCACTTGAAGATAAGACAAGGGAGAGGTTATAACACAATCAGACTTACAAGATTGTAATTATAGCCAATATCCATAAAATAGTTTTAGCCTTCCTATAAAATTGACTTCCTGGTGTGGTTTACTCAATGTGACTGATAGATTTTGAGGTGACTAGGACATAAATGATTGTCTGAAGGGCTTCTTATTAATGGCAATTAGGTAGGTTTGTGCAAAGGCCTTCCTGATTTCAGCTACCACCTGCTCTTTGAGCGGAGTTGTGAATCGAGGATGATCCCCGATTGTGGTTCAGTCTTGAACAGAGACTTACAAATTCATCTAAGACCAAAGATGAAAACTCCTCAGATGCAGGAGGCCCAAATAACCATAGCCATTTGGTTTTGCCACGATTCAGCCTAAGCCTGTTCCTCCCTATCCAGATCCAAACCTCAAAACATTGCATCAGAACATTGCAATAAAAACCTGGAAGGCCCAGTATCAAGATGTTTGGTTTGATATCATCTGCATATTGATGACACTGAACCCACAAATGGATGAATGGCCTCCCCAGCTCTTTCATGTAGAGATTTAATAGGCAGAGTGACAATGTTGAGTCCTCAGATATTTTACAAGTGAGGGACAATGAAACAACCACAGAGGAAGGAGAACCATTGCAACAGTGCCCTTCCAAATTTTTCAGCAGTCCAGAAAGATACCATGGTTAATGTATGAAAAAATCACTAGAATATCAAGGACTACAAGAATGGTTGCACCTGTCAGCTTTGAAATTCAGCTGCCACATTTTATTTGAAGGGGGTTGGGGGAATTGAAAAGTTCCAGGTTATTCTGTATGTTGTATTAAGAAATTCTAGTTGCAGTTAATTGGTTCTTGTGATTTATGAAGTGTAGAAGTGGGAGGAGAGAAGGGAGGAGAGAAGGTGGATTCTGTATGACGTGCGAAAATAATTTCACTTTGGGAAATTGCTTTACACATACCAGATCTGTTTCTAAATAAATCAATCAGAGAGAAAATGTCTTGGAGTGATTGATGTCATGGATACTTTCTGGATGTTTTACATTTATTTCCCAAAGTCGACTTTTATTTTTTGAAGGGGCTTGGCTTTTACCCAGGAGTTCTTTTTCCAGAGATGGAGAAAGATCAACAATCAGCCGAAGTTGGACATGCGCAGGGTGAGTGTGTGGAGGCCCTCCCTCCGGAATATTAACTGGATCTGCCAGCCCTTGTTTGGAGGAGATGATGGATGTTTTCAGAATGGCAGTAGAAAAAAGAGATTTTGGAGCTATACCAAAGCATTTCAACTCAAGAAGTTGTTATAACCCAGATGTAACCCACCAGTCTGAAGAGAAATCTTTCTCTAGCCCCAGGCATATCACTATTTTGTCAGATTGGAGGGAAGAGAGACAATTGGGGTCGGACCTCTCTCAAGAAGACACACCCAAGATTTATTCTGGAAGTCCATCCAGGGCAGTTTTACATCAACAGTTCCAGAATTTAAAGGTGACAGGCTTGGTCTCACAGTCTGTTTGGACAGGTGGAAGCTTGAGATCATCCATATTCACTTACCCAAGTATTGTGAGGGACGAGGAGACTATACAGATGCCAGTTGGAGGAAGCCAGAAATAAGCATCCACTGACAGAGGTGTGTGTTGCAGCCTTCGAGGCAATCCCCTCATTTTCCAGAAGAAATTTTGCCCCCTGCAGAGAGCATCGCTCCAGGGTGGGGATTTTATCCAGGCCATGGTGGATTCAATGCCAATGGCACCAACACAGCCCTGGTCTGAAGGGGGGTTGCCAAGACAGCAGACAGCAGCCACTTCCCCTCCACCTGACCAGGGAACCAGGCCACACCCATTTTCCTCCTGGCAACTACAAATGGAGCCCCAACCTGCAGCAAGGCCAAAGGGACCCCTATTTCAGAGAAGCACCACCCAGCCAGGATTCAGGGGGCCTACCCAGCCTACATACACCACCCAGCCTGTTCCTCTCATTCCAGTACAACCTGCAGGGGCCTAGCATGTGCCACCTCAGCAACCACGACCCAGGCTGGACCAAATATCCTTTAAGGCCGTATTTGATGGCTGCCGTGAACATTTCAATTACTTCCTCACTTGAATCCAATCCCATATAGAACAGTTTGGAGATCGATACGCCACAGAGTGTGATTTGGTTATGGCCATAACAAATGGGATGAATTAAGGGGATGCTTCAGACTGGGTGGCCCAACTACACAATGAACAAGCCCCCGAATTACACGATGTAACCAGATTTATTCAATTATTAAGACTCAGATTTGAAAACCCAGACAAGGTAGCAAAGAATGAAGAGCAGTGAATGGAAATGAGGCAGGGCAAGTGACCCTTGTCAGAATTTATTTGGGACTTTAGAAGGGTCACAAGCCACCTCATGGATTGGCCTGAAAGAATGACTTTACACTATTTTAAAAACGCCATTGATCCAGAAGTAAAGAAGGCCTGTAAAATTAGGGGAATCCCAGATACCTTACAATCATGGTATGCTGCCTCCCTCGGCTTAGATTGAAGCATCAACCCACACAGGAAATCCCTTCTGGCAGCCCTGCCTAAGAGAATTGTGGCTAGAAGACCGCTGACCGGACCAGCCAAAACTGCTTGTACCCAACCCACCAGGGTGCTGAAATGTTACTGATGTGGCCAAGCCGGCCAAGGAGCAGCAGACTATCTGGCCCCTGCTCCTGTACCACAACCACTAATCCAGCTTTTAGAGGTCGGAAGAATCAAGAAAGACCCCTGGCCAGGGGCGGGTTCACCAAACAGCTAGGAAAGCCCCCTCTGTGCAGATGGGAGCAAAGGACCACCAGACCACCACCACGTCCCCAAGAACCTGACCCACAAAGATGTCCCAATGGTGAGTGATCCCATCATACCTTTTACAGTCAAGGTCAAGTTAGTGGCACCAAACACAGAGGAGACCAGGGAGTTAGACGCTGTCATTGATTCTGGGTGTTCTAGATGTCTTATTAGACTCCCCATCAATTGAACAATTGGGCATAATGATTAAACCGCTAAAACGCCCAATCAGATTTGAGCAAGTGGGTGAAACCTTAATTGGGGGGAGAGCCACTCAAATGACAGAATTGATCAAGATGGAATTAGGGCCCCATCGTGAACTCATACGCTTCATAGTGGCCCCCAAGATGTCAGACTTGCTTGGCTAGGCAAATGGGCCTAATGATCAAATGGGACAATGGATTCAGAAAAATCCTTTGATGGGTCTATTGACCCCTCTTCCACCCACTACAAAGCCACCAGTTAGCACGAACCCAGAGCCTGAGCCAGCATCCATGGCATCCCACCTTCTCCTAGATAATGCCCAGGTACCCAACCAAAATAAAGACTTGGCTGAAGCATTCAGTGAAGAAGAATGTAATGTTTTACCTCCCCATCGAGCCACTGATTATGCCATAGAATTAGAGCCTGGGGCGAAATTACGAAAACCAAAGATGTCTTCCATGACAACTGCCAAAATGACTGAATGGAAGAAAGAAATACATTGACAGCAATTTGGAACAAGGGTTATTGAGCCTGTCAAATCAAGATTAGCTGCCCCCGTGTTGTTCAAGGAGAAGAAAGATGGCAGGTTGAGATTGTGTGTTGACTTTAGAGGCGTGAAAGCCATATGCGTCAAAAACATATATCCTGTCCCCCTTATGAATGACTTATTGAACCACCTGTCGAAGGGCAAGGTATTCACCAAGCTAGATCTCCAGGAAGATTACTACTGGGTCCATATCAAAGAGGGAGAGGAGTGGAAAACTGCTTTTAACTGCCCTCTGGGTAGCTTCCAATTCAAAGTCATGCCTTTCAGACTTCAGGGAGTTCCTGCAGTGTTTATGCAGCTCATCAATGAGGTGCTACACCCGCATCTTTACTGGGGGGTCCTCGTGTACCTGAATGACATCCTTGTCTTCAGTCAAACCATGGAAGAACATGTTCAATTGGTCCAATAAGTTCTAAAAAAACTTCTAGTTGCCAAATTATATGTGAAACTCTCAAAATGCAAATTCCACAAAGGGTCGCTGGGCTACTTAGGCTATGGAATATCCAACCTGGGGATTGAAATGGACCCCGGAAAGGTGAAAACAATGCTGGACTGGCAACCCCCCAGAACCTGAAAACAACTTCAAAGTTTCTTGGGGTTTGCCAACTTCTATAGACAATTCATTCCGTCCTTTGCTGAAGTTGCCCTCCCATTGACAAAGCTATTAAAAACAGGCCTGTCACCCACCAAACCGAAGCTGAGTCAACCCCTGGCTTGGACTATGAACTGTCAGAAAGCTTTTGAGACCTTAAAATGCCTCTTCGCAGCTGAGCCCATCCTCCAGACGCAACCAAGCCTTTTATTGTCCAAACAGATGCAAGTGATGTTGCAGTGCTAACCATTTTACTGCAAAAAGACTCTCAAGGCCAACTGAAATCTTGTGCTTAAGTGTCCAAAAAGCTGACAGACACAGAGCAAAGGTGGGCAGTCTGGGAGAAAGAAGCATTTGCTGTATTTTTTGACTTGGAGGCATTTATTGCTGCTTTATTGACTTGGAAGCATTTTCTAGAAGGGCCGCCAGAGACACCTCAAGGCTCTAAAGACCCCTAGGAGATTATCGCCCAAAGAAGTTGAAAATATTGGGCCCAATATTTCAAGTGATTCAACTTCAGCATTAAATATATCCCCAGAGGAAAAAACGTACTGGCGGATACTCTGTCCAGAAAACCTCAGTTTGACAGCCATTGAGAGGAAATAGTACAAACCTTAATTTCAGAAGCTCAATCAGCAGGCCAAGTGACCACTCGAGTCCAAGCCAACTGCAACCCCAAACACCTGGAAGATAAACAGACTATAGAATTCAAAATGGCCCTATTGACCACTCCTTGGTTCCTGGAGCATCAAACCAAGTTGACAATGAATGATGGACTAGCTTGGAAAGGGACTAAGCTTTATGTACCCACAACCCTAAGACTACTGGTACTAAAGCATAGCCATGACTCCCAGCTGGGAGGCCACTTCAGATTCCTAAAAACCCTACATTTACTGAGAAGACAGTTCTGGTGGCCAAAAATGAAACCTGATGTCGAGGACTATGTAAAAGGTTGTTCAATTTGTGCCGCAATGAAACACAGAACTGGAAAACCCCCTGGCCTCCTGCAACAAGTTGCTGAACCAACCCAACTTTGGGAAGAAATCGCAATGGACTTTATTGTTGAATTACCTAAGAGTGAAGGGACCATCATTTGGACTATAATTGACTTATTCTCTAAACAGGCCCATTTTATAGCCTGCAAAGGACTTCCATCTGCAAAAAAACTTGCAAAGCTGTTCATGAAACATATCTATAGACTATATGGAGTACTTCATAGAATAATATCAGACAGAGGGGTACAATTTACTGCAAAATTTTGGAGGGAATTTCTGAAATCCATTGGTTCCTCTCAAGAGTTATCCTCAGCTTTCCATCATGCTTGTAACGGAGCAGCGGTGAGGGCTAACGCCATGATTGAACAATGCATTAGATGTTATGTAAATTATAAACAAGAAAATTGGGCTGAGTTATTACCTTTTGCAGAGGTTGCTTACAATAATGCAGTACATGGCAGCATGGGATTGACTCCATTCCAAATCAACACTGGAATGGATTTTGTCCTGATGCCAGAGTTACCTGCCTCATCCATGTCCCTAACAGAATGGATGAACTCATTAAAGAAAGGGTGGGAAGATATAAAAAAAGCTTTGACCGAAGCTGCAAAAAAATATAAAAAACAGGTGGATAAACATAGATCCCTTCAACTGCCTTTTAAAGTAGGGGACAAAGTATATTTGTTGACCAAGTATCTTAAGTTGAAACTGCCCAGTAAGAAGTTGGGTCCAAAATTCTTGGGTCCATTTCCAATTTCAAAGATAATCAGTAACTGTCTAATTAAGTCTTCCTCGACTATTGGGGAAAATTCATCCAGTGTTCCATTGTAGTTTACCAAAACCAGCTACTACATCAATAATAAGACCACTGCCAATTGCTCCCCCTAAACCGTTAATGGTACGGGGGGAAACACATTATGAAATTCAAAAAATTCATGTTTCTAGATTACACTGTGGCCGATAGCAATATTTGGTCTTATGGAAAGGATACCCCCTCTCAGGTGTTAGTTGGGTAAAGAGTTGGGATATTCATGCTGATCAATTGGTTAACCAATTCCATGAGGATTTTCCCCACAAACCAAAGGGTCCTCGTGGAGGGGGGAGAGGGGGTAAGGATAATGTATCTGTTTTTTTTCTTTTCTTTTTGGAGGAGGAGTTTTTAAAGGGGGACACCCGTCAGCTTTGAAATTCAGCTGACACATTTTATTTGAAGGGGGTTGGAGGAGTTGAAAAGTCCAAGGTTATTCTGTATGTCATATTAAGAAATTCCAGTTGCAGTTAATTGGTTCTCATAATTTATGAAGTGTAGAAATGGGAGGAGAGAAGATGGATTCTGTGTAACACGTGAAAATAATTTCACTTTGGGAAATTGCTTTACACATACCAGATCTGTTTCTAAATAAATCAATTGGAGAGAAAATGTCTCGGAGTGATTGATGTCATGGATACTTTCTGGATGCCTTCCAGCACCCAGGGGTGGGATTGTGCCTGTTCAGGCTGGTTTGAACAAACTGTATGTTAATTTTACATCCAATTAGGCGAACGGGAAGTTTTGAAGACCAGGTGGCCTTGCCCACCCTGCCCTGCCCCTCCCAGGAATCCCTACGAGGCCCATCTGGCTCCCAGGTAAATGTAAGGTAGCCTCCTGGGACCAAAAACTGTGTGTGTGTGGGAGGTCTGGTGCTGCCCCTCATGCCCCATTTTTGCTCCAAGGAGGCTCCAGGGAGGGTTTTTAGGCTGAAAACGGGGCACGGGGGGGCAGCATCGACCCCCTGCACCTCGTTTCTGCTCCCAGGAGGCTCCAGGGAGGCTTTCTAGGCTGAAAATGTCACACCCCTGCACCCCGTTTTTGCTCCCAGGTCGCTCCAGGTAGGCTTGCTAGGCCGAAAACTACCCCCCCACACCTTGTTTTGCTCCCAGGAGTCTCCAAGGAGGCCTCCTCTGCTCCTCTTTTGTGAATCCTGATGAAGCCATGCTGCAATAGCCCTCTTGCAGCAAACCAATGTCTTCTGCTTTCCAGGGAGGTCCACAGTGGAATCATAAAAAGAAGAAAAATCAAGACTACAAGAAAGAAAAGGTGGAGCTGGGATTGCATGATGGTGGTGCTTCAGGCTGTTTTTCCCTGAAGAAACCCCTGCTTGTTTTCTACCTACCTACCTACCTAATTTTTAAACCACCTATTTCCATCACAAAAGGTCACTGTATGGTATACAAACACAATTTTTATCATGCATCCTCAATTTATTTCATTCTTGAAAAACTCCAGTACTGGTCCCAAGTTCTCAAAATTAAGCCCCTGTCACACTGCACCAACAGATGCAAAGAGGATGTAAAATGGACAAAAAAGCTTGCCATCCGTTGGTTAATGCGATGTATCCGTTCTGTACTCACTGCCCCCATTTTGCTTCCTCTCTATCCATCCAGCTTCCGTTTATGGACGTTTCATCCGCTCAGAAAGTGTTGAGCTGCTCAAAACTTTTGCATGGAAAATGTATACAATTCGTCCGTTCTACATCTGCTATGCATCCGCTAGGCATCCTTTCTGCATCCGTTACGCATCCGCTATATCCACTAGGCATCCGCATCCGCGCAACTCGCATCCGCTTGAACACAGGGAGGAAGCGGAACAGACGCGGAACGGAAGCAGAATGGATGCATAGCGGATGCAGCACAGAAACAAAGCATTTAAAACGGAAAAAACGTTCGCAGAGGGGACCTATCTCGGATATTAAGGATGTCTAGAGGATGCCTAGAGGATGCAAAGGGACACCTATACTGCCTATAAAAAGTGGGAGCAACTCACCTGCATCTCACTTTCAGACCAGCAGCCCAGCTGTGCAGACCTCTGCAGCCTTCATCTGACTCTTGCTCTTCCACAGCATCCAGTCATGTCAACCGTGGATCGTAACACAGTCCTTTTGGCAGCCACCATCCTTCTGCAACAGTGCGAAGCCATTTACAGGCTCTGTGAACTCTACTACGGGAAGAAAAGGAGGCGGCCAAGAAGCGTCTGGGTCCGAAGATGGATCGGGAGAAGAGCAGAGTACGGACTGTACAACAAGCTGATGGTGGAGCTAAGGAACAAAGACACTCGGGCATTCCAGAACTTCATGAGGATGCCTCCAGCCATGTTTGACGAAGTTGTACAGTGGCTGACACCCAGGTTGACCAAGGCAAACACCAAATTCCGGCCCAGCTTGGAACCTGGGCTCAAGGTGGCACTGACTCTGCACCACCTGGCCTCAGGGACCACCTACAGGAGCATGCAGTACGGCTGGAGGGTGCTACACAACACCATCAGCATTGTGTTCAGAGAAGTGGTGCAGGCCATCATTGAAGAATACCTGGAGGAGCTCCTCCAGTGCCCCTCCACTGAAGGATGGAAGAAAGTTGCAGAGCAGTGGTATCAGAGGTGGAACTTCCCCCACAACGTTGGAGCCATAGATGGCAAGCACGTGGCCTGCAAAGCTCCAGCCAAGTCGGGCTCCACTTATTTCAACTACAAGGGCTTCTTCAGCATCGTCCTCTTTGCCATGGTCGATGCTGACTACAAGTTCATGTACATCGATGCTTCAGGCAACGGCTCATGTTCAGATGCCCAGGTATACAACGCCAGTGACCTCAAGGAGGGGCTGGAAGGCAACCTCATCTTGGGCTTCCCAGATCCAGAAACCCTGCCCAACGGCACGCAAGATGTGCCCTACTTCATGGTGGGGGATGATGCCTTCTCCCTCAGAACCTACCTCATGAAGCCCTACACTTCCAGACTCCTCACCCGTGAAGAGAGGATCTTCAACTAGAGGCTATCCAGGGCAAGGCGGGTGGTGGAGAACACCTTTGGCATCCTGGCCAACAGGTTCCAGGTACTTCTCAACACCATGCAGCATCGCCCAGAGACCGTGAGGAGGATCGTGGAAGCTTGCTGCATCCTGCACAATCTCATACGCACCCACTACCCAGTCTTGCAGAACAGGCTCATGGACCTCCAACAAGGCAATGGGGACATGGAGCCTGGAGAATGGAGGCAAGGGCAAAACCTAATAGACACTGAGGATGTGCAAGGCCCCAACAGAGCCTCACGTGAAGGGAAGAAGCAGCGCAACCTCCTGAAACACTGGTGCAACTCCCCAGCTGGAGTAGTGGAGTGGCAAGACAGGATGATAGATGATTAATGGGTGCTTCCTTCAGCCTGTCTCATCACACGGATGAGATTTGGCCATGTATGTTGGGTGGGCCTACAATGAACAGGGCGTTTAATAAAGAGTTGTGTTTATGTTCAAATGTGTGGATCAATGCTTACTAATGAAGGGCCAAAAGTGTGGCACCTGGGAGGGTGGACCATACAGTCCCACTATGCTTGCACTGGAGGTTTATCTATCCCACAGCTATTACCCATCCCAAAGGTATCCCTGCCCATCCCACTGCTATCCTTACCCATCCCACAAGGGTGCAAAGGCTTAAACCAATTCTAAAAGTTTCCACCAAGACTATATTAAAAAAAAGAAATGAAGCAAGTATGTGAATCAAAGATAAACTTTATTGAACAACAAGCTGTAAAAGAAAAATGACCCAAGTCAAGTGTCCAAATAAAGTCCACACCCAGTCTCTGGCAGTCTTCATGGTCACTCGGAGGTGTGCCCAGTCTCAGGGGTGACGGGTCCAGGTGCTGTGGAGGTGGTTGCTGCTGCAGTGCTGGTCTGAAGCACCACTGGGGTGCCTGGCCCCGAGAGCTCTCGGACAGCTGGCTCAGACCCGTGATGCTGAGAGGTCCTTCCTCCATGCCATGGGGTGTCAGCCCCTGTACTGATGACAGATGTACTGAGGCCGGGCTTGGCTGTGGGGTGGAGGAAGGAATAGTGTAGTGGGGCTGTCTGGTCTGCAGCTGGGTGAGGACTGGCATGGGTGGCATCGGTGGCGTGGGTGGCATCGCTGTCGTCGGTGGCATCATTGGCGTGGGTGGCATCTGTGGCATCAGTGGAACCGGTGGCAACGGTGTCGCCTGATGACTCTGTGCCTGGACTGGGAAGGGCTGCTGCCTGTGCTGCTGAACCTCCTGGTAGCCGTAGCCCTGGTAGGTGAGGGGCTGTGGGAAGACTTGGAATGTGAGGGACATCACCTGGGGTGGAGGAGCAGACCCGGACTGGGTGGGAGCAGGTTCATCTGGATCTGGAGGGTTGTGAAGCAGCTTGGTGATCCGGTCCTTCACCACCTGGTACTGGGGTTCCTCCATGTTCCTGAGGATCTGGTTGACATAGGTGAGGGAGGGCTTGCGGTTGGAGGATGAGGAGTCGGTGTTGACCAGCTGAGAGAGGAGATCTATGCTGGTGCGGATGGTGTCCCTGATCTCCAGGAGGACAGTGTGGCTCTGCCCCTCCTGCTGTCTGGCTCTCTGCCTTTCTGTGGAGGTGAGCTGGGGGTGGTGGATGCGGCTATGGCTCTGGTGGACGCGATGTCTCCTTTCTCCCACCACACCATGGAGTCCTCCACGCACTCCACCATGGTTACAACACCTGTCCATGGGTTCTCCACCGTGGCACGCTCCACAGATACCTGCCTGGAGACAGGAGCTGACTCTCTGCCGGAAGAGGACTGGCTCTCAGCAGGCTGCCGGAGAGAGAGGGTTGTGAGAGGGGCTGCTCCTCGGTGGCGGATCTCACCCTCCAGGAAGCTGCACCTGGCCATGACGTAGGTCTCTCTGTCCGTCAGCTTAACCGGGGCCTGGCCAGATTTCTTCAGGTGCAGCTTCCCGTACCAGGTGTGCATGTGCTTCCACCAGCCGAGGAACACCTCCGAAGTGTAACCCATACTCTCCGCCCTCTCTCTCCAGGCAGCCTGCTTCCTTTTGGTGTCCCTGTACAGCCGGTGTCCCTTCCGCCACAGATAGTCATTTTCTCTCAGCCACTCCAGCACCTCATTCTCGTGTTCCTCCTCAATGTAGTATTGCCTCCTCTCCCGTTGTCGCATACGCCTCTTCCTCCCTTTGGCAGGACCAGATGGGCCCTCATCAGAGGGGCTCCCAGGTCGTAGGGGCTGCTCCTCCACACCACCACCAGCAGCAGCAATTCCAGGATCATCATCATCATCACCAGCAGCATCAGCAGCACCAGCAGCACCAGCAGGACCAGGAGCACCAGCAGGAGCATGAGCAGGACGAGCAGGATGAACAAGACCAGGAGCACAAGCAGTACGAGCAGTACGAGCAAGTCCAGGAGCACCAGCAGGACCAGCAGGACCAGGAGCAGCTTCAGCAAAGTAAGCACCAGCAGAAGCACCACCGCCAGGAGCAGCTTCAGCAGAGTAAGCACCAGCAGAAGCACCACCGCCAGGAGCAGCTTCAGCAGAAGCTCCAGCACCAGAAGAGCGAGCCCGAGCAGCAGAAGCCCCAGCAGAAGCAGAGTCAGGACAGGGGGAGGGAGGGTGGCCCTGTCCCTCTTGCCAGGGATGGCGGCAGGTTGCTGAGGCTTTTGCTTCTTCCCCATGGTTGTGGGGTTGCTGGCTGGCAGGGAGGCTGGCAGGGAGGCTGGCAGGCACCAAGGCTGGCAGGAAGCCTGGCACCAAGGCTGGCAGGAAGCCTGGCAGGCAGGCAGGCACCAAGGCTGGCAGGCAGACTGGCTGGCCGGGAGGCTGGAAGGCAGGCTGGCAGCAAGGCTTGCAGGCAGGCAGAGAGCAAGGCTGGCAGGGAGGCTGGCCAGGAGGCTTGGAGGCAGGCTGGCAGGAAGGCTGGCAGCAAGGCTTGCAGGCAGGCATGCAGGCAGGGCAGGCAAGGACTCAATGTATCCTGCAGCAGGTCTTTCCTCCGAATGCTGGCCACGTGCGAGCTGCTTCCCTTTATATCCGCGGGGCTTACGCAATGCATCCCCCCTGTACGCGCAATTAACGCTCAGCATCCGTTCGGCTTCTGCTTTGCATCCCCTAGGCTTCCGCTCTGCATCCGCTTCATCCGCTGTGCATCCACTCTGCATCCGCTGTATCCGTTCTGCGTCTACTTTGCTGAGGTCACCCGGAAGCCTAGCAGATGTGCCATCCGCTCCCATCCGCTTCCATCCGCTGGGCTTCCGTTCCGCATCCCCTTTCCATCTGCCCTGCGTCCTCCCTGCGTCTGTTCCTTTCCGTGTTATCCGCTCTGGTTATGCAAACTTTTGCCCCTTTTGAGAGCGGATAACAACAGATGGAACATTTTCCTCGTCCGTTGTGTCCTTTTTACATCCGTTTTGCATCCATTGGGCAGTGTGACAGGGCCTTTAGGGTCTGGTGGGACATCACTCATATTTCAAAGCAGGTCTATAAAACTGTATAGTATATCCTATTACAGGTATTTTGGGCTATTATACTAACAAATTATTAGGGAACAGGGCATGTGCTTTCTTTAAATACTTACTAAATGAAAACAGAGATGCAGCTATTGTTTTCCCTGAAGTCCACCATGATGTTAAATGGAGATTGAGATGATTAAACATTGCAATGGAGTGCAGTGCTACAACATTATCTGAATTGTTTGGTCTCAGGCTAGGCTTCCAGGATTGATGTTTAATATCTGATTCCTCTGAGGAATGTCTTATTAACAAGGCATTTGAACAATGTTACTGGGTCCAGAAACTACAAATGTGAATGAATATTGTCCTTTCTGTGTCTTATTTTAATAGTGACCATGGTCTTGTAAACTGGGCTATCTTTGTCTTTTACAAATAATGCGAGAGACAACTTTCATCACTTTGACCTTGACATTTCAGTTCTACTTTATTAAAAAGAATCTGCTTTGCATAACAGATTCAGTGAACTCCAGCATGGGCATTTGTTGACCTCAGTTGCTGTCTATCCCATTTTGTAATCAAGCTTTCTGAACATGATCTACCTGGGATGAGATTGTTATGAGGACTTAATAGCTCTGAATAAAGATTCCATCCTAGATCTTAATTAGTTTACCTAGGTAAAAAAAAAATCCCACGAACTCTCTTCATGATTTGTTGCTATGGTTGCAAAAAGAAACTGGTTTTTTCAAATGATAACCTTAAAAACAAATAGTTTAGTTTTCTATCGGGCTTCAACACTGCCATTATTTAAGAGTTACAGTAGCCATACACAGTTATCTATTTTGGGGACTTCCCATTGGGCTTATCACTATTCCTTGAGTCTTCACCAAGTGTATATCAGATGCATAAGCCACTTGCATCTTCGTTGAAAATTAAATGCATGCATACTTTTGAGGATTAGCCAGGCAGCTTTAGGCCAGGCTGACTGTAACCTAGGGCTTTAGTGGAAATTGTTGGTTAGTCCACATGTATTGCTGTTATTCTCAGTACTGGATGGGATTTTGCATTTCCCCCTTAGGTTCAAGCCATTCAGCTGTTATTCATAGTTCAAGAACTTTTCCTGCTTTTGCATATAACATCCAGCACTTGCTAGATCTTGTAGCAGTCACAACTAGCATATTTCTGTTCAAAATCTCAAATTTTCCAGGCACCTCATCAGCCCCTATATACTGTCTTGATCTTCTGTACATGCTAAATGAACAAGTACTCCATCATGATTCAAATATTGTCACCCAGTGATATGGAGGATTCGCATAAATTCTGCTCAAACATGGAAATATAAATTTTACAGTTGCAAGAAAAGCTTCTACAAGTCAGTTTTATGTGAGGCAGTAAAAATGTGTTATTTGACATTTGCAGAATCCAATCAATTAAATGCGGGGTCAATTTTGTTACAAGCTGTCTTCTTTCTTATGTCATTATAGTTTTAAAACTTAATTGTTATACAACACTTCACCTGCCCATAGATGCTTTTCATCTATTTTTTTATTGTTCAACAATGAAACATTTCAAAGTATTTTGAACTTTCTTCTTTCTTTTTATTTTTGTGCTTGTTTTTTGTTGTCAATTTTGTTAATCGTTACCTCACTGCTGACCAAATTATTTGAACAATTGGAAATGTACTTCTAGTTTCTATTTACTTTTTAATCATCTCTCTCTCCCCCCCTTCCCTCCCCCTTTCCCCCCTCTCTCTCTGCCTATTTCTGTAGATTTGTGCAATACCTCCCCTTATAATGTTTAGCAAGGTGGCTAAGACAGCTTTTTTAAAAATACAGTGTTAAGACTATTAAGAATTAAGCCCATCACTTACTAGTGAGCTTGTTAGTCAGTCATTAGTGTGGTGCACAATGATCGTAAAGAAAGATAAGGAAGTTACTTATTTGTAATTGATATCCCACAAATGGTTATTTATGCATCCAAACTCTCTTACCTCCTGAAAATTTTGGTAGTAAATATTCCTAATCATCAAGGACTGCTGGGACACTCTTGGGAACCGAGAGTAGCAATGAGAGCCCCACCCAAGACAATCCACAGTCGAGATGTGCTTCTTACTTATGCCTTGTTTCTTACAAACTAAACAAATCATGCTGTCTTATGTCGAAACCTAGGGAAATAGTGTGGTATTAGCCATTGGCCAACGGGCTGAACAATTGATTGGCCACAGCCACACAGTCACATGACCAACTAGCCACGTCCACAGAACCAGTTTAAAAATTTGAATCCTACCACTGGTTGCACCATCCCACTCTTGGCTCAGGCACCAAAAAAATAAGGTGTCATTGCCATCAATTGGTTGGTCATATAAAGTTTTGCAAGACAACAGTCCCACATTAAAGATTATCACAAACACATTGTATATATGCTTTTCATAATTAAACCAGTTGATTATCTTCCTATTTTACACAGCCAGCACAATGTGGTTTAGATCTCCGGCACGTTACAGTGATTGAATTGGTTGGGGTTTATCCAGCACAACTGGGAAGAATAGGATTAAGACTGATGTCTCCTGCCTTGGCTGTACAACTCAGGTAAATTATATAGGCTCTAATTGTAAAGAAAAATTTCCTCTGGCTGTTTGTCTTTAATGTCTTGATTAGATTTTTAGAGCAGGCTTTTATGGAATGAGTTTTTTCTATACAAGAGGAGTCCTAAATAGAACATCTTGTTTAAACTTGATAAATAAATAAAATAAAATATGATTCCCCATGTTATATTAAAATTAACATGTTCTTTGAAATATATTTGATGCTTCATTAATTTGTGATAAATTGTTAATTCTCTTCGTTGCACAGAGACTAGTTGCATGCTGAACTGTGCATAAGCATTTCTTCCCTGCATTGCCAAGTAACTGTGTGAAATACAAAATGGTCTTAAGTTTGGGGTTCCCCCCCCAATATTTAGTGCTGTAAATTGTTCACCTGACTGAATTTATTTTAGTTAAATGTCATATTTCAAGATCATAATTTGAAAATTCTAACATGATTTAGTCCTAATGGAAAGCAAACAGCTTCCTTAAACTGTAAAACATAATCATTTTTCCTATTTAATCATACAGAGTTATATTTCAGCATAAAGGCAACACCGATTTGTTTTTAAAAATGTTCTTTGGTCTTTAGTTATAGAAGTATACAGCTATCCTGGTAATGCATACTAGTTAGAGTACCAAAGTATCGATGCAATGAAATGTTTTTAAAGCAAGAATAAAATGAGCATGCTTACTGTCTAAAGACAAGATGGAACTTTGTTATAGTCATTGGAATTTTGAATGTTCGAAATATGCAAGGTATTTATTGCAGTACTAAGTACCTTAAATTTATCTCTCTGTTGGAGATTTTGGCCACAGCAAGATGTGGTCAAAATGCAGTGTGAGGAATGGATTATCTTTGCTTGATATTTAACAATTATACTGGAAACAGGATTATTTTCCTTTTCGGATGTTGACTATTTATTGTATACTCTAAGGCAGTGGTCACCAGCCGGTGGGCCATGAGAACATTTTGTTGGGCTGCAGAAGAATCTCACCCCCAGAGCACCCCCCCCCCAAAGCAATTAATCCAGGCTGCACAGAAACACAAGGCTGCGCCATCCACATGGCCCACGGGAACCATCCCCGTTCACTCACTCCTTACCCGGCAAACTTGCCTGCTAAAATTGCTGTTTTTCCTTTTTCTGACCATCATCTGTTCTGCTGTTCCTGGAGATTTAGATTAGCTAGGAAGCAGGAAATGGTTGGATTTCTTGCTTTCTAGCTTGTCTTTAGATCTTCGGCTCTGCTTTTAAGCACTGCTGAAACTCCCTTAGGATTGAAGATTTTGTTATTCAGTGCAGACTCATGGCAAGCAAATTTGCGAGACTGAGCTAGCCAATGGCAGATAGATAGATCACTGAATGATTCTGTGAGCAACTCAATCTGCCTTCCTGCTTTGCCTGATTTTGGTAAAAGTTGCTCTTTTTATAAAAAAAATCAATATTTATATAAATATTAATATTTACATACAAGCCATGCCCAACCAGCCACACCCACAAATTAGGTCGTGCCAGAACCAGTTAATGGTCCCTGGGATTTAAAGTTATGAGTTTTATAGTCTCTGAGGTCCAAAAGGTTAACAATCCCTGCTCTAAAGCCCATGTCACACTGCACCAATGGATGGAAAGAGGATGTAAAATGGAGAGAAACACTTGCCATCTGTTGGTTAACGCGATGCTTCTGTTCTATACTCACTGCGTCCGTTTTTCTTCCTCTCTGTCCAGCATCCGTCGACTGAGGTTCCATCCGCTCAAAATGTTTTGAGCTGCTCAAAACTTTTTGAGCGGAAAATGTATCCAACGCGTCCGTTCTGCATCCGCTTCGCATACGGGGAACATCTGTTCTGCATCCGTCATCATCCATTATGCATCTGCTACATCCGCTAGGCATCCGCTGCGCATCCGCGAAACTCAAATCCGCTCCAGCAGAAATTGGACACAGAGAGGAAGCGGAACGGACGCGGAACGGACACACAGCGTTAGTAGCACGGACGGAGAAAGGATGAAAGCGGATGCAGCTCGCATACAAAGCATTTAAAGCTGAAAAAAAAAATTCGCAGAGGGAACCTATCTCGGATATTAAGGATGTCTAAGGATGCCTAGAGGATGCAAAAGGACACATAGGGGAAAACCTATATTGCCTATAAAAAGGGGGAACAACTCACCTGGATCTCACTTTCAGACCAGCAGCCCAGCTGTGCAGACCTCTGCAGCCTTCATCTGACTCTTGCTCTTCCACAGCATCCAGTCATGTCCACCATGGATCGTAACACAGTCCTTTTGGTAGCCACCATCCTTCTGCAACAGTGCGAAGCCATCTACAGGCTCTTTCAACTGTTCTACGGGAAGAAAAGGAGGCGGCCAAGAAGCGTCTGGGTCCGAAGATGGATCGCCAGAAGAGCAGAGTATGGACTGTACAACAAGCTGATGGTGGAGCTGAGGAACAAAGACCCTCGTGCATTCCAGAATTTCATGAGGATGCCTCCAGCCATGTTTGACGAAGCTGTGCAGCACCTGACACTCAGGTTGACCAAGCAGAGCACCAACTTCCGACCCAGCCTCGACCCTGGGCTCAAGGTGGCACTCACTCTGCGCCACCTGGCCTCAGGGACCACCTACAGGAGCATGCAGTATGGCTGGAGGGTGCCACACAACACCATCAGCATTGTGGTCAGAGAAGTGGTGCAGGCCATCATCGAAGAATACCTGGAGGAGCTCCTCCAGTGCCCCTCCACTGAAGAAGGCTGGAAGAAAGTTGCAGAGCAGTGGTATCAGAAGTGGAACTTCCCCCACACCGTTGGAGCCATAGATGGCAAGCACGTGGCCTGCAAAGCTCCAGCCAACTCAGGGTCCACTTATCACAACTACAAGGGCTTCTTCAGCATCATCCTCTTCGCCATGGTCGATGCTGACTACAAGTTCATGTACATCGATGCTTCAGGCAATGGGTCATCTTCAGATGCCCAGGTATACAACGCCAGTCACCTCAAGGAGGGGCTGGAACGCAACCTCATCATGGGCTTCCCAGATCCAGACCCCCTGCCCAACGACACACAAGATGTGCCCTACTTCATCGTGGGGGATGACGCCTTCTCCCTCAGAACCTACCTCATGAAGCCCCATACTTCCAGATGCCTCACCCGTGAAGAAAGGATCTTCAACTACAGGCTGTCCAGGGCAAGGCGGGTGGTGGAGAACGCCTTTGGCATTCTGGCAAACAGATTCCAGGTACTTCTCACCACCATGCAGCATCGCCCAGAGACCGTGAGGAGGATCGTGGAAGCTTGCTGCATCCTGCACAATCTCATGCGCACCCGCTACCCAGTCTTGCAGAACAGGCTTGTGGACCTCCAACAAGGCAATGGGGACATGGAGCCTGGGGAATGGAGGCAAGGGCGAAACCTGATAGACACTCAGGATGTGCAAGGCCCCAACAGAGCCTCACGTGAAAGGAAGAAGCAGCGCAACCTCCTGAAACACTGGTGCAACTCCCCAGCTGGAGCAGTGGAGTGGCAAGACAGGGTGGTAGATGATTAATGGATGCTTCTTTCAGCCTGTCTCATCACACAGATGAGATTGGGCCATGTATGTTGGGTGGGCCTACAATGAACAGGGCATTTAATAAAGAGTTGTGTTTATGTTGACATGTGTGGATCAATGAATAAATTGTTATTGATAATAAAGGGCCATATGTGTGGCAGCTGGGAGGGTGGACCATACAGTCCCACTATGCTTGCACTGGAGGTTTATCAATCCCACAGCTATCTTAACCCATCCCAAAGGTATCCCTGCCCATCCCACAGCTATCTTAACCCATCCCAAAGGTATCCCTGCCCATCCCATAGCTATTACCCATCCCACAGGTATCCCTGCCCATCCCATTGCTATCTTAACCCATCCCACAGCTATTACCCATTCCAAAGGTATCCCTGCCCATCCCACAGCTATTACCCATCCCAAAGGTATCCCTGCCCATCCCACTGCTATCCCTACCCATCCCACAAACATGCAAAGGCTTAAACAATTTCTATAAGTTTCCACCAAGACTTTATTTACAAAAATAAATGAAGCAAGTGTGTGAAGCAAAGATAATCTTTATTAACAGCAAGCTGTAAAAGAAAAATGACCCAAGTCAAGTGTCCAAGTAAAGTCTACAGGTAGCCACCCAGTCTCTGGCACTCTTCTCAGTCACTCTGACGTGTGCCCAGTCTCAGGGGTGAAGGGTCCAGGTGCTGTGGAGGTGGCTGCTGCTGGAGTGCTGGTCTGTATCGTCATTGGGATGCCTGGCCCCGAGAGGATAACAGGGGACGGTGTGTTGAAGAAGCTCTCAGACAGCTGGCTCAGCCCCGTGATGTTGAGAGCTCCTTCCTCCATGCCATGGGGTGTCAGCCCCAGTACCGATGACAGATGTACTGAGGCCGGGCTGTGGGGTAGAGGAAAGAGAGTGTAGTGGGGCTGTCTGGTCTGCAGCTGGGTGAGGACTGGCATGGGTGGCATCAGTGGCATGGGTGTCATTGGTGGCATCGATGGCAGCAGTGGCGTGGGTGGCATCAGTGGAACCGGTGGCAACGGTGGCATCCGATGAATCTTTGCCTGGCCTGGGAAGGGCTGCTGCCTATGCTGCTGGACCTCCTGGTAGCCGTAGCCCTGGTAGGTGAGGGCCTGTGGAAAGCTTTGGAATGGGAGGGACATCACCTGGGGTGGAGGAGAAAACCTGGACTGGGTGGGAGCAGGTTCATCTGGATCTGGAGGGTTGTGAAGCAGATCGGTGATCCTGTCCTTCACCACCTGGTTCTGGGGTTCCGCCATGTCCATGTTCCGCCATGTCCAGGTAAGGAAGGGCTTGCGGTTGGAGGATGAGGAGTCGGTGTGTACCAGCTGAGAGAGGATATCTATGCTGCTCCTGATGGTGTCTCTTATCTCCTGCAGGACAGTGTGGCTCTGCCCCTCCTGTCTGGCTCTCTGCCTTTCTGTGCAGGTGGAGCTGAGGGTGGATGCGGGTTGGACTGTGGTGGGAGAGCCGTCTCCTTTCTCCCACTGCGCCAGGGAGTCCTCCATGCACTCCACCATGGTTAGAACAGCTGTCCGTGGGTTCTCTATTGTGGCACGCTCCACAGACACCTGCCTAGAGACAGGAGCTGACACTCGGCCAGAAGAGGACTGGCTCTCAGCAGGCTGCCTGAGAGAGAGGGTTGTGAGAGGGGCTGCTCCTCGGTGGCGGATCTCACCCTCCAGGAAGCTGCACCTGGCCATGACCTAGTTCTCTCTGTCCGTCAGCTTGACTGCGGCCTGGCCAGATTTCTTGAGGTGCAGCTTCCCGTAATAGGTGTGCATGTGCTTCCACCAGCCGAGGAGCACCTCCAAAGTGTAGCCCAGGCTTTCTGCCTTCTCTCTCCAAGCAGCCTGCTTCCTTTTGGTGTCCCTATAGAGCCTGTGTCCCTTCTGCCATAGATACTCATTCTCTCTCAGCCACTCCAGCACCTCATCCTCATGTTCCTCCTCGATGTTGTATTGCCTCCTCTCCCGTTCTCGCATCTGCCTCTTCCTCCCTTTGGCAAGGCCACATGGCCCCTGATCAGAGGGGCTTCCAGATTGTAGGGGCTGCTCCTCCACACCACCAGCAGCAGCACCTCCAGCAGGCCAGCAGCACCAGCAGCACCAGCAGCACCAGCAGCACCAGCAGGACCAGAATCAGCAGCAGCACAGTAAGCACCAGCAGGACCAGGAGCACCAGCAGGACCAGGAGCACCAGCAGGACCAACAGGACGAGGAGCAGCTTCAGCAGAGTAAGCACCAGCAGAAGCACCACTGTCAGAAGCAGCATCAGCAGAGTAAGCACCAACAGAAGCACCACCGCCAGAAGCAGCATCAGCAGAGTAAGCACCAGCAGAAGCACCACCGCCAGAAGCAGCATCATCAGCTCTTCCAGAAGCAGAAGCAGCAGAAGCCCCAGCCCCAGAAGAGCGAGCCCGTGCTGCAGAAGCCCCAGCAGAAGCAGAGTGAGGGCCAGGGGATGGGAGGATGGCCCTGTCCCTCTTGCCAGGGCTGGCAGCAGATGGTTGAGGCTTTCTCTTCTTCCCCATGGTTGTGGGGTTGCTGGCTGGCAGGCAGGCAGGCAGCAAGGCTGGCAGGCAGGCAGGCAGGCTGGCAGGCAGTCGATGTGTCTGGAAGCAGGTCTTTCCTCTGAATGTTGACCTGCTTGGGAGCTGCTTCCCTTTATATCTGCGGGGCTGACACAATGTATCCTCCCCGCATGCGCAGTGAACACTAGGCATCCGCTAGGCTTCCGCTGTGTATCCGCTTCATCCACTCGGCGTCCGGTCTGCATCCGCTCTTTCCGTTCCATGTCCACTTTGCTGCGGTCCCCCGGAAGCCTTGCGGATGTGCCATCCGCTCCCATCCACTTCCATCTGCTAGGCTTCCGTAGAGCATCCGCTTTCCATCCGCCCTGTGTCCTCCCCCCGTCCGTTCCTTTCCGTGTTGTCCGCTCTGGTTATGCAAATTTTTCCCCCTTTTTAGAGCGGACAACGGATGGAACATTTTTCTCGTCCGCTGTGTCCTTTTTACAAACGTTTTGCATCCGTTGGCCAGTGTGACAGGGCCTTTAGGAAAAGGGAATATTACTGTACATAGGAATGAAAATCAATATCACCCATACATTGACTGGAGAAGCAGCTTCAGTAAGCTTGTTTAGTCACTCTTTTCCAAATAATGGTCAGCTCTGTTGATTATTGTTTTGGGTATAAAAGAAGGATAATCTATTGGGGCCTCTTGCTGAAACAATCCTTCATATCCACCCCCCTCCTTTTGCAATTCCTTGTGTTGCCCTTGATTTCTCGCTGAAGCAACCAAGGGCAACTAAAGGAATTGCAAAAGGAGGGGTGTGGATATGAAGGAGTGTTCCTTTTTCCTGTTCTACTCCTTTCTTTGCTTTTCTTACATCATTGGTATCAAACTCAATTTCATTGAGGGCCATGTCAGGGTTGACCTCAGGGGACTGGAGTAGGTGTAATCAGTTCAATATCACTCATGTTGGGGGTGCCTGTGGTGGCCTGAGCACTCTGCCCGTGAAAACGGAGCTTGGGAGGGTCATTTGCAGCTGTTGCAAGCTCCATATTTTACTGTAATGGCCTCCTGCAACCCTCTGCCAGTGAAAACAAAGCTTGCAAGGACTGTGTGCAGCCCTCACAAGCTCCATTATTTTTTACTGTGATGGCCTCACCCTCTGCCAGCGAAAACTGAGCTTGTGACCTCTGTTTTCGGGTGTGACGACCTCCTGCAACCCTCTGCCAGCAAAAACAGAGTTTGCAAGAGCCTCACATGGCCTTGTTAGCTCTGTTTTTGCTTGGCAGAGGCATCACAGGCTAGTCCTTCACTGTTTCCAGGGTGGTTCTGTGGGCCAGATCTAAAGCCCCTGTCAAACTGCACCAACGGATGGAAAGAGGATGTAAAACAGAAAAACACTTGCCATCTGTTGGTTAACGCGATGCTTCCGTTCTGTACTCACTGCCTCCGTTTTGCTTCCTCTCTATCCGTCCAGCATCCGTCTATTGACATTTCATCCGCTCAGAAGGTTTTGAGCTGTTCAAAACTTTTGAGTGGAAAATGTATCCAATGCATCCATTCTGCATCCGCTAGGCATACGGGGGACATCTGTTCTGCATTCATTACACATCTGCTATGTCCGCTAGGCATCCGCTGCACATCCGCACAACTCAAATCCGTTCCAGCGGTAAACGGACGCAGGGAGGAAGCGGAACAGACGCGCAGCGTTAGTAGCACGGACGGAGAAAGGATGAAAGCGGATGCAGCTACGCATCCGTGTCATCCATTATGCATCCGCTCTGCATCCGCTCTGCATCCGCTCTGCATCCTCTACGCATCCTCTACGCATCCGCTCTGCATCCTCTACGCATCCGCTCTGCATCCGCTTTGCATCCACTTCCATCCGCTTCCATCCGCTTCCATCCGCTAGGCTTCCGTTCCGCATCCGCTTTCCATCCGCTCTGCGTCCTCCCCTGTCCGTTCCTTTCCATGTTATCCGCTCTGCTTATGCAAATTTTTGCCCCTTTTGAGAGCAGATAACAACGGATGGAACATTTTTCTCATCCACTGTGTCCTTTTTACAAACGTTTTGCATCCGTTGGGCAGTGTGACAGGGCCTTAAGCACCCCACTGGCCGGCTCCGGCTCCCAGGCCTTGAGTTTGACATAACTGTGTTACATTTTCAGTTTATAAGCTGCAGACAGGGTTTGATACATGCTGCTTTGGGATACTTTTGTCTAGAAACAGATGTTCTTGAACATGAGCAAGAGCAGTGATCAGGAGTGCTTAGTGAAAGAGGAAGGAAATTGTTAACAAACTTGTTTCTTTTCATACCCTCAGGTTGTTACTTCGTATCCCTCACTATAACTTTTATATGGTAGTAGTTGATAAACATGGTGTGGACAAAGAACGATATCCTTTTCCAGCAACCTCTGCTGAGCTCTTTGCGCTCATTGATGCTTTCCCTTTGAGAAAAGAAGAGATGAAATTGCAAACTGAAATTGGCCGGTCTTGTCCCTGATTTTAGACTATAGATGTTCAGTATTTTCTCTGGCTAAATTTTTCTGGTACTACACAAAGCGTGAGATTATGAAAGTCACTGCTGTACAGAACCTTTTTCTTGTATATATGTATGTATGCATGTATGTAAGTATGTATGTATATGTTTAGGCTATGGATGTTGCAAAACTTTTCAGTTACCCTACAGTATAATTGATGCCTCTTTTGTCAAAGATTTATTTTCTGCTATGAAAGGTTCTTTTTTATCATTATTATTTTTTATTATACATTTTCCTTTATTATACATCATGTTTCCATTTCTGCAACAACAATGTACTGTCTATATCAAGTCTCTTTTGAATATACATATTATACACCATGATTATAACCATTGTTCTCATAGTTATACAAATACTCTCTTTTGAATATAGATAATATTATATACCATAATTATAACAATTATTCTCATAATTATACAATATAATCCTTACCTCAAATGGCTCTATACACTTTAATCTATAGTCAAGTGTGTCTAGTGGTAATATTGCTTATAGTGTTATGTTTATATCTATCTATCTACCTACCTACCTACCTATATTATTTACTTCTATTTTGGTAATCATCTTTAATTGTAAAGTTATTAACTTCTGCTTCTGTTTTCTAACCATTTATACAGTAAATCCCATGTTAAATAATACTCTGTTTCTTCTTTATCCTTAATTTTCATCGTTAACCTGTTCGTTTCGGCAGTCTAGTATTTTCTTTATTACCTTTTCATCTATATGTATACTTTCATTTTTCCAGTTTTGTGCTTATGTAATTCTCACTGCCGTTATTGCATGTAACATTAAATATATAATTCTTTTGTTCTATTTCCCTGATAGGATACCTAGTATAAACAATTCTGGTTTTAAATCTATTTGCTGTACTGTCATTTCTTCTAACCACCTTTTTATCTTTACCCAATATTTTTTTGCCATTGGACAAGTCCACCACATGTGGTGACAGGACCCCGGTATCTGTTTACATTTCCAGCACTCTGGCAAAATGTTTTGGAACATTTTTGCATTCTTGCTGGTGGCAAATGCCATCTATAGAACGTTTTGTAAAGGTTTTCTTTGTATGCTGTTGACATCGTTATTTTGTAATTTCTTTCCCACAGTTTTTTGCCAATTGTCTAGTTCTAAGTTATATTCAAAATTTTGGGCCCATACTATCATGATTTCTTTTACAACTTTTTCTTCCATTTTAACATTCAATAAGTAATGATAAATTTTCTTTATTAATTTGTCATCTGTCCCTCGATATATCTGATCTAATTCTAGTGGTTCCTTATAAAATCCATATATTTCTGCATCTTTCTCATTTGTATTTGAATATGTGACCACCAAGTCAGGTTGATTCCCTAATTTTTTGGTTCCTGTTAAGTCCCCTTGTTCGTTTAGGATAACTTTGTACCTTACGATTTTTTCCAGTTCTAGAACATTAGGATATATTAGCTCTTCCATCATGGATAGCCAGACCAGTATTTTCATGTAATGATTCTGTTTAATTTTTTCCCATACTGACAGCAGAGCACTCCTTTGGAAGTATCTGTGCATTTTACTTTTCCCTTATCATACAAATGCATGCCATCCCAATTGTAAATCATGGCCTCTGTGAAAGGTTCTTGTAATAATATTGAATTGTTTTGGTTAACCCTTCAGAATATTAGTTCCCATGTAAATGTTTTCATTTCTTTCACAGATCTTTTATTAATAAAACATTTTTGCATTTTACAGATTTAATATTTATATTAACACTGTGTTACAAAGCTGTTTGTTTTGAATTCAGCAAAAGGGCTCCAGAGTAAGATTAAAGGAGTCTCACTGATTTCAGTCAAATAGGGATATATAATTGTTAGGCAGCTCACAAAATGTTCTCTTCTTCTGGCTATATGGCCTCACTGGGATACAGGCAGTCCTCAACTGACAACCACTCATTCATAAAAATGACAATGGTATTGAACAAAGAGACTGTCAACTTGCGAAGTATCCTGGACCTGCTCTCAAGTTGCCATAAGCAAGGGGGATGGGAAAGCAAACTTCATAGATGCCTCAAGGAGCTGGCATCTCAGTCAAAACAAAGCAAATTCTAACTGATAAGCCTAGGTTGTCTTCACAGAAACCCACAGTGGCTGGAGGGAGTGACTTTTATAACCCACAAAATTGCTTTGTTGGGGATTGTGACTGATGATACATCGGGGAAAGGGGGAACAGGGTCAGAGGCAAAGTGTGCATTAACTGAGGTCAGAGTTGGCTCCACCTGGTCAGTGCCAACATGAAGCTCCTAATAGCTGGATTTCTTTTGAAGCTTGGCTTAAGGGTCATAATTTAATTAGGGCATCTGTCGGAACCCTGACAGCGCGCCAACTCTCTCAAAACTAATAAAAATGATCAGGATTCCTGAAACCTGGATTTTCCATCCATTCCCCGACACCTGGGATGCATGGAGAGAAACTCAAGCTACCATGGTAGAGAATGCACTATCCAAAGAGAACCTGCTCCAGGTTACCCCGAGTGGGGTAGAATTTGCCCCAGGAATTCCAGGAACCAACAGCCCAACCAGAGCCAAATTGCAGCCCTCCCTGGACATCAAAACTGAGGTGCCCATCGCAGCAATTTAAACAAGAAGAGATAAGTATTGGTGGAAAAAAATCCTAAAATGGTTGAGGTTGAACTTCCCCAGAACCCAGGGGTGGGGGAAAACCCTGAGTGAGCTAGGAAGACTGGAATAGACTAGGAACTCTGTTGGAACTCTTGGGGGGATTCTTAGAACAGCTGAAGGAGAAATTTGAACAAACCACCCTTTGGGATGAGAGGCTGTCATGCAGCCCAAAAGAGAGGGGGGTTACAACAGAGCCCTTTGAAGCAAGGAAAAGCAAATGGGAATACAGCCCCCCCCCCTTTCTCCACTACTCAGAGGAAGAATGAGCCTGAAGCTGCTGCCAGTGGTTCCTCTGTGTAACAGGCAAGCTACCCAAGGAGGACAGCTCCAACACTCCCTCTGAACCAAGAGAGACCACCAAACACACCAAGCACAGGAACACGGGACCCAATATGGCGAGGGAGGAGCAGGGCTGAACGAACCACCATGATTCAGGGGAAATTTGATGGGAACTAAGATCAACTGTCTCTGTTCCTTGACTCTGCTAGAGCCCACCTTGACTGCTATGGCCACTCCTCACCCATTGCACAGAGCCATGGTAAATACCATCCTAGCAAAGGAATGGCTAGTAGCCTCCATAAAAAGAGCCTCCCAACTGCAAGACATCAACAGTTTCATTCAAGAACTAGAAGCCAAATTTGAGGAGGTGGAGGAGGATCTGTACATGGAGGATGAGCTCCGAAACCTAAAGCAGAGGGGGCAATTCAATAAGGAACACACCTGTGAATTCAGAAGAGTCATTGGGAAGCTACACCCTTTGCCAAAACAACTATTAGTTCACTTTTTCAGAACAAGCCTGGACAAGCAAATTACCCAAGTAACCCCCTATCGGGACATTTCAAACTGACTCTCTGAGTGGTTCAGAGTGACCATAAAGTTGACTCGATTGCACACAAATGGCATGCGGAAGCAACTGGATATCAAGGAGAGAGGTCAACCAGACTGGAGACCATCCAGCTGAGATCACAGTAGCACAGCCAGACCTAAAATCAACCCTCCCATGAAGCCAATTGAAATGCTATAGATGCGGAGGGATGGGCCACATCCCATCCCATCTGTATGTGCAACCCCAACTCCGAAACCCAAGCCAGAGGCATCATCCAAGGTGCAATCGAACGAGGCCCCAGGAGTGCCACTGACACGTCCTGAAAAGCCTCTTATTTGAAAAGGGCTGAAAAGGGCTGAAAAGCCCTCTTATTTCAGGGGGGTTGAACAGTGGGGAACTCTTGCTAACAACAACCAATCGCTGGATCCTTATGTATGTAAGCCAAGTATATAAGCAATCTTTGAGCAGGGTATAAAATACACCTTGGAAAACAAGCCCGTAATCACCTAAATTCCTGTATTTCCTCCACTCTCAGGCAGTCCAATAATGAAGTCCTGGATATTTTTTTCTATGGAGCATTAGGCCTAGCAACGTTCTGGAGCAGTTCAGCTGGTTTGCCAAGGGGCCTTTTTGCAAAAGCACACACAGGACAACTAGCGACATAGGCTTCTATGACCTTTTTCAAAGAAGGCCACTAGAATTGCCGTTTAACTAAGTAATGTTTTCATGAACCCAAAATGTCCAGCGACTTTCGAATCATGAGCCTGTTGCAAAACGGTACATCTAAGACTCAGGGACATATAACTTTGTACCCACCCACACCAGGCCATCACAAATAGTACACTCGTTTGAGTGGGACCAAAAACAGTCATCCATTTTCAACGCCCATTTTTCAACATCCTGTTCAGTGAATCAGTAGGAAGATCAACGTTCCCCTTCTCCTGGGCTCTGGTGACCAATGGGCAGCCAATTGTTTGGAGGGGGCAAATGGGTGGATCACTTCTGGCTGAGTGCTATTATACTGAGGTAATTTAGATAAAGCGTCTGCCATAAAGTTCTTTCCCCCAGGAAGGTATTGCAACAAGAAATTAAAACAATTAAAATGTTGCACCCAATGAATTTGCTTAGGTGACAATTTTCAGGGGGTCTTTAAAGACTCTAGATTTTTGTGATCTGTCCACAGCTCAAATGGGTGTTTTGCCCCTTCTAGGAAATGTCTCCAAGTTCATAAGGCCCATCAGACTGCAAGTCCATCTCCTTTCAGTTTCAGTTAGTTTCCAGGAGGTGTAGGCACATGGTTGTAAAGCCCCAGTAGCATTGGTTTGTGGTAAAACCACTTCCACAGCAACATGACTGGCATCGGCCTAGACCATGAAGAAGGCATCCATGTTGGGATGTTTAAGAACAGGTTCAGCTGCAAACAACCATTTCAATTTCTCAAAGGCTGCTTGGCACTCCAGGGTCCACTTTGCTTTGGTTTAACTTCTCCTTTTGTCTTTAAAAGATTAATAATGGGTAAAACAATTTTTGCAAAGGCGGGGATAAATTGTTGACAGAAATTAGCAAAACCCAGAAAACTTTGCAGCTGCTTTCTGGTGCATGGGGGAGCCCATTCCATGACTGCTTGAACCTTCTCTAAGTCCATTTATATGCCCTCGTGATATGCAGTAACTCAAATAGTCAATTTTTTTCTGGTGAAATTCACACTTTCATAATTTGGCATACAGTTTAGCTGACTTGAGTTTTTTCAGGACTGATTGCACCAACTTTATAGTTTCTTTGTAAATAAGAATATCAGATAAAACAAAAAAAAAAAACCTTGTAAATATATTCATGTAGCACCTCATTTATCAGTTGCATAAACACTGCAAAGGCTCCTTATAATCCAAATGGGAGAACTTTAAACTGGAAAGAACCCAAAGAGCAATTGAATGTGGTTTTCCATTCATCTCCTTCCTTAAGCCCATGTCACACTGGCCAACGGATGCAAAAAGGACACAGCGGACGAGCAAAATGTTCCATCCGTTGTTATCCACTCTCAAAAGGGGCAAAAATTTGCATAACCGGAGCAGATAACACAGATGCGGGGAGGACGCAGGTCGGATGCAAAGCGGATGCGGAACGGAAGCCCAGCGGATGGGAGGGGATGGGAGTGGGTGGCACATCCGCAGGGCTTCCAGGGGGCCTCAGCGAAGCGGAATCGGAACGGAAAGAGCGGAAGCAGAGCGGATGCACAGCGGAAGCCTAACGGATGCCTGGCATTCACTGCGCATGCGGGGAGGATGCATTGCATCAGCCCCATGGATATAACGGAAGCAGCTCGGAAGCAGGACGCCATTCAGAGGAAAGACCTGCTGCCGGACACATCGACTGCCTTGCCTGCCCTGCCTGCATGTCTGCCTGCCAGACTTGCTGCCAGCCTCCCTGCCAGCCTTGCTGCCAGCGGGTCTGCCTGCCAACCTTGCTGCCTGCCTTCCTGCCAGCCTTGGTTCATGTCTGCCTGCCAGCCTTCCTGCCAGCCTTGGTTCATGTCTGCCTGCCAGCCTTGGTGCCTGCCTGCCTGCCAGCCTGCCTGCCAGCCTGCCTGCCAGCCTCCCTGCCAGCCTTTCTGCCAGCCTTGGTTCCTGCCAGCCTCCCTGCCAGCCAGCAACCCCACAACCATGCGGAAGCACAGCAAGCCTCAGCTATCTGCTGCCAGCCCCTGCAAGAGGGACAGGGCTATCATCCCGCCCCTTGGCCCTCACTCTGGTTCTGCTGGGGCTTCTGCAGCACGGGCTCGCTCTTCTGGGGCTGCCGCTTCTGCCGCTTCTCCTTCTGGAGGAGCTGATGAAAAGCACTCCAGCACCAGCCACCTCCACAGCACCTGCACCCTTCACCCCTGGGACTGAGCGACCAAGAGGAGTGCCAGAGACTCATTTTTGTCTTATAGCTTGTTGTTAATAAAGTCTATTTATGATTCACACACTTGCTTCATTTCTTTTTTTAATAAAGTCTTGCTGGAAACTTTTAGAAATGGTTTAAGCCTTTGCATGCTTGTGGGATGGGTTAAGATAGCTGTGGGATGGGCAGGGATACCTTTGGAATGGGTAATAGCTGTGGGATAGATAAACCTCCAGTGCAAGCATAGTGGGACTGTATGGTCCACCCTCCCAGGTGCCACACCTACGGCCCTTTATTATCAATAATAATGTAATAATTATCCACACATGTCAACATAAACACAACTCTTTATTAAATGCCCTGTTCATTGTAGGCCAACCAAACATACATGGCCCAATCTCATCTGTGTGATGAGACAGGCTGAAGGAAGCATCCATTAAGCATCTACCATCCTGTCTTGCCACACCACTGCTCCAGCTGGGGAGTTGCACCAGTGTTTCAGGAGGTTGCGCTGCTTCTTTCCTTCATGTGAGGCTCTGTTGGGGCCTTGCACATCCTCAGTGTCGATCAGGTTTCGCCCTTGCCTCCATTCCCCAGGCTCCATGACCCCATTGGCTTGTTGGAAGTCCATGAGCCTGTTCTGCAAACTGGGTAGCGGGTGCGCATGAGATTGTGCAGGATGCAGCACGCTTCCATGATCCTCCTCACGGTTTCTGGGCAATGCTGCATGGTGGTGAGAAGTACCTGGAACCTGTTGGCCAGGATGCCAAAGGTGTTCTCCACCACCCACCTTGCCCTGGACAGCCTGTAGTTGAAGATCCTCTCTTCACGGGTGAGGAGCCTGGAGGTGTAGGGCTTCATGAGGTAGGTTGTGAGGGAGAAGTCGTCATCCCCCAGGATGAAGTAGGGCACATCTTGTGTGTCGTTGGGCAGGGGTTCTGGATCTGGGAAGCCCATGAGGAGGTTGTGTTCCAGCCCCTCCTTGAGGTGACTGGCATTGTATACCTGGGTATCCGTAGATGAGCCATTGCCTGAAGCATCGATGTACATGAACTTGTAGTCAGCATCGACCATCGCAAAGAGGATGATACTGAAGAAGCCCTTGTAGTTGAAATAAGTGGACCCCGACTTGGCTGGAGATTTGCAGGCCACGTGCTTGCCATCTATGGCTCCAATGGTGTGTGGTAAGTTCCACTTCTGATACCACTGCTCTGCAACTTTCTTCCATCCTTCTTCAGTGGAGGGATACTGGAGGAGCTCCTCCTTGTATTCTTCGATGATGGCCTGCACCACTTCTCTGACCACAATGCTGATGGTGTTGGATGGCACCCTCCAGCCGTTCTGCATGCTCCTGTAGGAGGTCCTAGAGGAGGTGGCATAGAGTGAGTGCCACCTTGAGCCCAGGTTCCAGGCTGGGCCGGAAGCTGGTGTTTGCCTTGGTCAACCTGGGTGTCAGGCGCTGCACAACTTCGTCAAACATGGCTGGCGGCATCCTCATGAAGTTCTGGAACGCATGAGTGTCTTCGCTCCTGTGCTCCACCATCAGCTTGTTGTACAGTCCGTCCTCCGCTCTACTGGCGATCCATCTTCGGACCCAGACTCTTTTTGGATGGCTCCTTTTCTTCTCGCAGTAGTGTTCACAGAGCCTGCAGATGGCTTCGCACTGTTGCAGAACGATGGTGGCTGCCGAAAGGACTTTGTTACAATCCACGGTGGACATGACTGAATGCTGTGGAAGAGGAAGAGCCAGATGAAGGCTGCAGAGGTCTGCACTGCTGGGCTGCTGTTCTGAAAGTGTGATGCAGGCGAGTTGCTCCCCCTTTTTATAGGCAGTATAGGTTTTCCGCTAGGCATCCTGTAGACATCCTTAATATCCGAGATAGGTCCCCTCTGTGAACGTGTTTTCTGTTTTAAATGCTTTGTTTCCATGCTGCATCCGCTAGGCATCCATTCTGCATCCACTCTGCATCCGTTCCGCTTCCTCCCTGCGTCCGTTTACCGCTGGAGCGGATGGAGTTGCGCGGATGCCTAGCGGATATAGCGGATGCGTAACGGATGCCTAGCGGATGCGTAGTGGATGCAGAACGGACGAACTGGAGACATTTTCCGCGCAAAAGTTTTAGGCAGCCCAAAACTTTTGGAGCGGATGAAACATCCATAAACGGATGCTGGACGGATAGAGAGGAAGCAAAACGGAGGCAGTGAGTACAGAACGGATACATCGCATTAACCAACGGATGGCAAGCTTTTTTGTCCATTTTACATCCTCTTTGCATCCGTTGGTTCAGTGTGACATGGGCTTTAATTCGAACTCTGTATTAAGCTTCTCTCAAATCCAGCTTAGTGAAAATCTAGATGAGCCAACTTGTCCTTCATTAAGGTGAGTGGATAAACATTTTCTACACACACTGCATTCAGATTTTTGTAGTCAACCCAGAGATGATAAGAACCATCTTTTTTTTTAATGGAATAACACCGGAGCAGCCACTTGTGGCCTAGCCGGTTAGATGAAATCCAGTTTTAGGTTTTTATTGATAAAAGTTCGCAATTCTTCTAGCTCTCGTGGGTCAAGTAGAGCTTTGGCTTAGGGAGTTTCACCCCAGGCAGGATCTTTATGTTGGAGTTGGTGGGGTGATGGGGTGGAAGCACATCCAAAGCCTTGTTGCTGAATACCTCCCTGAGATCTCAATGTTCCTTTGGGATTTTCTCCTCCCCAGCTATGTGTTCGCTTGCCACTGATGTCAGCTCCCTTGTGCTATTACTAACTATTATTGAGGTACTTCCTCCCCCCTTCTGCGACTAGGTGGAATGGATGCTCCATCACAAATTCAGCCAGGCCTCCCCCAGCTACTGATCCATCCAATTGGTAAAAGGCTATGGGTGCTTTCAATGTCCTTAGTCTCTCAGCCCTAGTTTATTAGCCTCTGGGCTAATTAACACCTTATACACCCAGAGGCCAAAAGGGCTAACATCTTCCCCTGAGCGTCAGACAAAGGCACCTTTAACTTCACTGGAATGGTCATGGGGCCCACTTGTCAACTTACCAGGGTCATTGTCGGAGTCTGTTTCACTCTCCTCTGGGATAGTCAGAGTTACCAACTCCTGGTTTTGGGAGGAGTGAACTTGACAGCTTCCATGCCCTTCAGGGCCATTTCGCGATGTTTGGCTGGTGGCTTTTTCACCTTCCCTCCAGCAGGTGTTGATTTGAAGCCAGTTTGGTGAGGCAATCAGCAGCTCAATGCCCCTCCTTCCCACATCTGAAACAAGCCATGGATGTGGTTTTTGCAGCTGGTCTGCTTCTAGTAGCTAGGGGCCTCTCTTGGGGTAGAAAGTGGAGGGTTGTTCCAATTATGGCCCCCATGGTGCCAGTTTCTGTCCAGGTGAATCTCCACATCTCCTGCCTACATACCAGTGCTGAAGATCTTGAGGGGCCCCTTGGGAGATACAACTTTGGTAGACCTCTTTAAGCCCATCTTTGTAGGATTCCATCAGAGCCTCTTGGGACCACCCATGCATGTGGTACGCCAACTCATGAAACTCCTGGGGATTTACAGCCACAGATCTTCGCCCCGGTTTATGATTCTCATCCTGATCCTTCCCTTACATTCAGCAAGGGGGTCTTCAAAATGGGCTCATAGGGTCGTCATAAACATGTCATAATCCTTCCACTGGAGGGCATCATCATTGTGAAGGGTGACCATCCAATCAGTCGCAATCCCTTCCAGGGCCCTGGTAACACACCTCACTTTGGCTGCTTCTGAAGCAATGCCCTCTCCATGTTCCTGCATGTGATTCCAAACTTAGGCTAAGAAAAATCCCTGAGCTTTTGGATCTCCTCTGTATTTTACTTCCAGTGGAGGAACTTTTGGAATTCAGTGCCTCTGGGGAACTCCTCATCTCACTGGGGGGGGGGGGGGGCTGGGCTATAGCAGCTCTTGAATTCCTGCACCTCTGTATTAGCAAAGGCTTCTATCCCCCTTGCTGCTTCCCCAGCCTCTTCACATGCAGGCAAAGCATACCTATCCTGAGCTCTCCAATTCTCAAGAGTTTTGTGTAGGAGATGTAGGGTCTGAGTCAACAGGATGTCTTGTCAGCCTCCTGCCAAGCAGCCTCTCCATGCAGGCATCTGGCAGCAGTTACTCCAGAGGGAATCTCCTCAGGAATCTCCTTTCATCCTATGCCTAACAACCATTTGACTTGGACTGGCTTCTCCTCAATTTGCAATTCTGACAGCCATTCAGTTTCCTCCTCTCCCTCTTTCCTCGATCCAGCAGCACCCAAGTCTTCCTGATCACTGCCTTGGTTAGACATTCTTTGCTCAGCCCCCATGGTAGAATTTATCTCTGGGTTGGCTGATAAAGCAAATCTTACTTAATGTCAGATGTTCCTCCATTCAAAACCCAAGAAAGAAATCCCCCAACTCCATGTTTGTAGAGAAAAGGTACTTTTACTGAGTTAGAAGTGATAGCAATGAAAGAAAAATAAGACCTAAGGCAATAGGCATGAAAATTACATATTGAAAGTTATCCCAAGTTCCCTCCCCTAAGGACCCAGACTGGACATCCAATCTCCAGTGTGTATTGTTAGGGATAACATTGTTTACCCTAACCGGTTTAGGTGAAATAATAACTATGAATCATAGTTAGTGTATGTTAAA